>WEKW01013547.1:273374-293883 GCA_013389905.1 Sula dactylatra | reverse complement strand
CCCCCCCCAGCATCCTCCTCCCGGGGTCCCCCTCGTCCCCCGGCTCCGGGGGCGGCTGGAGCTCAGCGCACCCCCCTCGCGCCGCCCGGCAAAAAAATCAGCCTTTTCTGCAGGTTTTCGTCCCTGCCAGGGCTGTGCCAAGGCTTAGGCTGAGTACGCGGGCAAGGGAACCCGGCTGGCTCCCCCCGACTGCTAAGCCATGCCTTGCACCGGGACTAGCAGGGCTAGCTCGGCCCCGCGGCGGCTTATCCCGGCCCGGAGAGGGACTGAGTCCTCCCCACCCACGACACGAGAACTACGACGGGCCTGCACAAGCGGGAAAGGCAGAGGACATCAAATATTTCTGAGGTTATTAATTAGGTTATTCCACGTTAACCCAAGGCAGGTGAGTTGTCAGTTTAACTTTATCCTCCTGTCTTCTGCCAAGCCTAAAGTTAAAACCGCTCGGGGCAAGTGTTGAGTCACATCGTGGGGCTGGGCTTTCACCGGCCGGATTGCGAAACCAGGCTGGTTTCACCCCGCCGCCTGCTGAGAAAACGCAAAACGCTGCTCTGCTCCTTCGGGCTCGGTTCGGAGCATTCCCACCCCTCGCCCGGACCCCAGCCTCCCCGTCCGACGCGGCGCGGCTCCCGGGACGGCGAGCCTTTCCGCCCCGTAGCCGCGCCGAACGACTCCCCTTCCCGCTCATCGAGTGCCACGGACGCGGAGTTGCGGGCCGCGGTCAGCACGGAACCAAGCCAGATCGATCGCCAGGTTTATCAGAAAGCAACCTGTCGTCGTCGCCTGCGTCGCCGAATAATTCCCTTCTCTCCGGGGGGGACCGGAGCGCTGGTAAACGACAACCCGGGCTCGAGCGGCTCGGCAGAGAGGCTCCGTTTGCCTCTGTGCCGTTCAGCACCCGGCTACCCCGTCCGTCTGGTTTTAATTACACGGTTTAGACCCCCTTGTACGATACCGTACATTAGGGCCCACTGCGGCTCAAACGTCAAGTTGAAAGACAACCCGTATTAACTCAAACGGTTTATAATAATTTAAGTATTCATAGGGTGCGGAACAATAAGTAGTAGGAAATACAATTTGCATAATAAATATCAATATCACAACAGCTAAAACAAACCATGACAAATTATCCGCTGCTAAATGACCGGGAGATTACAGAATGCAAATTGCCAATCCTGAACTCTAGGAAATGACTTCCCTGACCTCCTACGTCTCGTTCGGCAGACAGAAAGGGACTCGAGATGTACTGAAACTGGCCGCGTTCCTGCTGGAAACATCTTATTGCCTTCCATTATGCATCAGCTTTAATTTCAAGAGGAAAACGATTTCCTCTGTCCTGGAAGCTTAGCCTCGAGATTATTTGTCACAGCGTGTTTAGCAGTTAGGACATGGAAGCGCGAGCCCCGTTGGCAGTGATTGAAAGCTGTATTAAATCAAGTCGCAGGCAGGCAGGGACGGCAGCTAACGTGGGAGCGGCGGTGGGAACGAGGGGATGGGGGACCGGGGGGCTGAGGAGGGCTGGCCGACCCCCAAACGCAGCCCATCGACTCGTGGCGTTACGTGACAAGGTTGCTCCCCACGCGACACGTCGCGCTGACGAGCGGCCGCTCATCTCCGAGGCTCCCCGTGACCCGGCTCCCGAGGGAAGCCGTCAGGAGACGCAGGGTGCTGGAAAACCGCTCTGAGCCCGCTCCGGAGGCGAGGCTGAGGGCAGGCCACGGCTCTCGGGTTTTCCGATGGCTCTGGACGTCTCTCCGGCACGCGGCATCAGGGAGGAGAGAGGAGCCGGTGACAGGCGAGCCCCCGTGGGACCATGCTCCGGTCTCTGCGCACCGGCGTCGCGGGCTGGAATGCCACAGCACCCTGCCCGGGAACCCTCCCGAGGACCGAGAGGCCGCTAGCTGCAGATTCCGAGGCACCCACATGAAAGATCAAGGTTCCTCGTCTGCTTTGACAGGGGTTATGAGCAGCAGGAATTTCTCCCAGTGGCCTGTGCCGCTCGCGGAGATCCTTCGGATGCGTCACTCCTGCTCCCCGCAGCCGCGATTTAGCACAGCTCAAAGGCCAGATGGTGTTTTTGTATTTTAAAACCAATAATCGACTGTTTGTTAATTCAGCTTTTAAGTCAGGAGCAGAAATGAACTCAAAACCGAGAACTCCAATCTGTGGTGCGCTGCCAGAGACAGAGCCAAACCCGTGGTTGTTTTAAACGCGCTTACAGAGAGACGGGCACGGGAAGAACGATAAGGCCCGTTGGTCCTCTGCCTTCCTGCGACACGGCCTTTGGGCAGCACCTACTGACGTGCCGGGATGGCACGTGGCAGCACGAAAAAGCCGTGGACGTGTGGGTGACGCGCAGTTGCTGCCAACGCATCGGGCCGAGAGACGCGACCGGTCGCGCTGCGGGTCGGCGCTGGTCCTGCTGCTGCCACGGCTGGGAACGGCGTTAGAGGGCGCGGCGCCCCCCGACCGGCGGCTCGTTTTAGGCAACTGCCGTTGATTATATCCGCTGCAGAAGAAGTTACGGGAGCGGCCGTTTCCAGGTGGTTTGCAAAACCAGCGAGCAACGACCTCCCCTCGGTGCTTCACGAAGGCGGGCAAAGGGAGCCGAGACGACTCGCTAGCCGCAACGGCTTTCCACCGGGTCCTCTAGCGTCGCCGTTCATTCCCTACGTGAACCTAGGAAGGGAAAAAGAACTGCAAGAAGCCCAAGTTTTCCGCCCCAGAAAAGGCTGATAACGCAGAACGCATTTAACTTTTGCAGGTACTGTGGGACTTGCCATCCTTACGCAGCTCTTTGAGCCTCAGATTAAAGGTGCTGTAGAGACCGAGACCAAAAAGATTCCTCCACGAATGGCAGTGTCTGTTCCTTCCACATATTCTGTCAAGAGGAATAAAACAGTTGTCGATCTCGGGAAAAGCTCCGGCTCTGAAATTTTCAAAGGACTGCATGCAATTTTAGCCGCACAATTCACACTAAAGCCAGCATGGGGCTAAATCCTGTGTAACTCTTTGAAAATGGAGGAGTTTGTCAAAGAGAATCCGGAGGGGGAATAATCAAGTTATAGCATTTCAGATTTAACGGCTCGCCTGAAAGACATTTCGGCGCTCCCCGGCTGGGCGGCGTTCCACTCCGCCGGCTGGGCTCCCCGGCGGAGCCTCCGAGCAGCTCCTCTTCCCTGTCCCCAGCCTGCAGAACCCGGCGAGGTCTTTTTTAAAGATCAGGTGAAAATGCAAAGCCTCGTTTCCAGTCTTTCATGTACTGTGACAAAGTTGTCTTTTGCTACGCTCTCCCTCTGTAACTTTAGAGCTTTAGTTACAGTACAAATAGCTCCCAATATGTTATATTTATCTGCCTTCCACCATGATGAGCGACCGATTTGTCCAAAATTTTGCAAGGTGTGAGACGGACGCCAAAGCGCCGCGCAGAACTGCCGCTTGCCTCCACCGCCAAGGAAAGCGGGAAGGCGTCAGCCTCCAGCCGCCTCGGGGCCGGGGGCTCTGCAGCTCAGCGGCCGCACCCCACCTCTGCCAGAGCCTGGGCGTTGGGAACCCCTTCCTCACCGCGTCTCCCGGGCTCCGCGCAGGGACACGAGAGGCGCGAGGCAGCAAACCTCGGAGCACGCCGAGCACGCTCCCGTGGCCAGCCGGCCGCGCGCTTCCCGCCCAGCGGGCAAGCCGGTGAGCGGACCGCAGCAGACCTCGGGGACCTTTAGTGGCCTGTTCTGCCAGGAAACCGCACGCCTTTCCGCAGGCCGGTGCGCAGCACCTCGCCTCCGCCTCCGGCTACCCTGGAGAAGGCAAGCGCTTGCTACCACCGTGCAAGATGGGAACGCCGAGGTGCGGGCATCCGCCGATGCGCCGAGATCACTCGAGAGAGCACGAGTACCGCGCTGGGCACGGCGCGCTTCCCTCCCGAATACTGAAGTATTTCAGGCAGGGGCTCCTTCGGACCCCCGGTTCCCGAGCACGGAGAAGGAGCTGCCGCACCCCCGGCTCCTCGGCAGCAGCGAGGGAGCTGCCGCTCCCGTTCAGCACGTACGCAAGCGTATGTGTGGAGTCTAGTATCGCTGCTATTACTGATGATACCATGGAATATCAGCATGCTGTCAAGATAGCATCGAGCCTGGTGCCACTGATGTTACATCGATCTTGAATCACCCCGTAGGTTTCGGTGCAGCCCGCGGGCACGCCTGGCCATTTGGGGTTTGTCCGGCAAAGTACGTACGGCAAACGTACCCTTTGTACGGTACGTTTCAAAATTGTTCAGAAAAATACTGGTGGCAAACTAACGAACGAAAGCAACGTTTATAGGAGTGTGTAACACGTTGGCTTTAATTCCCTTGGGACGACCACTGCAGGCACAGACGAGGACCAGGCACACGCGCCGAGGGCAATAACGTAGGCTTTGTGAAGCGCGTACGCTGGGCACCCGCTCTAAACGCGATATTTTCATTTATAATTTACAAAATTTTCTCCAACGCCCACTGGATGTTTGCATTCGCTTTGCCTTTTTCCTGCGCGTGTGGGGGGCCTGTTTTTAAATTTTCATTTCTGTTTTGAGAGCTAAAAGATTAAATTTAATTATTTTTAAGCCACAAGTGTGACAATAAAACAAAAAGTCTTTTGATTTTGGAGAAATCCTATTGAGGATCTGAAGGGCTGTCATCGGTGCAGCATCAGTCTTCATTATCTGATTCTTTTTTCAATTGGCAGAGCTTTACAGAGAACACCGCTCTTTCAACAAAATGATAAAGGGGTATTTGAAATAAACAGAGAGAGTCCCCAGCCAGTGAATACCTTAGATTGCCGCGGACTGTGACTTAATGCTAACTCCGACGAACTCCAGCTTTTTATCTTTTAATAAAAAAGCCGTACAGATGGGATTTTTTGCTCGGCTAAAACCTTTGTTAAAAAAAAGAAAACAAAAACCAACCAAGCCCTAAGGAGCAACAGACGCTGAAAGTATAAAAGTTCTCTCCGAGCACAGTCTCTCGCACGCATTTATTCGAGACCGCCCAGAAAAAAGGCCTTTCCGTGGCGCCGCTGGCCGACGCGCCGCCAGCGCCGACGCCCCCGAACGCTCTGCCCGAGGAAGGGGTTCGCGGAGCTGGGTTACGGAGGGCAGCTGGTCCCCGCACAGGGTCTCACGTCCCCGGCGGAGAGGAGCCGCCTCCGGCTCCACGCAGAAGCGGGCCGGCGCCAGGCAGCGCTCGCTGCCGAGCAGGGGCGAGAGCTGCTTTAGAGACCCCCCGGCCTCAGCACGGCACCTCTGCACCGGCCGCGGACCAGAAATCCCTCCACGCGTAGCGCGGCACCCGGCCCCCGCAGGCGCACTGCCTCGACGCCGCCGCGATACGAACGCAAACCTCCTTTTGACGCAACGGCCTCTTTCTGCCCGTCCGCTCGGACGCCCTCGCCCAGGCAAGAGGCTGGAAGCAGCTGCGCACATCAGCCTCTAGGACTGTATTATTCAGCGCCTGAGAAGACGCATGCACAAAACTCCGATCGGTTTTCTATTGTCTCCGATAAGTACAACCAGAAAGGTTAAGCTCCCAAGTCTGCTGAAATAAGATGACACATTTTCAGACGGCTTTCAAGAAACCAGATTATTCCCTAGCGTAAGGATAAAGCACGAAAAATCTAGCCAGTCTGGCTCCCCTGCCAGTCTAACCTTTTTACTACTGGATAATGAGGAATAAGCTATAATTTAGTTTTTTGGGGTTTTTTAATTTATTTTTTTTTAAACGCAGGTCCAATTGGGAAAGGAGGGGGACAAATCACTTTATAGTCTTGCATCATCGTTCCTGCAGATGAGTCTCTAATGCACCCGCGCCATAAAACTCAGGAACTGTGCCCTCTGCATGTTGTTGTGACAAATTTCAAATCGAGAGGGTGCTTGAATTGGATTTATTGCAATTGGAAGACAAGAAATTGTAATCTTTATGAGCCAATGACACAGAGCCTTATAATAAGAGAATGAAGTGTCATTTTAAATGTAAAGCAAATTTGATTACCGGGGTCAAACCCTTCTAACAGAGGCATCACGCCTTCGGAGCGCCTCTTGCCTCTGACATCCTCTTTTCAGGTTGCGCATTAGCATTTAAGTGTTTTTTTAAATCTGCTTAATATTCTTATAGGAGAGAAGTGCCGGCACAAGTCAAGACACGGAGATCACGGGGAGGGGGGGCAAGTAAGCCATCAAAATAAGCACCAGGGGAAAGGGCAGCCCTGCCACGGGGAGGCGGCTCCGGCGCTAGCGNACCGTCCCGGCACGCAGGCTGGGCCCGCCCGGCGGCGGGTCTCGGCTTTGGGGTCTGCTGGGAGGCGGCCGGGGAAGCTCCCGCCGCTGCCAGCCCAGCCCAGCCCGCTCCAGACAGGCGCCGGGGGAAATTATTCGGGGAGGGGGGTTGTTCCTCTTATGCCAGGTGCTGGGAAAAGCAAGCCCTTTTGGTCCCACCAAAAGCCACACCTTCCCCACAACAAGATGCCTCGTGGGTGTTGACTGCCCCACCTGAATCCCCAGAAACCCAGCGTGGACCCCGGTGACCAGGCTCCAGAGCAGCAGCCCACCAGAGCGACGCTGTTTAACCGTGGTTTTTGGAAACCTCCAAAGGATGCAAAGGCACCGTTTGCCAGGGCAGGAGTCGTGGTCTCCTTAGGTCACCTTACGAGGTTTGCTTGGCGGGGACGGGGTGCAGAGTCTTGTAGAAGCTTCTGCTCCTCGTCTCCGCAAAGCAAACCCTGTAAGGGTACCAGCAAAACCAGCAAGACCATCCGCTATAAACACAGTGCTGCCAGCAAAGGACTGCCTTCCCCCTCTGGTGTCTTGCTCCTACAGCCCTGGTTTGTTGTTCCCTCCAGCATCTCCTTTTCCAGGGACACCTCAAGCTGCAAGAGGCAGCAAGTCCCAAACCTCAAAGTCAGGCTGAAACGACGAGCGCGCCGTGGGTAAACACCTGAGCGCACAATGCAAAACTTTGGCAGTTCCTCTGATTTGAGAGACTTCATGTCTTAATCGTCTGTCAACACCGCACGTAACCAAGCGTGGTACACGGGAAAGGGCTCCCAGAAGGGATCCAAACATCGCACATGAAAGGAAAAGTCTCACTTAGCCTAGAGGGAATTTCAAATTAGGTACAACATTACTTCAGCTTTCACTGTCAGGAGTGGTTAGATTTTCATTGACTTCTTTTGTAACAGTAGGGCTTGCCTTTGAAGAATCCACAAACGTCTTCACCTTCAACTCACATTTGCCAGCTCCTGCTCGTTTTTTGCACTGCGATAGCACTTAAAAGCCGCAGTCAGGGGCCGGGACCCCAGCTGCAGCAGGCGCCGTGCAACGAGCAGGAGTCGAGCACTCGCTCGCCCCCGAAAGAGCTTCCCGGCACTAAACGAAACGAGACGAGACAGGTGACTGCAGATAAGATGCCCAGACAAACACTGCGGGTCAGAGGGAGACGCGGCCGGCCCCGGGCTGTCGCGCCGCTCTTGGCGTATCGCTGATCCGGAGACGCGCGCCGGTTTTACCAGCCCCTGCAAACCAGAGCCACGCGACTCCATCGAGACCCGCAGTCCTCAGCTGTCCTCTCCTTTCCGCCCACCCTAGTTTTCACCGAGAAGCACCCTTCTTGCTTATCATCAGAAGCGCCTACCAGCTGCGGGCATTCGAGCAGGCTTGGAAGGGAGACGGCGTTTGCTTACGGACAAATAACGAGCAGGAAAAATCCCGACGCGCACTTCCTTCGGCGGGAAGTACAAAGAGCTCAGGAGAGCGTTATCCCAGGGACTCTAAACCTTGTGTTCTTGAGCACAATGCTTTGCCTGGCTGGGGGAGAAACACGGCCCGGCTCGGGCTCGGGGAGGGCAAACCGGGGCGGGTCGATCTTCAGAAGGATTGTGGACTTTGGAAACCACAAACGGATTGCTGCGCTTTCAAATCGCCGCCTGGGATGCTGCGAACGACAGCGCTTACAGGTAGTCTCCGTCGCGAAGCCACCGCCGTTCCCCGAGCGCCGGCCGGCTGAAATCCAGAAAGCCCCGAGCGCGGGCGCCTGCTCCTCAGCGCCCCGCCGGTGTCCTTCTCCGCCCGCTCCAGCTCCCGGCAGCGCCCGTGCACACGCGCTAGGCGTTGAGTCATCACGTCCCCGGCAGATACAAATACGCGCACCCGCATATATACACGCACACAGCGTTTTAAACGCGCATCTTAGCCTAATAATTGCGGGGCTTTTGTAAGCTTGTCTCAACTTGCCGACAGCTACGGAGCAAAACATAATTCGTTAACTCTACTCGAGTATTAGAGAACAAAGCTGGAACTCCCATACAATTATATTTTATCTCAGAGCAAGGTGAAATCATTAGATATTAGTGAGGTGCAGTGGCATAAAAATGATGTGTTAGCGGGGGTTCATTACATTGTATTTTCAGAGCCAGGAAGATCAATGCGTTCATGCATCATGAATTAGTCTCATGCCTTCGTCTTCCCTGCTCTCCGGAAACCCAACATGATCTATCGCCAGCCGTACATCATTGTTTCAGCATTGCACGTTAATGACAAAGCTACAGTTTCCACTTGTCAAGCTGACCAGCTGCATTTTTCTGCACAAGACCAAAAACATCCAGAGGAGGAGGAAGAGGGTCATTTCTGGGCCAGGCGTTGCAGTAAATTTCAGCCCTTCAGACCTCTCCTTTTTCTGCAGATCCATCACTTTTATAATCTGTGCCTTAACCTGCTCTCCTTGCTTCTATCCAAAGCTTGGGAGAGCTCAGGGAAATTGGAAGAATAAATCCATTAAGTGATTTTGCTGAGTGCCCTTCTGCCAGCGCAGAGCTCTGCCTCCCTGGGTAGAGCCCACCGACCGGGACCTGCCTGGGCTTGTGCCTGGAGCAAAGGCGTTCCCGACACGCGCTTTAACAGCAGAGATCCTTCTGCTCTCTCCCCTACCGAGCCAATAGGAAAATACCATTTTCCAGGACGCCTGGCAGCGTGAGCCCTCTACAAGGGCCACCTCTGCTCCTCGACTGATCTCCCTCCCTGCACCCAGGTCGGTACCTCCGCCTTCCCGCTCGGCAGGGCAAAGTCCAGCTCTCCTGTCCCGGCCGATCTGGTTACAAGCTTGGACCTTCCCTTTCCCCTCTCAACACCGAAATGTCCGCCACTGCGCGTTGTGATTCATTACGGGAGACGCAAGGCGAGGGCATGGCCGTTGCCAGGCGTCTCCCACCCGCCGCACCCACGCGGTTCCCGACACGGCAGCAGCAGAGCAACCTGCGACCGTCTCGGGGACTGGCCGCGCCCGGAGCATCTCCGAGACGCCGTAGTCCCCGTTTCACAGGCAGCTGGGGAGCCGCTTGTCCGGTCTCCCACGGACGTGAAGGCAATACAACACACCGCATCGGGGTCTCCGTCACCGAAACCGCCCCTTCTCGCGAGCATCCACCCCTTTTCCCCTCAACTCATCCCCTTTCTTTCCGGTGTAAAGACTGTAACCTCTGGAAAGGAGCCGTTTCTTTGATGCAACAAAGGTGAGGGTGGTTTTTTTTGTTTTGTTTTTGGTTTTTTGTTTTTTTTGTTTTTTTTTTTAAATCATTGATCAGCAGTGTTTGAAACATGACAAGGTGCCAATACTTTCCGTGTTACATGACAGATGACTGCACGGATGCAGGGCTAATGCTGCTCTTGCTCCTTATTATTCACTAATGCTCACAAACCAGCTGACAGTTGGCTGAGCTCTTTAGGGCAAATCGTTTCTTTCCCGGCCTCGGATGCTTTTAAGGTAATGCTCCAGCCGTGGCTGGGGGGGGTGAGGCCCCTCAGACTACACTTTGCTGCGTAGGAACTCGCCTCGGCCCCTCGATCACCCTGCCTGCGGACCGGGCGGCACCCGGAGAGCGATCCGCTGCTGCCGGGCTCGCGGCACCCCGTTATTGGGGCGTGCAGCGCTCGACGGGTGCACGCAAGCGCTCGTCCATCAGTGCGCGTGCCCGTTTTGATTTAAACACAGCGTCGCCGCTGGCCCGTCGGATAGCCACGGGCCCCCTGGGGGGTCTGGCCGCCCGCCCCCCTCGGGAGGGAGCCGCTGATCCGGGGGTGCCCTCCCCGCCACCCCAGCTGCTCCCCGCGTTCCACGCAGCAGCAGGAGCCGAGCGGAGGCTCCTCTCCCGGCGCAGACCGGTCGCCGCAGTGGCAGCCAGCGCCCTTGCCGTGGCTATTGACAGCGGCGAGCGGGGAGCCTTTCAGTGCCTCTTTGTTGGTTTGGAACAATGACTGTTGCCAGAGCTATTTTTGCTTCCTCTCCCCCGCTTTCCCCCCTCCGTACTGCGCCGGGGCTGCTTTTTTTTTTTTAAAAAAAAATCAATGGGCTCAGATAGCGTCGTACTCAAAGTGACCTTTCGAATACCAGCCGGAGCCAGGTCATCACAAATTGTGCTCTCCACCCCTGCAGAACATGAAAGCCTTTTCATTTCTGTCTGAAGGGCCGGGGAAGAGCGCGGCTGTGTTTTGAGGACATCCACTTTGAGCCTGGTCCTGGCATTAACAATAATCGGTGGCTTCCTGCCCTGAGCGGCCGCATCGCCCCGATGTGACTGGCAGCGTTATCTGCTGCATCCTGCTTTTTTTGGCCACCTTATTTCTGCACTTTGAACAGCAGCCACGAGCCCCAGCTGAAATCCTGACATCTGAAAGCCAGCGCGGCTGCGTGTCAAGCTCCACACAAACCTAAATTTTGAGAGCGGGGCGTCTCTGCAGGGGGTAGGCAAGCGTCCCGCTGGACACGCCAGTCAGGAGAGACACAGCTTTGAAAGCCTAGGAGCCTTTGCGGGGCCCGTAATCAGGCATTTTGTGTACCGGGGAAACAAAATCACAGTATTTTGTGTGCTGGGGAAACGAGAAGCCTCGCTTTCTTGCCCTCTGGTACCTAATTCTCACGTGCGCCGCCGAATTCCTGCGTCTGCCACAACTGCAACTTTGCGGAGCATCGCGCCACGAATTACACGCGCCCGGTGGCATCCAGCACCCTACGCCCCCAGTTTCCAGGTTCAAAGCAAAAGTCAATCTTCCAGACCTAGCAGAAGTTAAGCCGGGAAGCATTTCCCTCCAGTGAAACCCAACGGGTAGGACCAGTGCTCTAGGCCAGAGAGCAGGAGCTGCTGTGCTGGAAGAGCCGGCAAGGCGGTGCAACGCACGGCAGCGCTGGATGGAGAGCAGGCAGGAGGGGAGCAGGCGCGCCGGCGTCTGCGCGCCCTCTAACAGCCCAGGCAGGGCCCTGAGGGATGGTTTTTCCCTTAATAAAAACAAAGATTTGATTACGTGCGGAGACAGACAAAGAGGAGCTCGCGGTGCAGATAGGAACCGATTTCCTTCGGCAGAAGCACGGCGGGCGTGAGGCGTGTTTCGGCGGGCAGGGCGGGGGCGCGGGGATGAGGTTTGCTCCGCGGGGTCGGGTGCTGCGTTCGCAGAGCTGGCCGACGGGAGCAAAGCCGGCAGCCGCGGGCCGCTACCAGCACGAGCAGGGAAGAGAAGGAACGGTGCCAGACGCTCCGTGCTGAGCTCGGCGCAAGCGAGGACACCTCCGCTCCATGCGCTCCCAGGGAAGCGGTAAAAAATTGCATCTATTCCTTTAAACCGCTTCACCGGTGTACTTTGCCCTTTCAAAATGTAAGGACGGAGTCAGCACAACACTAACGGCGCTCCAAAAGTATCCCCTGTTATGGCATCGCAGACAGCCCGTATTAAACAAATTCAACGGCAAACAGGTTCCTTAATGGAAACGGCCAAACGCGTGCTTCCTCGGAGGCTTTCCTTAGGGAGAAAGATTTCAAGGAGCGCTGTTTACTGCTAGCGTTGGGCTGACTTTTGCTTCCCGCGCCGCCTGCACCCGAGGGCCAGAGAACCACCGCTGCGTAACCGCGCGGGGCGAGGGAAGGCACGCCGCGGCCGCCCGGGCTCCGGGCAGCCCCGCTCCACGCATCCACCTCCCTTTCCCCACGGCACGGCGGGATCTCGGGGCAGGGTTTAGCAGCGGGACGTCAGGAAACCATCGGCGCTGCCGAGCTCGGGCTCTGGCCAGCAGAAACGACTTTTCAGGGCTCCAGACACAGGCTGGATGCGTGACTACCCTCAGCGACACCTCAGTCCTCCTCNAAACGTAAGCCGCGCGACGGAAAACGTCTAGCACTGTATCGATGGAGTTTGGAAGAAGCTGTTTGTCCTCCGCAGTAAGCATCCTGCTCCTCCAGTGGAAGAAATTCATCTTCCACTCTGCCCAGAGTGATTTATTTTTTTCCATTTTGCTCAAAAAAGATGCTCAGTCTAGCGTTTTTACTTGAAAGTAAGGATCTTCGTGCTTTTTTGTATACAGAGCTGAAACGAGTAGCCTGCTAATTATTTATTTGACCACTTAGGCTTATAATATCTGCAAACAGGTTTCAATTTTCTCAGATTTTCTCATTATTGGGAATTATTCAAAAACACCCTGCGTCACTACAAAAAAATCGATGGCTTTGATCGTATTTCCTTTGCAAGTGTTCGATGTTTACAATTTAAGCTGTATCAAATTACAATTGGCTTCAAAGGGCTGAGTTTTATCTGGGCTTATTTGCTTGGAGAATTGAGGAAAGACGCAGTTAAACCCAAGGCTTGTCAGGCTTGATACCAGCCGGCTACTGATAAAGAAAGCAAACATTTTAAAGATAGTGGAGGGGGAGAAAAAAGCTTTTGCTTGGCAGGATGGGCAAGCTGCGAGAGCACAGGCTGAACCGAGCGCGGCACCGGTGGAGAAGAGCTGGTGAGCGATGCTTCTCACAGAGATGCTCCGGGAGCTGCTCGTGCCGGACCGTCTCTGGGAGCGGCGAGGCAAAGCCGGCATCCCCGGAGCTGGGTACGCTCCACCGGGAGCGCGATTCCTGGATCCCCGCTGCTGCCCTTTGCCCGGCGCAAGCGTTGCCGCATGCCTTGCAATCGCTGCCCCTCGCCGGGGGCCGGAAGGCGCCGGGCTGAGCGGAGGCCACCGCTGGCCACCACCTCCCCGCCCGCCCGGCACCCCACGGCGGTCGTGGGGCACACGCCGCAGGGGCGAGACCCATCGGCCCCGGGTTCAAAAGCAGGGAGGTGAGAAATCCTCAAGGTCCGGCTCTGGTGTAGCTTCTCGCAGAAGATGTAAAGCCGGCTCTGGATATTTCTTCCTACTCCAAAGCCTTGGGGAACACAGGCTGTAGCACAAGGCACTACAGCGTTCTATAGATATTTGAGAGAACAAAACCCCGTCTTAATTTTGGCCGGGACCTGGCTGTCGTTGCGACTCAGCCATCATCCTCTCCTTTTGCTGGGCTGGGATCCTGGCCGCCCTGCCTATTGTACACGAATGCGTGCGGCTTGCCCGCCTCCCTCGCAGCTCCTTGCCTTCAAGAGCGAGTCATGGCAGGCCAGTAAGCAAGGATGAACTTCTACCTTTGCTGTTCCAACGCACCTCTTCAGCTTTTGTGCGCGATTCTGCTTCCACTGCTGCACGCAACGGAAGCGCCCGGGCTTCGCTTTCCTTCAAAGATCCTTCACGGCACTGATTTTGACTGAAGGGTTGAGGAAACAAATTCCTTTTTCTCGGGCATTGTGTTAAAAATACCTTCACCTCCGCAAGGAGAAGCTGCCTGTTCCTCGCTGGTATCCTTCTCTTGTAGACCCTCGGCGCTGGTGGCTAAAAGGAACAAAAGAGCGAGTGTAAATTGAAGGGACAGTGCTGCAAGCGAGCTAAATATAAGTGCCCCAAGGGCAGCATTTCCCAGTTCAGGAGTTGTTTGCTGCTGGCTTCCTCCTCCCCCGGACAAAGGGTGCCTTTCACAAGCCTCCTAAAAAGTGCCAACGAGCACTCGGAGCACATGGTCAAAGAGGACGAGACGAGGGCCGCGACGTACGACTGCTTTTCTCCCAAGTGCCTAAAAAAAGACGCATTTTACTGACCACGTCTGGGAACGCTGCTGCACAGCCTTAATGAGGCTTAATGTAGGCTGGCCGGCCCCAAAAAGCACACGGAGCCAAGCGAATGAGAGGCACGATTAGCAAACTCGCAACTGGAGGGATTTTAAGCGCTTTTGACTAGGCGTTTTATTTCAGCGCAAGATGTATCCAGGAGATCTATTATGCCTGTCAGGCGAGGCCGGGGTTGCAGAGGCAGAGTTAAGTGATGCCCAGTGACACTTGCTGTAATCAGATTTTCACATTGTTTGAGTAGATACAGTTCCTGAGCTCCCCAGCTGTCCTGCCTCATAAGCAAACCCATCTCCCCAGTGCAGGCGGGCTGCAGATTTAACTTCATTCCCAACGAGGCTACGGAGCCTGGCATCAGCCCGAGCGGACCCAGGAGCACCCCGGGGCCAAGGCTAACGCTGTAATGGAAAACCGGGTCACCGGAGCTGCTCCCCTACGCCGGTGCGTCATCCGTCATCGATCCCAGCGGGGACGGCACAACAAGCTCTGGGTCAAAGCCAGGGGATGCTGTCCCTAAGGCAGCCAGGAGCTCGCACCACCGGGCAGAAGGCAGGCGGTAAGCCCAGCTGTAGCCCCGTCAGACGGCGCATCTCGGGGGGGATCTGCTGCCCAGCCGCTTCCCCGAAGGCAGCAATTTATATAAAGTCCAAAACCCTCAGGTCCTTTGCTCATACCGAGGTTACTGGTTTGTTTCCATCCCCTCCCCCGGACAAAAAGTCCACTCGCTGGGAAAGAGCATTTCCTAAACGCACATTTGATACCCAACGTGTTCCTGTCTCAGAGCCAGGACCTCCGACCGCAGGTCGAAGCCCACCACCGCGGCGCCGAGCAGGTGCCTTCGGTTCATTTAAGCGGCTACAACCAGGAGCAGCGGGCGCCGCCGGGTGCCTGCCGGGATGGTCGGCAGTCGCCAAGGGCCGCGGGGAGAGGCACTGCACCAGCACAGGAGCGCGGCGCCGAGAACACGGTATTTACAGCTGATGTCAGGACGGGGGCACGCGTGAGGATGCACGAGTCGCTGGCAATGCGTCCCTGCTGGTGGTGCAGTAAAGTACATAAGCCCTTATTTTTCTTAATTATTCCTGATATTTCACCTGTCATGTTGTCAGCTTCCTCTGAGAGCAACGATAAATAGCGCTTCTCATCTCACATCCTTAGGGAAAGCTTGCTATTTATTCCTGTGATGGGCAAGACATCATGACTAATTAGGAAAAATGGCAGCCCGCTTGCACCCCAGCAGGAGAAGTGTGTCATCAGTTTCTGCTCTCGGGGAGACCGGCGGCTTTTCTCCGTGGACGTCCAGCAGCTGCCCCCAAGGCACGTGCGTGCCGCAGCTTGGGAGCGGGAGGGGATGGAGAAGGGGTCGTCCCGTGTCGTGTGTGTCCCGTCCCGTCCCCCCCCGAGAGCTCCACGTCCCTTAAATAAGGGAGATCGAAACTGTAGAGTAACGCGGTTTTCCTCCAGGTAAGTGGGCACAAGCGGGCAGATGTATTGCTGGACGGCCTGCCCCAGAGACAAGCTGTATTAAACAGGGGCCCCGTTCAGCCCCGCTGCAGAGCCCAGGAAGATCAGCCTCCGCGCCTGTGCCGTAAATCCCAGCCCGCAGCACATCCTCAGCGGTGGCAGGATTTACTCCTCCTCTTCCCCCTGCCACCACACACGCTCCGATCATAACGAGGTAATCGAGATCGGCGCTGGAGAGGACAACTCATGGGGGAACTGCAAATACTTCAGATTAAAAGTAAGCAAAATTAATTTCGAAGTTGCTATGACCACGGAAGAGAACAACACTCGCTGTAACTCTGAGATCTATGCCAAGCAGCAGAAGCTGAAGCAACCGTCGCCCCTTCCCTTCCCCTTCCTAGCCCAGACAAGGCGTGGACTCACCCTGGCGCTAATCGCTTGTGCGCACGGGGCAACAAACCTGCAGATGCAGAGACGAGGCTCGCGCGTCCCAGCGCAGCTCGCCGGGGAGAGGAGGGGTAGGGGAAGGGTGTCCGCGCGCCCCCAGTCCCCCGGAGAGCAGCGGCTGGTTCAAGCAGCGAGGTGCTGGCGAAGGCTGGTCCCGCTGACACGCAGGAAGGGCTGGGCAGGGCGACAAGTCTTTATGCTGGGAAGACTAACGAAGACAAAACTCCTGTCGTCACCGCCACGCCGGCGAGCATCGCCTCGGATTTCCGCGATCTCTCGCGCACTGTCACGTCGGGTGAAAGTTATTTGTCTGCAAACTCTACCTCTGGGCACCGGCCCCTTCCGAATAAGCTGTCAGACGTAACAGAGGCAGCTAACAAAACAAGAGAGGTGCGTGTGGGGATAACGCCCTCACAAATGGATGCAAAATAAGAAATCTCAGCTGGCAAATCTCCTAACTGGAAGCGTAGAACCACGCGTACGTACGCAGGCAGGCGGCACAGCCACCCCCTCAGCTCCGGGCTCGTCGCCGGCGGATGAGCAAGCCTGGGGCGGCACTCCAGTCCTGCACGTGAGCCGGGGAGCCCAAGCAGCGCTGGATTAACGAGGGGGGTGCCGGCCCCCGCTACGGGGGCGAAACGCGGCGCAGCAAGCCTCCTGCGTCAGCGGCTCACTTCTCCAGGATTTGCCTCGGCTAACCTGCCACGGCCACCAGCTTTGCCTGCCCGCCCTCCCATCCTGCTCCGGGCTCCTGGCCGCAGAGCGCCCGGCGTTGCGAGCTCCGTGGGGGTGGGGAGCTTCTCCCCCGGCCCCAGGGCTGGGAGGGAGGGGAGGTGGACAGGACAGCGCTGGAAATCAGGAGAGCAAGTGGCGTAGCCATCTCATTTCGTCATCGGGGCTGCCTTCCCAAAAGCAGCCGGGCCCGTGCTACTGCTGCTCCCAGGTACAGGGACCCCCGTGACCAGCTGTTGCACACGTGGGTCCTGGGAACGTGGGTTAAAAAGTGGTTTGCGATCCTCCATGGCGTTCCTTGAGATGAGCAGAGGAGGATGCACGTGGCTGCTCTTTCAGTTTTATCCCCTGGAGCCCAGGGCGAAGGGCTGAGGAAGCGAGCGAAGCACCTGCCACGGACGAGAGGGCCGGGAAGGGGTGCTGCTAACCTGATTTTTGGTACTGCCCCTGTCCTTTTACAAAGCACGACCTTTAGACAGATGTGCGGAGCGGTTCTGTTACGTGGCGGCAATCATAAGCTTTGGTCTGAAAGAGCCATCCCTTACAGCCAGGCTCCGCAAGCGCCCGGGGCACCCATCCAGACCGAGAGCAACGCAGGAACCTCATTCCCTCCAGCCGCCGCTGAACGTCAGCTCGCAGCCTCTCCCTTTCTTCTCACGATCATTTTAGGCTCAGCGCTGCTTCCCGTACGCCGCCGATGGTCCCCATTCATGAAACTCTGCACCCCAGTCACATCTCTGTAGAGACGCTGTTTATAGAAACAGTCAGGCGTCAAGCCCTGTCTGCCAAGTCTTTTCCACAAACCAGGAAGCCTCCAAGAGCCAGGAGAAAATAGGGAAATAGCCTCTTCTGGAGCGCAGGCTGGCAAAAGGGAGGACGACGTCCTCTGGCTCTGCCGTCGCGCAGCAAGCCGGGCCAGCAGCGGCACGGGCCTCGGTAAGGACCAGCTCACTGCCTTCCACTTCTCGGGCTCCCCGTGGCGACTTGGCGCGGTCGGCACCAAGCGCCTGGCCAGCGCGCAGGGCGTCCTGCAAGCAAGGCTCCTGGAGCCCCTGCAAGGCGGCAGCACGAGGCGCTTGGGAAGGAGGGGAGAAGGGGCGGGGGGATGGGAAAGATCTGGCCATCCGGCATCCACAAACACTCCTCCGCTCAGCAGAGGCTGATGGAATTCCTGCTTGCAGATACAGTTTCTTACAGTAGCCTGGTAAATTAAATTAAAGCTATTTACTCTGCATTTACAGGCTTACAAATAAATCTCAGGAAGCATTTTACTGAAAGAGGCAGGGGGAGGAGGAGAGAAGAAAAAGCATTTTCTGGGCCAAATATAATAAACAAGGCCACAAACCTCCTCATGATTACTTATTAGCTAAGGGAAAACGGCGCTGAGGGCTGGTGCGCTTGGAATAACGTTACACGGAGCGGAGGAGAACAGCATCTCGTTCTCGTTTGCAGGTAACAAGGAAGGAAAAAAGCAAAATGCTCTTTTTTACGTAAGGAAAGAGCTCTCCTGAGCCTGCATCTCCAGCCTGTATTTGCACGGCTACCTTCGCTTTAACTGAGTGCTATGGGTCAATGGGAACCCTTTCAAGTTATAGCTGCATGATATGCCCAGCCTATAATGGGAAGCGGGTGGGTTTTGTTTGATTTTTTTTTGTTGTTGTTGTTTAAGTGGCTGATTGAGTTCTCTTTGTTTTGTTTGGTGTGTGGTGCACAATGTAGGCCGGTGCATTAGTCAGGAAAATCAATAGCCGCTTCGAAGGGGAAATTTAGAGGCAGAGCCCAGGGACCGAGCCCAGAGGCACGGGCGAGGGGCGGGGAAGGAAGGAGGGGAGCGCTGCGAGGCGAGGGGGTCCGGGGCTGGGGGGCCGAGCCTCTGCCGAGCCCCTGCAGGCGAGACCCTCCCGCAGGGCACCGGCTGCAAATTTTGCACCTTCAAGGCGCGAGTTTGGCACACAAGCATCCACTGCAAGTTATTTTAGGTTGCGTTTAAGGCTTTAGGCTTCTCCTGGGTCAGACCTGAAAGCCCTGCTGCAAACCAAAGGCTGAGGTTTTACTCACTTACACCCTTCCCGTATACGCGGAAGCCAAAGGACAGGAGCTTTAAAAGCTCAAGCGTCTCCAGGCTCACCAGACTTGCAGTTGCACCGCAGTAGGATTTTTCTTTCCAGGGGCTGACACTGATGGTTGCCAGACAAGAGGTAGCGAGCC
Organism: Sula dactylatra; assembly: GCA_013389905.1. NCBI lineage: Eukaryota > Metazoa > Chordata > Aves > Suliformes > Sulidae > Sula > Sula dactylatra. Next base: position 275,045 of record WEKW01013547.1, on the reverse strand, counting down.
TGCGCCGCACTTGGATGCGCGCCGCGTCGCCCGTCTCTTCTGTAAGGGGGCACAAAGGCTGAGCCACCAACACTGCCCTCGAGCCAGGAAAGCGATGCGCATACTCGGGGCGTGAGGTAATGGACTTCAAGGCACACATCTAAACGTATACCTTGTAAATGATTAGCCCTCGTCTAACGAAGCCTCGGATTCGCTGGTGATGCATTAGCCAACGAACGTACGGCCTTCCTGACTCCAAGCAGCTCCGTACTCTGGCGTTGCTGGGTTTCCCAGGAAATCCGAGAGGAAAGCCGTGTTTTAAAGCCACCCTTCCCAGACTTCGCCTGAAGCGCAGGGAGGCGGGCGACCCTGCGGTCACCGCGCAAGCTGCAAGCGTGCCTCGGGTCAGGCGCGTCCCAGCCAGCACACGGCAGCAACGTCCACCCCGTCTCCAGCAGCTGCTTCACCCGTACCGGCAAGAAGCCCCCTACACCTCTGCCACGAGACGCGCCCCGAAAGCCTCAGCCCCATCTCCCCCCTTGAGCTTTTTGTACGAGTACGAGCTCGGAGCTAAATCGACTGATTCCCAGCTCTCTGTACCAGCCGCTTACCGTGCCCTGCTTTCCTCTCAACTTTCCCTGCTCTGAAAAAAGAAGTCGGATTAATCTATAAAAATATTTTGGATGCTGTGTTTGGCAGGCCTGGGTTTCTGCTTTTTTCTTGTCCTCCCCAATTGACACAGGTGTCTAAGAATAGTTTACATTTGATAGCGGTATCATTAATAATGATATAGCAGGCGCCGCTCGGTGCTTCGCCGCATGCACAGGGAGACGTCGCCTCTTTAAACCTCCACCTCCTTTGTTGCGGAGCACAGAGGCTCTCCGTGCGGGTTGCGCAGGGAGCTCTCATCTGGCGGGGGACGTTTGCTAATCAGGCTGGTGGCTGCAGCGAGGTAGTGATCCGATTTGGTGATAATTAGCCTCCAGCAGCTATGTCTGCAGGCAATCGTGGCGCAGCCGAATCCTCCTTGTCACTGCTGCTGTCGCCAGCCAGGGGTCTGAACTGCAAAGCGGGGCGCGTGCGGTGACGCCAAGGTGGAGCGGCCGCGCGCGCGGCGCGGGTCTGGCAGGATGCTTCAGCAGCAAGCAGCCGGGGGAAAGGGGGACGGGGAGCAAAGCGATGCGCTCCAAGGCAGCCGCCCCGCCAGCGCAGGGCTGGCCGCGGGGCTGGTGAGCCTTTCCCCAGAGGGAGGTGGGAAGCAGGGGGAGAGCGGACCGATGGCTCCCCGTCCTACGGTATTACGTTCGTCAGTGAGAACGACTTGGCACCCACGGCTTCCCTGGGTGAGCTCAGCACATCCAGTAGCACTAAAGAGCTTGTTAAGCAATCCCCAGGTTTTATGCTGACTTCTCCTACAGCTCTTCTAGACAGAGGCAGAGCTGGCACCCATCCTAAAGACCCGGCGCCACTCTTGGCTTCTTACTCCACCGAGCACCATTAGCCGCTTTGCCCGTCACGGCTCCCTTCCACGAGTCCGTCGCCCCGGACGGACGGGAAGGCGCGCGGGGAGCTGCCGTGCGGCACAAAGCCCCTCTCAGCTCCCGCAGCCCAGCCCCGGGAGGGCAGGCGAGGGGGCACCGCTCCGGCTCCCGCTCTGCCACGCCGGCTCGCAGGCTCCCGGCCGGGCATCGC
>WEKW01013547.1:202912-267260 GCA_013389905.1 Sula dactylatra | reverse complement strand
GGGGTGGGGGGGGAAGAAATCTGTCAAGTTACTCATTCAGGAGGCATTCAAAACAGCCAAGCTACAGATCTCGCTACACTCTGCAACAGTGCAAAAATCTCCTAGTATTTCATGCGAGGCTGGATGCAGCAGAACCATCAGGAGCGCGGTGTCCGAGCTAGCTCGCTCAGGGATCCTCAGCTCCATCACAGGGCTGGGCTACCAAAACCATCCGCTCTGGGGATCAGTCGCAGCAAACAGAAAGAAGAAAACAGTCGTGCACCCACATTGCCTCCCGGCGTGGGGTGCAGATGTGGAGGGAAGGGCACCCACAAGCCACCGAGCTTCGGTGCACGTCCAGTATCTAAAGGAGCCGGGTGCTCCAAAGCGCCAGCCTAAATTCTGAGCCCGCCTGCGCGTAAGTCACTGTTCCTGGGCGAAGAGGACACTGCTCCTGTGCATCCCCAGGGAAATATCAGCTCAAGCTGAAAGTCAGCTCCATTTGCTATAGCACCAGCTGCTTCAGCTGATGCACCCTCAGAGACCTCCGTGCAGCTCCGAGCAGGCAGCAAGACGAGGGGTACGGGACAAAGCGGGGCTGGAAATGGGAGAAATGAGTCCTGTCCTCTGTGCCCCCGCTGCCAATTAACCACACGCAGCTTTGCCCCCAGGAAACCCGCTCCAGCCCGTCCTGGCGAACGGCCTCAGATTTGGGGCGGCACCTTCAAAGTCCTTGATCAACCTCGGGAATACGTGAGCGAAGCAATCGCACCGGACGCAATCTGGCACCAGCTGGATCGCCCTCCCATCCCAAGGATGGAAGTTTATTAGGCTGTGGCCCACATCAGAGTTATTGTGCTGTGTTAAATTTATTGGTACTATCTCACCTCATTAAATGCTTAAATAGACCTGACAAGATAGAAAAATGGGACTTTAAAAAAAACCCCCAAAACGAAAAGGAAGCTGGTGCTGGCAGGCTTTGAGTCACCTCTAAGGCAAGAGCCTGCACTTCAGGAAAGGACAGGGCACAGCACCAAGCAAAGGGGTGTTTTGCAGCACAGCTAGCTCACGCTCACTTCCCAGAAAGCCCTGGCCCCGGAGGAAAAGCCTCTTGCATCACTCTTTAAAACCCCGCTTGCCAGAGAAGCACGCGTCCTTCTGGGCAGCTGGAGCAGAAGGGCAGCACGAGGAAGGAGGCAACGGGGGAAGAGGCAGGATCCACGCTGTCCACGCTATTAAACCCGGCTTAGCGTGAGCCGAGCTTTTGCTCCGCACGTAGCTAACAGCAACAGCTCCCGGCATCCGCCCCCCGTGCAGCTGCAGCCGTACCAAGTGGCTACTCGAGACCTTCAGGGAAGATTATTTAAAGCTTCCATTTGTTCTGTACTCTTAACCTTCACTGCAATCACCTGCCTGTTTCACACCAGAGCCTCCTCTTTGCCTTGCCCGCCCGAGAACGCGAGTGCTCAGAGCGCCCCGCGGCAGCGATGGGCCGGGGCCAGCAGCAGGAAGGCAGCCAGGGCGGGAGGGCTCCGCTTTCCCCGCTCCAAACAGGCGTAATACCGCACTTAATTTTGATTTAGTGGGGCAGCTAGAGCATAATGGCTGCGGGAGACCATTATCCTGCGACAACGTTCTGTCCCACCGTTATTGCTTCATTAATTAAGTACCAATTGACTATTAATTGCGGGAGATATTTGTTATGGGAGAGAATCGGTTACCAAGCAGTTAAAGGTCAATAAGAGGTTTAGCTCATCAGCTGGTGTTTACACACGCTCTACACCTCCACGCCGCGCTCGCAGAAGCATCTTCCCGGACGGCTGCGCGCTCCTCGAGGTGACGGCACCGCGGTCACGCCAGCGGACATGGCCAGGCTCGCGTGCGGGCGCTCTCGCCTTCAGAGCAGACGGAGGCGAGAGGGGCCAGGTACCGGCTAGCCGTTATTTCGCCACTTGAGGATTACCGTAGCTACGGAGGGAAAGCTGCCCGCTGAGAGAATGAGCCTCTACCCACCCGTTAGGATGCGGGGCTGGGATCTGATCCAGAACACGGGGTTCGGGGCAGGAATTTCGGCGCCCTGCAGGCTCCCGGGGCAGGCTGGAAACAGCTGCGGGAGTTACCGGCCGCACGCCGCAGAGCGGGACGGGCAGATTAAACGCCTCGCCCTCATCACAGGCGGTTTGCGGCTGGCGGGAGTAATGAATTCAGAGTTGTGTATCCCCAGACGGCGCTCAGCCCACTGGAGTCTCTTAAGGAAAAGATGTGCCTGAAATCTTGGGAGTGAATTGTCGCAGAAGTATTTTTATTTGCCTTCGGAGACCCATCGCTCACTCATGCAGCCTCCTGCAGTAGCCTTCCCCCGCCGCCGGAGACACGCACGTGGAAAACGCCCCGCTTTGCTTCAGCGAGACGCCTCCGATGAGCGCGGACACCATCGTCACAGAGCAAACGTCTCCGAACTGGAGTGCCGAGCCATGCAAATTCCAGCTAATTGATGTTAGGTCGCATTTCGCACTCTTTAGGTTGCTTTCCGCCGTTAAAATACACTTTCAAGTGACTCCGGGCTAATGCGTTTCGAACCTGAAAGGAGCTTCAGTTAGGAATAGGCTGCTTTTCCTGCAGAAAGCTCAACTCTTACAGCGACTGGGAGATTATCTGAAGAGACCTTCGCTCTCATTTAACAAATTAAATGACTAGATTTTCAGGAGTTCAGCATCTGAAGTACTCGCTGTTTTTGAAAAATCTGGCTGTAAATGTCGTCACGCTGGGCCCTTTAGAAAAATCTGACTGCAGTAATGGCTGGGAACTTTTGAAACCCAAATCCAGCGCGCTGTTGAAGCGCTGACCCTAAATCAATCCTATTCAGGAGCAGACACCCATCTTTGGATGTGAAATTTACTCTCCCCCTTCATTTCTATTTGAAGTGGAAGCATTACAAAAGGAGGAAAATAATCAAAGGGCTGAGCATCCCTTTCCCCTTCAGGTCTGATCCTACAGCACCGAACCAACCGCCCCTGACCAGCTCCCACAGCCCACATCTGCCTTTCCCTTCTCGGAGCATCCACGGGCAGGCTCTCCGCCCCCCCGGCAGCACTCGTCTTTTCCGAGACAGCTCCGAGGGCGGTGAACCGAGGCCGTTATACACAGCTTATTAACACCATCACGGTCCCTGCGTAAATTCAGCGCAGGGAAACAGAAGGTGCCCTTTCCTTCGGAGAAACCAAAGCGATGCCGAGCGCTCTCCGGTCCCCCAGAATGGGCTAAATGATCTTCATACGGTTCTTTTCCTCCCCTTTCCAGGGGAAGGCGGAGGTAAGTCTGGAGGGGAAATAAGACACCTTGATGCAGCTCTTCTCTGGCTACGCGTATACCCCAGGAGTCCTGTCTGCTCAGCCAACTGGCAAGAACAAGCCATTAGGGCCATCGGCGCCGCAAAGGCAATACAGCCGCAGAGGGGAGAGCCGGAGCCTCAGTACCTCATGCAGAATGCAGAGATCAGAGGATCACACGGATTAACGCTATGCTGTCTCAGTCCCGATTCAGGAACTGGCAGCACAGAGGCCAGAGAAGCAAATAAACCAAAAAATCTCTGTCGCAGGACAAAAGGAGAAGCGACCAGCTCGACTCAGGTTTCAGCTGGAATCTGTAGCCTTGCTCAAGTTTTGCATTCGCTGCAAAGGTTGTGAGGGCTTTTGAGCAGGGACAAACTTCTAGTTGCACACGCGCGATGCGCAGCAAGTCTCGCCTCTGCTACGTGCTTCTCCCCTCCCCTGGCCCCGGGCAGGGGAGATCTCCGAAGGCTGAAGGCTCCCGGGCCAGCGTGCAGGAGAAAGCAGAAGGCAGCAGCGATCCTAAAATCCCACCCCGCCCCTCCGGGCCGAGCAGGCTTTGCTCCTTTGTTTCATTACAGCTGCTGAACTTCCCCTTCCAGCAACCCCAGACTCAGATTGCTCACTTCTGCCTTCTTGGAGTTTGCTATTATTATCTCCGTGTTTTGCAAACGTCTCGCATGCCTTTAGCCCAGACCCAGGAAACAGCTGAACAAGGCAGCTGATGAGAGGGGGGACGAAGAGAATGCAGTCATTTAGAAGGGAGCCCTCGCATCTGTTCCTGGCTGCGCCGGTGACCCGATGCCTCATCCCGGGCGAGTCACACACACCCCCCCCCCCCCCCCGCTCGGTGCCTCACCTGCCTTTCTTGTAAAACCGGCAGCGGATCGGGCTAAAAAGAGCACCGAAGATTATCGGCATCGCTCCGGCTGTGTCAGCTTTAAACGCACCCTCGGATGCTGCAAGCCCCCCAGTCCGGCCTTTCGCCCCGCCCCAGCGAGCGTTTCGGTTATCAGGAGATGCGCCCGTCCCTTTCTGCGCTTCCACGCGCGCGAACCGCCCTTCGCGAGGGCACGACATCACCCCAAAATTACAGCCGAGCACACGAGCCCGCCTTTAAAACTGTGCATTTAAAATGCCGAGAGCGAGTTCTTTAAAACGTGCCCTAAAAAGCAGCTGTGCGCTGCAGGAGAAAGGGGAGTTTCGCCCATCGAACAATAACAGCAAGATATTACCAGTGTAGGGCTCTGATTGTGCCATATAAAAAATAAAATACACACTGGTTAATCAAAGAACTACAGACACTTTTAAGTAATCCCAACTCTGGCTTTGCATAACTCCATATGCTGCCAGCAGCACTCCCGTCGACCACAAGAGACCGTCATATACATCAAAAATTCTCCTTTAAATTTATTTTCTGTAAAGATTGGTCTTTTGAACTGCAGCGGTGGAAGCTTAAGGGTACAAAAATCTGCCTTTTTTGTCTCTCCCTGTCGTGGAGGATGCTGATCTGTGGGGAAAGTGCTGCCACAAGCTTCTGTGCCTTGTCAAGATACCCATCCTTTTCATGGATCGCTTCTCTTATCAGCCACTTGATTAAGACATTAAAAGAAGGAAGGTGAAGGAAGGTTGTGCAGCAGGAAAAAGGCTTCCTCCTCCTTGAAGGCTACATAACAACTGCCTGCTTTCCACCGAGGAGCCTGGCTTACTCGGGAGCCGAAGCAGCGCCCGGCCCGCGGAGCCCCACGCCCCTGCCCGGAGGGTCCCCGAAAGCCGCCCGGGACAAAGAGCTGCCCCGGCCAGGCAGAGCCGCTTCCAGCCGGAGGGAGCCGCCCCCCAGAGCGGCGGCCCGGGGGATGCTCCGGGACGGACCCCAGCCCCGCGCGCGGGACGGCGGTACCCTTGGGAAGGGAGCCGAGCGTCGGCTCTCTTCCAGCCCCGAACACCGCTGCGGCGCCAGGCGGAAGGAATCAACTGCTAGGACGATAAAGCAGTCCGGGTGCAGCAGAAGGTGAAGAGGGGGTTCACGGTGTTATTGGCTGGAAATGTCAAAAATAGTTACGGCCTTAAGGCAACAGCGCGGCTGGCTGGAGGCCCTGGGGGAGGGAGGGCTTTGTGCTCAGATGCGGGAACTGCCTCGGAGGTGAAAGTGGGACGTCGCTGCCTCAGCTTCCCCGAAACTCTGCTTTATAGGCAGCGCTCTTTGCATTGCCAAAGAGCTTCATAAAAGTTGAATTAAATACTTAACACTTCCCGTGTGAGACATCAAAGCGATACTTGTTGTACCAGCGGGGAAGGCAGGGACGGAGCCAGAGCCAAGACCAGGATGCAGAGGTGTGTCTAAGAACGTGCACCGACACGTGCCCGTTACAAACATCGAGTACAGATGAGGCTTCAACGTGCCGCACAAAGCCTTGAGCACGCTAAATACCCGCTCAATCCCGGGTGTGTTACCAAAGGCATCCTAAAAAAAGACGTTTAAATTTTTTGGGCAGAACGTGTTTAGTCTGGACCAAGAGATGAAGTGATTTTTCTCATACAGTAACAGGGAAGTAGAGGAAAGATTGCAGAATCCCCAGGCCTCCCGCCTGCTGAAAGCTGCCCGAGCACCGCCGAGAAAAACAAGCCGGCCAGGAAAGCAGCAGCGACTTTACCCAGGGGAAGTCCTTTCTGAAGAATCAGCATCCAGTGCCAAGCCCGGCTTTGTAGGTCAAGGTGCAGGACTGCGATTAGGCAGTGCCCCGGCAGCAACACCCAGAACAAGCGACCACAGTCCAGCCCTGAGTCAGACCGTGGGAGAGAAAGCCTGCAACACTCCCTTGTTTTCCAGCTCCCGGTGGAAGAGGTGGGAGAAGATTAAGAAGTGGGTTCAGTTTATTAAAGTCCCAGATCAAATTCCCAGTAGATGATCCAGACTCCCCAGCGTAACAAGTGCATGGGGGGGGGCAGGGCACATCCCGCCAGATGTATTTACCGCCTTTAATAATTCATCGTCGCATATGCAGCCCGGAGAGAGCGCAGTCCCTCGGAAAGCAAAAGCCTTCCCGACTGCACAGATTCAGCTAATGTCTTCATAAAAGGTTCTCGACCAGACCTCCTCTCCACATCAACTGCACCAAAGGAAAACTAATAGCTCCAGCTGGCACTCGTTGAAAAGTCACTTAATATTTCACAATGCAGGGAGCTTTGTTTAATGGGACACGTTGTTTTTCCCTAAGCAGTTGGAAAAACCCCTTGACATCATATTAATAATGTCAAGTCTTATTGGCGCTCCGATTTGAAATGATATTAAACTTTTCAGACTGTCTCGACTGAAGTAGGAAGCTGTTAAGATGCGGACAGTTTGGATAACTGGAAAAATAATAGGTCTTGTCAGCCGTTTCTTCCAGGCTGCAGGGAAACCATGTGAAAATCAAGGCATGGGGCATTCCTCCTCTATGCTAGCTAGATAGGAAACGGGATTTCTGTGAGCGGGAACACCGGCCCGGCGTGGCAGGTGCCGTGCCACATCTCTGGCCAAAGTAACACAGGCCACTTCTGTAGCAGTTGTTACGCAAGCATAGCTGGGTGTTGAAGAAAACGCCTTTGTTTTCGGGCTCTGCCGCCGATACGAAATAAGCCGAGGAGTTAGTTACGCACAGAAGCAGCTCGACAAGCCTGGCAGTGCTGCAGCCCGCCGAGTGCGCTGCCGCCGGAATGTCCTTTGCTACGCCTTGTATGCCTGCAACTTATTTATGCAGCCTCGTTCCCTAAAATACAGTTATGCCAAATTACCTTCTGCGGTAAGTAGCTGCACGTGAAAAAAAATAAGTCAGCTAAACGCACGATAAACTGGAAACTCGCGTATTATTTTCACATATGTGTTTCCAGCTTGCCTGCTGTCAAATGACTCTTCATTACCAGTTTATTCTGGACCACTGGCTTAAAGAAATGCAGTTTCGACAACCAAATGCTGCTCAACGCACCTGAAGGATGGTATTTTAAATTGCACCTTTTGTTTTGCATGACATGAAACGGTGGTATTGCGACTCGGTTTATCGGGAGGTTGGAGCAGCCCCTCCCCAGGTCCAGTCTACAGCCTCTGGAGCTGATGGAATTTACTTTGCTCCGTTAAGACGGTGCATAACTTGCTATGGCTGCTGCATGCCAAAGAGCAAGTGAGCACGGCCGCTCCAAACAGAGGCTGCGCCTGTGCCCAGTAAGCTTATGCAGGGCATAAATTGTCCTTAGACCATATAGGCAAGACTGCTCTTCCAACCCCTCAAACGCCCTCTCTGAGGCTTGGGTTACATTTCAAACCAGCTCCTCCACAAAGACCAAGTGGACACACCACACCGGCCTGGAGGAAGCGTCCCTTCGGCCAAGCGCTTATTTCTCATTTGATTTTTACAAGGCCTTAGCAGAGTAATCTTGCAAGCGCAGGTACTTTACCGATGCGGGTGTTTCTGCGGCTCCCGATACGGCCGCAGCTCAGCACTCCCCTTGCCCGACGCTCGGTGGGTATCGGTTCACCGGGAGCAGACGCGCGACCCCCTGCAGCCCGCGCCCTGCATCCCACCCCGAGATCCCCCCCTCCCCGCGGGCCCCAGACAAACAGCAGCGGTGCCGCCGGCGACCCTGCCCGCAGCAGCCGCCGCTCCTGCGCTGGCACTCCTTTGGCCGCCTCTCTGCTGGCAGTTAGTGCTTTGAAAAGGCAGCCTCTCATTCTGATTATTTCCCACAACTGTGCTGTAAATCTCATTTCAAACAAGGTTTTCCACTTTAACAGGTGAATAGACCTATTCTTGCCAACAGAATAGCCGAGGAGGAAAGTCGAGCTCTGTTTGGGTAATTTACAGGACAAGCTTAGCTTCCCTCATGCAGACGCTGGCCTTTACTCCGTGTCAGACTTTAGCAATTAGCAATTAACAGTATAATGGACATCTCTTAACAAAACTCTTTCCAATGGCGTCTATTTAAAAACCCCGAGCAGTTTGCTTGCGATGTGCTGAAACCGCTGCCTTCCACAGTGCAACGTCACTCGTCGGTCCCCTGCCTGCCGGCCTCTTCGTGGTCGCACGCGGCACCTCTTCGTCGAGGGTCCGCACAAACCGACCCCGACGTCCCACGCAGACTTAACTGCAATCGCTCAGCGGGCGCAAACGCGAATTGGACGCAAGAGCCAGGGGTAAAAGACCGAGGGGGACCCGTGACGCGTGGGTCTAAACGCATCAGGTAGCGCTCAAACGCAACAGCAGAGGACAAGACGAGGTGGGATTAAAACTTCCCTGAAGCTTTATAAAGGAGGGAGCTATACCGATGCTCCCCGGGAGCTTCAGGACTGGTAAGACCAGCAGCAAGGCAAGGTCCCAGATTACCTACGGCATGCCATATATCACGCATCATCCTGTTGATTGGAACGCACCGTGGACTGCAGCGTCTCCAGGTTTATATATCGGCACAGACGTTATTGTTAGCAAATTTATACAGCCGGCGCTGCGCTGCTCCAGAAAATTAAACAAACTCGCGCTCAGTGGGAGAGTTATAAATAAGCGACTCGCCCACTCAAGGGGTTGATCCTGCTCCTCTTTTAGGCAACAGGCGTACGGAACTCCTCCAGCTCTTCCCATGCAGGACTTCCACGGCAAGGCCATATCAAAACCCCTACAGACCAGCTGAAAGGAGTCTTCCGATCCCACGCGGACAACGATGGCATCCAAACCCAGTCCATTACCAGTGCGTTCAGTATACGAGAGCGATACAAGAGAGGAGTGTTATTAAGAGCCTGAGGTTAAGAGAAATTACTGTTATTTGGTTTATGTAAAGCCTATTACATGTTGTTTATCCGGGTAAAAGTTAAAAGTTCGTATCAGGCTGGAGAGCCAGTGCCGGAGGAGCAGCAGGGATTTTCATAAGTGGCTCGTGAGGTTCAATGCCCAAACTAAAGCGCTTCCAACAGCATTTTTAGAAAGTAGTTCGCATGCAGGCTCCGAAGGTCAGGCTTTGCTCAAATAGCTCCGTTTCGGACATTAAACTTGATGTTGCTGGTCTGTTTGGAAAATCTTGACCCGTAGTTTCAAATGAATTATTCAGCCTAACCTCTCCATCTGCAATTATTGGCATATTCAAACCTGCCCGTTTGTTCCATTAACCCAGGCAAACAAACATTTTTACTTCCATACATGAGGTTTTACGCTTGTGAATAACCGCGGGTTCGAAGCCATGCATGCAAAGTGGAGAAGCTGGTCTACAGAAGCATCATCTGAAATTAAACTTAGTGCAAATGGAAAGACTTTTGCAAGTGCTCTTCTAAGCGCCGGAAAACGCAAGAGGGCCGAGGGCTCTTTGGCTTCAGAACTTAATAAAAACGCTTGACTTGCTGAATTTCGTTCTACGTGTGCAAGGGGGGTAAAACCACTCTAGGTGGTTCTTGCCGGGGCTGGGGTTGTTTTTCCCTCCACAGCGATATTGGAAAATGTTCCTAATTATCATTACCCTAAACACCAGCATCTCGGCTGGGGAACCGTCTGCCACAGGTGAGGGCTTTGAGATTGAAAACGGACCCCGCACGTATCCTTCCTGGGGTAATGCAGCTGAACTGGGCGGGCTGCTCGGTCCTCTACCAAAGCAGGAGAGGAAAAAGAGTGATGTCTGCTCCCCAGGCAGCAGGTACCGGGAAGGGGAGACGGGATCTCCAGCTTTTCTCCAAGCGCCAGCACCACTGGTACTCTTCCGTGCCTCCCCAGGCCACTCGGGCGGCCCAGCAGCTCCACCGGCACACCGCAGCCCCTTCAACCGCGGGCAAGGTGTTGCGTCCGGGCTGGCAGCACCCCAGACGGCCCCCTCCAGCACCCTCGTGTCCGGGCGGCCCCTGGGACGCTCCTGGGCAGCCTCTGCGCGGGCCGAGCTGCGGCATCGGTTTCAAGAGCCCCCGACCTTTAATAATCATTTCTGCTGTTATCCGAACACTTCCTAATTCATCCCCTTCTGTCCCTGAAAATCTAAATCCTATTTAAGTTAATGCCCTTCATTTTCATTTATAAAGACAGATACAAAATAATTATTTCCTATCTCTGCTGTTTCCTTATCTTCTGTCCTAATAATTCCTCGCTGTCTCTCTTTCATCATCTGTCTGCAGTACAAGAAACTTTTCTGTTAGTTAAAATATTCTGTGTGTTCATTTTCCTCCTCTTTCATATCTCGCCGCTTCTCTCCCCCTACCTGCCCTCGCTCCCCCCTTTCCCAGGCCTGCCAGCGCTTTTCATGCTCACCCTTCACACTGATCTTCACATCTTTCTGGTGTTTGGATTTCAGCTTGCAATTTTATATGCAAATTCCAGCAGGCCACCTCTTCAGTCTCTGCCTTTGATATCCGAGTAGCCCTGCCTGGCTGAAGTGTTTTGCATAAGCACCGGCATGCTCAAAAGGACAGCTCCATCCTCGCCCCTGATGAAAGCGGCAAGGCGAGCAGGAACAGATGTGTCTCCTGGTGACAATTTGATTAAAAGAAAATAAAGGCGTTTTGTGCGGGAGACCAGCCCTGCGAACGCCAGAAGAAAGAGACCCCGTCCTCCGGCAGGCAAGGGCACGGATTTTGCTGTGGAGCTCGCTGCCACCAGGTACCGGCGACAAGAGGCGGGCAGGGCTTCAAAGAGACCGCGCTTTGCCACGGACCAGCAGGGTCAGCCGCCCTCCGGAACCCACGGCGCCTGTCGCGGCATCCCCAGAGCACGGGGGCTCCTCTTTGGGCTCAGCCAAACGACGATCATAAACCATTTAGCGAGCGAGCGTCCGCGTTACCCAGGTTAGCCTACGGCGCGTTCGAGCCCCTTCCCATGCAGAGTCCATCAACAGAGCCTCCACCCTACTTGATGCTGTTTTGGTTTTGTGGAAGCAAGCCTCCTCCCAGGGCCACTGTAATACAAATATTGGCCCTGGAGAAGTCAAATCACAAACGCCAACGGCTCTAGTCGTTTCAAGTCTCGAGGTCACCACAGCCAGACTCCAGAGCTTGCTTTTGGTAGATGCCTGACGAGCCACCTTCCAAGATGCGTATGCTTGCTCCATAGCAGCCCACGTTGACACAAACGCGCTGGGTGTGTGCGCGTCTTCACGCATCTATTAAACCCCTTCCCTCGCCGTATACGTTGTCAGCCCTCGGTACAGCCTGCTTGTTCTTTTCTCTGCATAGCGCGTTACTCTTACATTAGCTGAAGAGCGCTTATGTGTTTGCAATCAAAAGAAAGAGGATTGTAAGCGTTCAAAAACTGACAGCACAGCTCTGAGCATCCGAGGTTCCCAACGTGCATTTCTAAAGGCATTTCCAGAGAACGGCTTAAGCTTTGCTTAGTCCTTTGGACTATGGGAAATATTGCGTGCTTGGTGCTGTATATGCCCTTCCCTAGCACTCCTCCAGCTTCCCAAAGATGTTAGAATTGACTCGAAACCATTTAATCATGGGCAGAACTTGAGAGCCCTGGTAATTCTTCACAGTAACCGCATAGCTCTGGCAAGAAAAGAAAGAGCTCAGTCTTATGCTGTCTAGCACAGAGCGATCACTTCTGATAAATAATTTTGAGTAGTGACTCATCAGCAGCCTATGCAGGAAGTATATACTTAACTCCGTGCAGCTTAAACAATTGTTAAAGATGTCAGTTTATCATGCAGACAGTTTTTATTGAAAGAAGGAAAAATACCATTTTTTAAATTAATGCGAGCAGACCTTCTCAGCTGCTTTTACTACACCGTATTTTGGAAAATATTCTTTTATTGTTCACAATTGCTTCTCTTTGTTGGGCCCGCGCGCCAACAGCCACATTTCAGAAGACTTTATAAACATTAAACAACAAAAACCTCAGCGCTGGGAGCTGCAAAAAGCAACAAACACAGAAAGATTAATTCACTCGCCCAAAGTTACGTTAAATCAAGCCAAACGCGCGAGCGGAATCCGGGTCCCGGGTCCCCTGCCCTAAGCCAACGCGGTTCACGTGCTACCGCCCCAGTTTTGGCAGCCCCAGGTAATGCGGCTCGCACCAGGGCACTGCCCCGGTACCTCGGCACCTGCCTCCCCGTTAAGAGCGGAGCGTCTCCCTGCACATTTTACCCAGCAACTGGATCATTTATTTTTTTTAAGCACTGCTGTCAGATCTAGGGTCAAAGGTGGAAGCTTCCCCCTTCCTCCAAACGCTCTAAATCACTCAGACCACTCCATGGAGGATCTTGAAAACCCATATGCTCTCGGCGTGTCTGATTACAGGCTTTGATGTGCTTTATTACCCCAGAAAGCGGCGAGAATGGCAACACCGTGTGGGCAGGACAGCTGCCGCCGCTCCCCGGGTCCAGGGGAGATCGAGGAGCTTCAAAGATCAGCAGAAACTCAGGTAAGGTGGCAACGAGACGCCAAATGTGGATTGCTATCCTCGCAGGGAGCAAGCTGGGAGGGAAAAGCCAACTCTTCCACCGTATGGGATTTTAAATTAATCCTGTCAGCTCGGCTGAAGGGGCTGCCAACGTTACAGACAGCTCACTGAAAGCTCTGCCTCAGCGCCGAGGGGTGGGAAGGCTCCCCCGGCTGGGACGGCACCGCTGCAGGGAAGGCTGCGGCATCCCGCATCCCGCCTGCGGTACCGCACCCCGCCGGCTCTCCCCGCCGCGGAAGGGAGACCAAAGAGATAAGGGTGTTCAGAGGAAAGCGGTGAAGGTCCTGGGCAGCTCTGAAATAGAGACAGGTTTTTAAAAATGAGGCTGAGGCTTTGGGATGGCAACTGGTACGAGGAGACAATAAAGGGACAACAGATGATCCATAAGAGGTGGGCTGGGACTTCCCCACCAGCTCATAGAACGGGAGAACCAGGGCTTTCGATAAAATCAGACAGCAGGAGAATCCAAGCTGATAAAAAGAAATACTTTTCCAGTGCCGTAATTAAGTTGCTGAAGTTATTGCCGCAGGCAATAAGGACAAAAAGCTTATCAGGACACCAGAGGGGCCTGTGTGCTTGCACGGCTACCGGGAGCACCCAGGCTCGTGGAAACACATGGTGAAGTGCTTCCGAGATGCCTTTCAAACATCATCTTTCACGCTGACGAGCGCCTTGGACTCTTAAGAGACCAGGATGAAGCCTCGTGCACGGGGCAGGTAATTTCACATTTATTAGCTCGGCCTCAAGTTCCATGACGGAGCTGTAACCCTGGCTACAAAAGCAGCACAAATCCCACTGGAAACCGCTCACGCGATTCTCCCGCCCGGGAAGGACCCCGGGAACGCGGCCCAGGCAGGCTTCCGGGAGGGGAAGAGGGGACCCAGCAGGCCGCAGACCCCCCGCGCGACCCACCAAGTGAAAGGGGGAGACGCCCATCCTTCCCCCTTCTCTCCCCACCCCAAAAGCTGCTAAATCAAGCCCTAATGGACTAGCATGAAGCTGGCTGCTGATGAAAATCCGTTCAGCCGTGTATGCTTAAAGGGCTAAGAGAACTCTTCAGCCAAGCCCCTGCTGTGCTCTTTTCAGGAGAGGTCCTTTTAACTCGATGCTATTCCCAGACCATCGCACTGATTTAAATGTTAACTCGCTCTCCAGGATACAGGCACCTCCCGCGCCAGAGGCGGCACGAAAGGACGCCCGGCAGCAGCCGAGAGCCTTGCTGCCCAGGGAACGGGCCAAATCGGGTGCCCAGGCTGCCCTTCCCAGGCCAGGGGAAGGCAGAGCATCCCCAGGGAAGCTCTCGCTTTGAAACAGAAACATGGCTGCCAACTTGCAGTAAGTACTGACGGTATTTACTAAATACATAGTACGAAGTGCAACACCGACGGGAAACAAAGGCAACTGGGAGAAAGAGCCGCTCTGGAAACACAGCCAGGAAAAACGGTTGGGGAATATACTTGGAGATTTGAGAAAGCTTAAGTCTGGGACACAAATCCCTGTTCTTTGTCCTTAACAATAGAGGACAAAGCCCGATACCGTTTGCCCGGTTGTGATGGAGGGATCTCACCGCTTACGTCCAGCTGAAGCGATACGATCTCTTTGCCGATTACCTGGGGCTTGCATCCCTGGCAGCAGGTGCACGGCAGTATCAGCTTGCCACATATTTTCTGGAGCAGTGAAGGGGCACGAAAAAGCCCCGGTACCATATAAGCAATACGCTGCCCGTAGGGGCAAGACTGTAAACTGTGCTTTCACTGAAAGAAGCGGGTTTGAAATAAATAGGATACAAAGGAGCAAATCCCAAATGCAGACGCAGCAAGAGGAGGTCAGAGGCAGCGCTTTCCTCAGGGAGCTGGGCACAAGCGAGCTGTCTGGAGGTGAACGCAGCGAGGCTCGGAGGACGGGGGCTCTGGGGGACCGGCAGGAGCTTCTCTGCAGAGCCCCTGCCATGGGAAGAGCATCGCCATGCTCCTGCCCCGGGGATTCACTGCGCCGAGCTGGCAGGCAGGCACGGCACCCGCCGGCACGCTGCGAGGCAGCCGCTCCGAGTCTGCCTGCGTGATGGCGTGCTTGCGGGGCGGGAGGGAAAGAGCAAGGGATGTCACTATCTGGAGCTCTGCAGCCTCCTCCCAGCGCAAGACTTGCCCATCTCTTCCGTGCTGGCGTCTGCAGCAGCGTGGAAAGCCTCTGAACAAGGCTCCCTATAATCCATCGGAGGTGCTACTGCCCGCTCATGCTCTGCGGGAGCTCTGCCTCTCCACTAAATCCCTCAAGCCATCTCCAGATCACCTAATCTCCGTCTCCACCACCTCCCTCTTCTCAGTGACCTTCCCCCTCACATACAGTATCTGCAGCCTTCCAGATAACTCCCTTGCATCCTTATCTGCAGGAGTATTTTAGCTCCTGTCCCGGTGTTGTGCTCAAGCAGCAGCGAGGACACGCGAGGAAAGCACCAGGAGCGCTCGAGGAGGAGATGGAGAGGACTGCAGCTTTCCAGCTGCTCGCCTGAAACCTCTCCGGCACCTTCGGTTTCGCACAAAGAACAACGTGCATCACATCAAAAGCCCATCTGCCAAACCCTCACAGCAGATCCAGCTGCACTAACCAGCCAAACCGGTTGCAAAGAGCAGGAGCGTTGGGAACAGGCTCCCCCCTTGCCACCCCGGAGCGGGACCCTTCACGTGGGTCGCAACGCTTCGCGTCTTCCCCGCGCCTCTCACCTTGCAGCGCTCCCCCCTTTTCTCCGCAACAGATGCCAAAGTCGCAGCCCTCAGCTCTGACCTCCTCCAGGGCCCCTCGCGCCGAAGAGCCCTTTCTTCTGCCAGGCTGGGAAGAGCAGCAGGAAAAGAGGGGCAGGAGCGGGGACGCGAGCTCGGTAGCGAAGCAAGCGTGAAAAGGTCTAGGGAGGAGCAGTTCCTTCGCATAGACCTGGACCGGGTTCACAGGCTGCACGTGCTGGCTTTGCAAAAGCGACCTGGAGAGCAAGTCTAACCCAGTGACGCGTCGGAGCTACGGGACCCTCCTGGATCGGTACCGGAGCCGGCAGAGCAGGGAGGCTGCCCCAGCGAAACGTCCCAGCGCTCTGCAGCCGGCAGGTCCCCGGTAACACGGCCCGTCGCCTTAACGGCCGTTCGGGTGGCCGTAACGCCCGCGAAGGCTGCGGGCACCGCATCTCCTAAACGTGAAAGACGCGCGATTTCTAAATAACACGGAATTCCCAGGTCTCTTATAACCCTGCTTTCATTTTTAACGATAAAGAGCTTCCCCTAGAAGTTTCCCAATGTAAACAGACACCATAAAGGAGACAGATGTTGATTCTGCAGTGCTAACAAGGAACACCGGTATTACACGGAGCGGCTGGGGCCCAGAGGTGAGGACTTATTACTCCACGGAGAGGAGGTGGCGGGGGTGCAAAGGCACGGGCTTTGGCGGCGAGGTTACTCAAAGGTTGCACACAGCCTCTGTTCAGTGCTTCAGCCTTGCCTCTCTCTGCGGCTAATGAATGTTACAGGAGGAGAGGGAGGAGGCAGAGGCTGGAGGGAAATGGAGCAGAAATGTAAGGCTGCCATCTCGGATATCGTCTGCCTCTCTCCAGACAGGCTCGCGCAGAAGCGCAGGCACGGCAGCACCCGCCGCAGCGGGGGCTCGGCTGGCGCAGGGGGCGAAGGAAGAACCGGCCAGAGCAGGCGTCGCCGAGGGATCCGTCCCAGGCTCAAAGCCACGTGCAGCAGAATCTGGGCCCGGCAACACTTGTAACTGGAACGCGAAGGATGATGGCAGCTCCGCTAACTGCCTGTGCTTTTCGGTCACCCTCTGCTGAGGGGGAGGAGGAGGAGGAGGAGGAGGAAGCCCAGCCCTCGCCCTGGCACAGCCATCGGCTTCCCCGGAGCCCTGCCGTGCCACCTCCCAGCTCGGAGCAGCTCTCCATCACGCTGGGGGCTGCGCACGGGTGCAGCAGAGGCTCTCCCCGCCCCGAGCAGTTCAGAATATTGAGCAACAAACTGCCAGAGGAGATTAAACTAGGAGCGTGGGCTCGCGGAGGGAATCCGCACGCTGTCTCCCAAGCCAGCCCGAGCGCTTCCTCCACAAGCTCACCCTCCTGCTCTCCCTGGGGCTGACGCTTCCCCGGCAGCTCCGCCGGCGCCCGCCGCAGTTCTGCGCTGTGGGCACGGCTTTCCAACAAGCAATCACATCTTAGAGGCTCTGGCATTTTCTTCGAACACCTCAAATTGCTTTTTTTACACCTCACTGCTCAGTGCCAAGCCCGATTCATGTTATTTGTGCATTTGCTTAGAGAACATTATCTGATCAGTCACCCTGTGAGAGGCTGGGGAAGAGGCTTCAGCTCCTCCCTGTCACTGAAGCAGGTCGGGCACAAGGGAATCCATGCAAATATTTTGTAAGATAAACCGCCTCCCCTCACGTGAAGGAAGGCCCTCGCTAGGGTCCCGAGCACAGGGTGGCACGGCCCAGGACGAGGCGCCGCCGGTCCAGGAGGTAACGTCGCGGTGCCGAGCATCTGCCCGCCCCGCTGCCTGCTCTCCAGCTAAGCAGGGTCCTCTTCATGGAAGCAAATAGAGGAGAAAAGAGCATTTGGCACATTCATGTATATTCCCTCTGCTGGCAGAAGCTGGAAAAGGCAACACCCAAAAGCCTCGTGAAGATGCTGGGACTTGTGAAACGCATCTAAAAACCTATAGAAACATATATTTGTGTCCCCCTCAAACGGCACACCGGTTACTGCACAGCCGCCGCTCCACAGGAGCTGCCCGCATGGGCACTGCCGGCCCCAGCAGACCACGCAGCCCCGTTTCTTCTCTCCAAGGAAGACGCGAGAGGCTAAACCGCACAACCTCGCGAGCCCCGTCCACAGAAGGCGTACAGAATAGCTAGCGTGGCTCAGGAAGGGCGAGTTAACGCCACCGTGCCCCCCAGACCCCAACCCTTCACGCTGGCCACATCGAACTGCCGCCTGTTGCAACAGGAGCCCGTAGCCCGTGTTTGAAAAGGGGTGCGAGAATCACTGCAGTTAATAATTCTATATTAGCCCATCCCTCCAAGCTGTTCCTCCCTAACCATCTGCATGTCCTGAAATGTGAGGTTTTAGTCATAAATGCCAGGCCTCGTTTTGGAAATTTATAAGCTGTTTTGCTTCCATTACCTGAACAGCTTCCAGCTCCTATATCCAGGCATTTTAATTCTCTGAACTCCACCACGAAATGGCACGATAGACTTCGCAACGTGTAGCTCCCGCACAGCAGACGCTGAACGTTCCACAGATCCAGAGAATTTCCTCCTTCCTCCGACGGAAGCCAGGTATCCAGCAACTCAAAGCCGGGAGTCCATCTGCTTAAGCACATCGGGGCGCAGACACTTTCGCAGTAACATATTAGGAGCCGTACTCGGGAAAGGCGACATATTTCAACTCCCATATTGCAGCCACAACCCCTGATGCACTCTCAATTAAGAGCAGCAATAATTACAAATGGAAAACTGCAGACCTCGGAGCAGATAATGTGTTTCCATTAGATTAAGTAGTCATACAAATCAAAAATAAAACCTATACTTCGGCTAATTAAGCCCACTCACCATCTGATTAAGATGTGTTGTGATACCATGGAAAAGTACCAAAGAGCTATTGTAAGTAAACCAACACAACTGGGTATTAATATTATATTCCTTGTCAGAAGGGATAATTGGTCTGCCTAGAGGTTAACCAAGATAACTACTGCGAGCGGACAATACTGTCAGTGCTAAACCTCTGGCTCCGTGCAGCAGCATCAGGGTAAGAAAAAAAAAACCACAAACAAAGAAAAGAGGCTAAACCCTGCCCCCTGGACCATCCTGCCTTTCTGACTTGGTTCTACTGAAATGAGCTCCCCGTCCACCCGGCTTTAAAACAAGCACTGAGCGCTCGTTGGTGTTCTCCCCCGTCCCCGAACCTCCGCTTCTACTCAAAGTTCTGTTCAGGAAAAGCTGACCTGGGGTTCTCTAAAAATAAATCCCCGCAATTCTTTCGATTTTGGGGGCAGGGGCAGAACAAATCAGGCTCTTTCAGCTGGCTGTGAGTCATGCCCACAAGACCAGACGCTTTACTTCGGAGGGTTTGGGGCCAGATTTTTATGAGGTATTTACATGCCTACCAGCATCTTTGAGAATTTAGCTCCAAGCAACCAAATCAAAGCACTGTTTTGTCCTGACATCATATCTGCAACAGCATCCACTGACCTGCGCGTGGGAAGGCAAATCTGGGACGGGACAGAACGCACCACGCAATTTCTTAAGCCTCCCTCTCCAAAGGCGCAGCTCTCGCCGTCCCCCTTCTCCCCTGCGGGGAGGAATTCCCTTCGGCCGCAACCGCTGCAGCTCCCGCCTGTGGTGGCGGTGCTCTGACTTGCTCCGCATGGCTCCAAGGTACGTCCCTGGAGAATCAAGTTCACAGCACAGGACTAGCACCGGGAAGCCCACCTAGGTCAGCCCACCCCAAACGACCGACCGACAGTCCTGCGGAGGCGTTTCTCCGCGGGAGCCACCCCCTTCGGCCAGCCGGCCTTCTGCACGCCACAGAGCTCCTCCTGGGCAGCTTTGAACGCTGCCCGGGGAGGAGCGGCTTTTTGGAATGGAGCCCTAGGTACAACACCACATCGTTCAAACTCTTACCAGAGAACACACGCGTGCCACGGGATAAATTACTGTATGCAAGGAGTACTTATTAACGGTCGGCTGTCAGCCCCGAGGGACGTATTTGCTGGGGTCTGAGGTCTAGCGCCACTCAGTATTTTCACTCATGACCGAAATGACGGAATGGAAAGAATTATTAGGTTTGCAGGTGACACAGTGCTAGGAGTGACGGTACATCAGAGGATAAGTTTAGGATCGACAGCGATCCTGAAATCGGAAGTACAATCCAAAAATCCAGGGAAGCTACCGAACCTTTAAGGCGTTGCTGAAAAACAAGACTGCAGAAGGAGCCGGGGTAACCGCGAGGCACAGGATGAGCACGAGTCAACAGCACCGCGGCGCTGCGCAAAGGCATCGAAGCGGGACGCGTCGGCTGGCGCGCGCTGTCCGAGGCACGAGGGAGCTGGTCTGCCCCGGAGCGATGCCGTCGGCAGAGCCGAGGCCGCCCGCGCCTGCTTCTGGACATCTCCCCTGAAGGGCGTCCTCCACCCTTTTCTTTAAGTCCACGTTTCCATGAAATCTCTTTGCAGAAGACCCGCAGAAAACAAAGATAAGAGAGGCATGACAGTGAATTTAATTAAATATTCCAAGATTGGTTTTGGCATTATTTACTCAGGTAAGACTCCGAGCTTTGGGTACCAGGTTTGGTTGTTACTGTGGAAACCAGCTTAACGCGGATGTATAAAAAGAAAGGGCTTATCAATTAAATAATTTAAAAAGTGAAATGAAACCTCAGGGAACGCAACATGACAGGTCGTTCTGCATTTAGGATTCTCAGTTCCGACACTCTGCGCCAAGAGGCAGGAGATATCTGGGACGCTCGGCTTGCCTGCAAGCTAATTGCTCGGGCGCTGTTGTCCTCCGGGATGCCTGGAAGTGCAGGGGAGCAGCAGCTCCTGACCTCTGCTTTCGGGACAACCGCCAGGCCACACGCTTTCCAAAACCCGGGGCAGGCGGAGCAGGACCTCGCTGCCCGGGCAGGGGTCCGGGAAGCAGCGCTGCAGAGCCCTAATCCTGGCGCTCACGCGCTGCATAGCCTTGGATTCGCTTCTGCACAGCTTTTGGTTTATGTCTATCTGTTAAACAGGAACACTAATCCTCACCTGGCGCCTTCATTAATATTTGCAAAGGGCTTGGAAACCTTCCAGTGCAAAGAGGAGAAGAACAGCGAAAAGCATTATTCACCACCTCCCCCCCGCCCCAGCTTGCTCGGTGAGCTAAACCGCTGCTCAGAATAGCGCGTCTGAGGAAATATGGATGAAACTTGAGGCCAGAGCAGTATTTACACCTCATCAGCAACGCGAAGCCACTGCCAGTTGGGAGGGTGAAGGAAAAATAGCGAGCAGGAGTCACCAGCAGGTGGGACCCCCCCCCGCGCAGCTTGCCACCCCTCCCTGCCCGTTGCCTGCAGAAGGAAGGGCCACCACGGCTGGCAGCGCGGCCCCTGCACATCTGTCCCCCTCGGAGCAGCTCAGCCAAGTGCCACTGGTCCCTATTTTTAGGCAGGAGCACGGAGGGGATTGAGGGGCCCACGGCAGGTCACAGGGCGATGGGACAGCTGGGATGACAACACCCATCTCGGCAGCAAGAGCTCAGGGCCTCAGCAGCTGCTCGGAGCTTGTCCGTCCTGGCCTATTCCCAATTCCCAACAGGAGCTCTGCAAACCCCGTTTGCTTCGGCGCTGCGGCAGGAGAGGGACAGGGATACTGGACTTGCACTAGCCGCAGAGGTTATTTGTCTCGCCTCGCGGAGGGAACTAGATCAACGATGTGCTCGGAGGAGCTAAGGGCATGTATGACAGCATCCATAAGGTTTTCTGTCACGCTATCCAAAGGATATTTCTTTGCCGTCCAAACAGCACCATCATTATTTATGCAGTGCCAGAAGATGGATTTCCCTTTTGTTTCCTCCTGTTACACTCACTGTCCTCACTCATCACGCTCCCGACAGCCCCTCGCTGGGCCGGCTGCAAGTCCCAGGCTCCTGAAGCGAGTTCTCCCATCCGTCAGAGCAGGNCCAGTTGCAAAGCCAGCCCCGAAGAGCGGCAGTGGGGACACAGCTGACGCGTGTCAGCATCAGCAGCTGTCTTTGACTAGCCTTTTTGGAGGGTCAGATCATACTCAAAACCCTCCGGAACCTCTTCATCAGAGGAAGAGGAGGCACGACCGGAGCATCCTTGCGTACAGGCACCTTTCCCCAGAAGCTTGCCAGGAGCCCAGCTCTCTGCAGCTGCTGAAAGCCTCTTGGAGCCCGAAGAAAACCTCATGCAGGACGAGGCAGCGCCCGTGGGTAGGTGCTGCTGCCGCAGCGGACGGCTCTCGGCAGGGCCCCCGCCAGCGCCCTCGTGGGAAGGGGTACGGCCCCCCAGAGCCCCCCGGCAGCGCCCAGGGACGCGCAGGCGGCAGACGTTCTCTCCAGCAGGAGCCCGCTGCGCCGGAGGAAGAGGAACTGGCAGCCAGCGCTTTTAATTGAATAATTTAAACATTATTGATTTTTCCTGCTAGCTGGCAACGAGGCCCGAACCCCAGGCAGACCAGAAATGATTAAAAAGTAGTCTCTTCTCAGACAACTAAGCCACCATTCTTCTCCAGTGCGGAAGAAGCAGACAGAAGCCCAAACAAGCTGCTGGGTCAGCTTTGTTCCCAGCAGCGGGAGGCGAGGGGAGTGAGCGCAGGACCAAACCAGCCTCACCCACCTGCTCCACACAGACCATTAAAGGAAGACAGAGAAGGTGTACCGTCGCAGACGACCAGTCACAGCTCTCGCCACAGTGCTAAGAGGCGTCCCAGCACCAAGGGACTAAAGCCAGTAATACCTCGGGCATATGGTAAAGCACCAGTTGCTGCCCAGGCACCGAACGCGCACTTCGCGTCGGCAGCCTCCAAAGCCTGAGTGGGGAGCAGTAGTACAGCAGTGCCAAAGGGACCCACAGGCTCCAGCCGTTCCTGGGGCCTGCCAATCCACCTTGCTCCCTGTAAGCACGACAGCCTGGGCAGAGCCCCAGCAGGAACGTGAAAGAGGGCAGCGAGGAGCTTTTCATGCTCCTGTGTAGGAGTCATGCTCTAGAATACGCTTGCAAATGCCTAAGTCCCCTTGAGCAAAAGGAGTCTAAGCAAGCTATTCGTGCTTTGGCACGGCTCACGCCCCGAGTGCGGCTCTATTTTGAGGTGTGAGCAAGCTGCAGGCTGGCGGCTCCCCCTTCACGTTGGAAATCTGCAGCAACGTAGCTGCTCTGCTCCAAAAAATCTCTCTAACCCTCCTTTCCCTGCTAAGGGATCAGCCGCCTCATGGTCAGCCTGCAGAAGGGAGGACAAGACAGTGAAGTATTTCCCGCTACAAGAAGAAATGAACTTGTTATAAAAGAGTTGCCAAGGCAGTGATGAACCCAGCAGCATCACGCACAGAAATTGAAGATGCGCTTTAATGGCTTTGCTATTGATCTGAAGATGGTGATTTTGCCTTTGACATTGGAGCACGCGACGGGAAAAGGAAAAAGGCAGCTTGCAGCCCGTTCCCGAGGGGTAGGCTGCCGAGTCCCGTGCCTGTGAGCTGGTGCTTGCGGGTTCGCAGGTGCCACTGCCACACAACAGACCCGGGCTCCATCACGCTGAGTACCATACAAGATTGAAACAACCCCACGTCGGGGTCCGAGTCCCTGGAACTACATCTCCCAAACGCAAATCCACAGCAGTTGTGCCCGGACTCCTCAGAAAAGACACGAGAACCGTCCCAGAAGCAACGGCAACTGAGCAGCTCGAGCTGCTCAAAGAGCTGAGGCCTCTTTCTCCAAGTGGTGAAAGAACAAGGCATGAACTTGCAAAGCTGAAACCCAGTTCAGTATCAAAACAGCCCTCAAACTTTACGATACTCCAACTCCAATGGAAAGGATTTAACAGTCTCGTATCTCCCCCCCCAATAACCTGGAGTTTCAAGATAATTTTCTCTTTTCCATCCCTCCAGCTTCCCTAAAGAGAACAAGCGCGCCAAATGGACTAGCATATCAGGAAATCTTGATGCATTCAAATAAGAAAGCAATTAAACACTTTAATAAGGTAAGGGGGGGGCGGGAAGGAAGTGATTAAACTGAATTCAGGATGACCTTAAAAGCTGCCACTACTGTAGCTGAGAACATTAATATTTAGCAAGTCTGGCTGACTTGACCACAGCAGCGGCGGCGGTGTCGGCCATCCCCACCTCGCACCCAGCGCGCCCGTCGCACCCGTACACGGCCGAGCCGAGCCCGCCGGCAGCAGGGCGGAACAGCCTCGCCGCGCTCTCTGCGGCAGGTTGCACGCGTAACCTTCCCCAAACCGACTAACCCTACCTGTTTCCTCCCGGCTGCTTCTAAGGGCTATTTACCCATCGTTTGGCAACAGGAGAAAACAAGCCAGCGCCCGAAGAATCCCCTACCTGGGCAGCCACGATGGGCTGCAGCCTTAAGTACACAAACGCCAAGGGTCCCCGGAGGCTCCCGGCATCCAGCCCATCGCAGACGTAACAGAACTCTCGAGGAGCCCAGCTGCTGCCACCCACCTCGCGTAATGACAATAATAATTGCCTTGCACTTCCACGGCACTTTTAACAAGAGGACTTCAAAGCCCTCGTAGATTCAGGAGGCCCTGTGACACCCTTCACAAGTACGGTTTTAGTCTCAGTTTTATGGATGAGGAAATCGAGGCTAGGAAGGCAGAATAATCTGCCCACGTGACAGAGGAAAGGAAGAAAGGCAGCAGTAGCAGCTACGAAGGCAAAATCCAGGCGCTGGCTCTCAGCCCCCCGCCACGACAAGGCTCCGGGGAGCAGCTGCCCTGCCAGGACGACGCAGAAGGCGCAGACCAGCCGGCCCCTGCTCGGGCTCCGAAGCACAGCCAGTGCTGGGAGCCCTGACCTGCCCTAAGCACTCACCGGTCCTCACCGAGCCCTTGCGCATCGAGGGTTTTGAGTTACAAGAAGCAGAGGGCACTTTGCAGCGATTACACAGGAAAAGGGCTGTAGCGAAGCAGTATTGCACAAGGGTTATTTTGCCCCGCCCCAGCACACCAGCCGAACACCAGACTAGGGACTTAGAAGCATCAGCTTGTAATTTAAACAGGCTGGCTTCAAAAGGGCAGGGCAGAGAGGGAAGGGCTGCTCGCACACGTTGTCCGCTGCTGGCAGAGCCGAGGCACGAGCATCTCCTGGGTGCAGTCGGGGCGGCCCGGAGGGCAGGCAAGGGGAACAGAGGACAGAAATAAAGACCTCTAGAAGG
Organism: Sula dactylatra; assembly: GCA_013389905.1. Taxonomy (NCBI): domain Eukaryota; kingdom Metazoa; phylum Chordata; class Aves; order Suliformes; family Sulidae; genus Sula; species Sula dactylatra. The sequence goes on along the minus strand of WEKW01013547.1, from coordinate 242,625 downwards.
CGGCCGGGGAAGAGGAGGGCAGGACAGCGGTGACCCGGGGCACAGGATGCCTGCGAGCATCTCCGTCACGCCAGCTTGGCAAGTCGCACGGCGAGGATGCGGCAGGGCAGAACATCCCCGGCCCCCCGCTTGAACAGCCTCATTGACGAGCCTTGTCATCGTTCCTCAAGACTAATTTTTTTAAATTGCAAAATCTTACAGAGCTATTAACCTCAGAAGAGTTTAACATATGGCAGCGCAAGTCTCCCTCTTACCCTAATTATAAGGCTTGCAGTAATAGGGCTGTCTTTTAAGTTACAGCTGCTATGCTTTTGGCTTTTCGCTAACATTACAGCCTATTAAGGAGCTACATTTAATGCATGCAAATTGCCAGAACACAGAGCGCTTCGGACCAGCAAGGGGATGCATTTAAGCAACAGCAGCAATATCCCAGGGTCAGGCTCACCCTGCTGAGAACTCCATATGATCCATCAATCAAACTCCACTCATTAATTAACTAATTCATTAAATATCTTTATAGATGAAGGTTCATCAAGGCGGAACACTGTGTTGACAGCGACATCCTGTCAGCACTTAATGGTACCAGCTTCCCCCCCCCAGCGGCTGCTGCCGCCTGTCCCGCACTCACCGTGGCTCCGTGCAGCCGTCCCAGCACCCGGGCTTGCAAAGAAAGAGCTGCCCCCCTGCCCACGCCCTTATATAGCCCCTCTGGCAGCCCCACAGCTGCCAGCCGTTGCCATCAGCCCCCCCTGCCCAGNCCCCCCCCCGCCCAATCTGCCCCCAGCACTGCCCCTGCAACACCCCCCTACCCCAGCGCAGTGGTAAACCTGCTGCACGGCAAGAGCGGAGCTCTTTTTTTTGGAGGAATAACAAGAAAGTGTGCAAATAAAAATAAAGACTTGCTAAACAATTAATAATAAAGGCGAGGCGATGCTGCGGGGGACTTGTGGAGCTGGGGGGTGGGACCGGCTGGAGAGGGGAAGGGAAAAGAAAACCCCACCACAGCAGAAGGTTTCACAGCCCGTGCTGCCCCTGTGTTTGTTTCTGCCAGACGCGGCTATTAGCTACGGTGGGTGTTGCTGGTAACGGCAGCAGCTCAGAGCTGGGCCAGGTACTGCCCGGAAATCCTTTCTCAGGGGATTTTTGGGAAAGCCCGCCTTAGGAGTGAATGGCATTTTCCTATCCTATAAGCAAACCCACGCCCGGGACGCGGGGAGAACTGCTGCATGCGCGGCTGTATCCAAAACCCCCCCGGCCGAACCCCTGGAGCGACGAGGCCGCGGCGCTTTGAGCCGCAGTGGCTGCACGTGCCTCCCGGGCCCCCACCTTGCTGCCGCCCCCGCTGCCCTGCAGCATCACCGCAATCAGTCCCTCAATTAACTGTGTTTCTGCGAGCCGAGCGCGAGTACCACGGCCCTGGCTCCAGCCCAAGGCCTAATTTACTTTCGCAAGCCTGGAGTTCAACGAGGCATATTAAAATGGTTGCAGGAACCGGTGCCGGCCCCCCTGGTCTAGACGGGGTGCTCCGACCCGGCGCGTTGCACTCCCGTTTCCCGCAGTAGCCGGGTATCATCGCGCTGCTCCGAGGTCCGATGAAACCTGGTGGCTAAAGCCGCCCGTCCCCTCTATTAACAGCCTCCCACCCGGCAGCAGCCGGGGGAGAGGCCGTGCTGCGGCAGCGTGCAGTAATGGTAACCTCTGCACCAGTTCTTGCTCCCTGAAGAAAAGCCTCCTGGCTTCAGTGCCGCAAGCTGTAATACTGAAAATGGCTGTAAATTTGAAAAATTGGCACATTGTAGTCCAACAAGGCAATTTTTGAATTGCTCCATGCAGCTGTGCAGTTCTGGATGCTATGCTGCCCGCATCCTAAACTGGGAGGTGGAGCGTCTTCTCAGCTGAAAGAACCAGCCTTGTTTTGGTTTTTCCTTTCTGCCTGTCCAGAACCTGCGCGCCGCTTCTCGCGGCGGGAGGACGCGGGGCTCGGCAGCCTGCCTGCAGGACCCCCAGCCCTCCTTCGGGGGGGGACGGAGGCAGATGCACCGGGGAGGGGCAACGAGATGCCCCGGCGAGAGAACGCCTTCCCCGGCAGCCTCCAGGCCCGCCCAGGAGCTCGGCCGTGATGCTTGCCGCGGCCCGCGTTACTGCGTTTTTTCCCCTTTCTCCACCAAGGGTGGGCTAAGGCAGCCAGGCGCGTGGGCGCCCCGCAAGGTAGGGAGCAAAAGGCTGTGGGAGCCGCCGCCTGCTTCTAGGGGAGCCCAGCCCTGCAGCACTGAGCCCCAACCCGACCGTCAGGCCGGTGTGAGCCTGCTCGATAAGTGGAGGTTCAGTGCGAGGACCGCGTTAAGGGTTTCTGGGCACAAGGGACCGGGGAGCTGAGCGTGGGGGGAGCCAGGACTGAAGCCCTCAGCAGGAGCAAGGGGCACCCGGAGCAAAGGCCGCTGCAGGTCGCGGTGGGAGAGCTGCTGGATCAATGTAACGACCCCGCTGGTCAAAGAGGGTCTGCATTGGGGCTGGACCAACCGCGAGGCCTTTCTGCTTCGGCGCTCTGAAGAAAGAGACAAAAATCTGGAATGAAGAAATTGTGGCAAGACGAGAAAGTGAAAGGAAAAAAAAAATCGCTATCTGGCCTGCGGGAGGAGGGGAAAACCCGAACCCTCCTTTAAGCAGCCGTAATGATCACGGGGCGTTTCTTCCGGTGAACAACGAGTGGGGAGGGCTGGCAGCTAATATCTGGAAGTCGGGCACCTTTCAGGAGCCGCGCTTCTACTGCAATGCGGTTCTTCTGGGAAGCCCGCAAGGCCGGCTCACTAAAGTTTCGTACTACCTCTGTAGCCTTCCGCATTGTTCGATTAAAGATGAATAAGTTGGTTGGTGGCTTTTCCTGCCTGCTGCGGGGCCTGGCCCCCTCCCGCCGGCAGCCCTGCGTTGCTGGGGGGAGCGGGCGGCCGTGGGGGCTTTGCTTAGGAGGTGGCAGGGTTTGCAGAGGCCGGCTCGGGCCTGCCTTCCCCCGGGATGCTCTCCTGCCTGCTTTGCCAGCGCCGGCTCCGGGCGGCTCTCTTGGGAAGTGTCTGCTCCTCGTCCTGCCCGAACCCCCCCCGGGCTCCATCGAGAACCCGTGGAGCGGACAAAGCCATGGTACTGAGTCTGCGGAAATGCTAGCCTGCAAACCGCAAGAGCTCTGAAAGCCCTGCCTGCAACGGCCTTTCCGTTCCTGGTGGCCGTCGTAAGCCTCCCCATTTCTGCCTGCAAATCAGGCTGCCCGCAGGTAGGAGCACCTCCTTCCCGGGTACCCCCGTGAGCCTGCCCGCTTGCGAAATCCCTGCCGGCGCCAGACTGCGCGTGCAGGACGGAGCACTGGCTGTACGGAAATGCTCTCTGCGAAATTAAAGGTGAGGTCTGAACGAGCAGAACTTTACCGAGGTGTCTGCGTGTGCACTGAAATGCAGAACGGCCCGAAGGTGTTTGTCTTAAGAATTTGATGAAAATGCTTTGTTTATTGCGGCGTGTTGCATGTGTGAATTATAGGTGTACCTAATGCCTAACAAATGGAGCGCCTTTCTGCATCCGCTGCCTGGGGATTCCCGCTCACGCATACCGGCAGCCGCCAAGAAGAGACAGGAGCCAGGTAAAACAGAGCCTCAGCTCTTCAGCGGTGCGGGAAGCTTTGCTCACCGGAGGGATGCTCGGGATCCTGAGGCTTTCTTCCAGCTGCTCCTGCGAGACCTCCAGAGCACCTTGGCGCGGGGGTTTGAATAAGGAGGGCTCGGGACGTGCGGCCGCCCGCCTCCTCTGCGTAAAATGAATTGGAGCGTCTAGGAGGGACGCTCTGTGTGCGCGGAGAGATGCCCGTGGGTGGCTGGGGCGACGGTTCGCAGGCTGGGCACTGCGCCCGTCCCAGGGTGGGAGAGCAGAGCCCACCTCTGCCTTGCCATCCGCCCCTCCATGGCACGGGGCGGCTCGCCGCGTTTTTGGGGGTGCAGACAAGTGGCGGTTTGTAACTGCGGGGGTGAAGGCTGCCACAGAGATCCCCACCCTGCTGCGGGGGGCCGGGCCGCGTCCCCGCAGAGCCCTGGGCACCGCCTGCGGCACGGCGCAGCCCCGCACCGCCACCGCCCCGGACCCGACGCTTACCCGGCAAAGTTTCACTTGACCCCCTTTTTGTGGAACTACAATGCATTTTTCTTCTCTTTGCCCTTCTTTTTGTCAGGAAAATCTGAAGCCATTTTCAGTATTACAGCCTTTGCTGCATAAACCAGGGGGATTTTCTTTGGGGAGCGAAAAATTGATTCAGAGGTTTCCATTAAGTCACATCAGCACAGCACGGCCACTTTCAAGGGCTGAGCTTGGCAGTGCGCGTGTTGTAAGAGAGATGGGGCGTTTTCAATGCCTCAGTTCAGGGGAGTTTAGCCAGAACAACCCCACCAGGCCGCTTTTACCGTGGGGCGTGGGAGACGGGCTCTGGAGAAGATCAGCCAGTCGCTGGGACAGTGCCCTACTAATGTTATGGCAGCTTTTCCCTCCTGCAGCCCCACGGCTGAGGACACCAAGGCACGGGGAGGTGAGGGCTTGGCTGGAGGGTGCCTTGCAAAGAGGAGTCAGCTCCTCGAGCGAGCAGGCAGGCAGCCACCCAGCCCCTCCCCGAGCATCCCCATCGCTCCATCAGCCCTCGGCGCTGCCCTGTAATTTCTCCCTGCTATGCCGGTTGCGACCCGCCACCAGCTGCCGGGTCGCTCGTATTTTGGCTGCGCTCTCGGGAGCAGAGGTTGACGATAACCCTTACGGACGTCCTGAGATGGCGGTCCCCTCTCCGCCGTCAGGCAGCGGCTCGCTGAACCGGCCCGCTGACTTCGCGGCACTCTCGGAGCTTCTCCAGCCTCTTCGCCGCCAGCGTCCCCGATCGCCGCAGCCCCCTTCCCTTCCAGCTCCCTTGCAGGTGGCAGGAGACCCCGAACGGCCGGTTCCTTTTGCAGGGGGCAGGCGCCGGCAAGGAGCCGCATGATTGATACTGCGATTATGCGATTGCACCTTGGCACCGCAGTAATTGTGCTAGACAGAGCTGTTTAAATACCACCAGACAGAGTATTACTCACATGAAAATGAGGCCTTAAATGTCATTATTTGTGTCATTATTAATAGCCCCTAATTGTGTTCTCTAATCATCATGAAATTATGTTAATATTAATATTCACATCAAAACTGCCTAGGGAACGAGGAGAACTACTTTTTTTTAAAAAAAAACCCCTACCATATGTCAATCCCCATTAATGTGAAACACTTGCCTCCTGCATAAGCTGCCAGGAGGGGAGACGTGGGTCGGTGCGGGGGGATTTCTCTGCACCTCCGAGCCCTGGAAAAGGCTCTGCCCGTGACGTCCCGAGGACCCGTGAGCATGGCTCAAAGAACTGGCGTCCTTAGACCACAGTGCTCTTTCCTAAGGAGCTTTATCGCTTTTGGGAGCGCTTCCAGCAAGTCCGTCAGAGGGAGCGAAGCCGGATTCTTTATTTACACGTGGAAATCTCAGAAGCTGCGGGAATAGCACAACGTTTTGTAGCATTACCAGCTTTTTGTACATGTTTTCCCTCTGTTGAGCTCACTCTTTTCATTGTGTTTTCACCAGCACAAAAATCCGCTAGCGAGAACGGCAACGGCACGAGCCCACCAAAGAAATTTTGGGAAAAAGCCTCCCAAAGGCATTCGTTTCAATGGCTGTTGCTCAGGAGCTGAACTCCGGGGATGTTACGGGCATTTGGCACCCCGGCCAGTCATTATAATTATCGTAACGGGTGCACTGAGGCACCACCTCAGAAGGCTTTACCGAGCCACTGCCCCGTTACGGCAGGTGATCTGCCCACAGGCAACGAGCAGCGGTCTTCGCCTCCAGCAGCTTCCAGCCCAGAAGATCCAATGTCCTGGATGAGGGGGGTAATGGCCAGGGGGCAGGGAAGACATTTTTTTCTGGAAAAAAATAAAAAAGGTAATGAAAATAAATCACTTCCTCCGCAATTTTCTGCCGTTCCGTTTTGCAAGCAGCTCTACTTGCAAGTATCCAAATGCCTTCTTAATAAAACAGACGTGCTTCTGAGCGCCAGACTCTTACGGCTCGAGTCAAACACAACTCGGAGCGCAAAAATACCTTTGTGCACCCGTGCAGGGAGCCGAGAGGGTACGGGCCGGCAAGGCCGGCTCCGACGCCCACGTCCTTCCTGGGACTCGGGGCAGGGACCCGCAGGAGCGCCNCGCTGGGGGGCAAGGGGGAGCCCACGGGCCTTCCCCGGGGCGGGGGGAAGGGAGTTTGCGAGGGTATTGACCACTTTCATGGGACTGATTTCACCATAAAATATTAATGACGTATCTATAGTCTAATTGATTCCTTAGGGCAATAACCTCTGACAAAACGGCCCTGATGAGGAGATAATGAGGTGCGTTGAAGTGCTTAATGTTGACACGGTCCATTATCTCGCGATAACGACCCCCTTTTGTCAGGTGCTAGGGCCATTAGGAGAGACTTTGGGGGAATAAATCCTCTTTTGGTCCAATTACACGGGTCGCTTTACAAATCAAAGCCGGTGTTGGCATCCCCGCGGGCTGGCAGGAGCAACGGGCGGGGTGGGGGGCGACCCCCGCCTCCTCAGCCTGCAGATGAAGGCATCCCGGGCGGTTTGCAGGGAAAAGATGCTATTCCATTTCCGAAGCAGGTTTTCCCTTGCTCCCCCTCTGCCTGGTTACTGTCGCCGTGTATTAGAGCTGTTGCGCTTGCTGGAAGGGAGTGCTTGGCTTTGGCACGTTGCGTGCGAGAGGGCGTCTCAGTGCAAATCGCGCCTGTAACTCAGCAGTTCTGGATTTCGAGGTTGACTCCCAGTGCCCGGCTCAGCAGGAAGCCGTGGGGTAGGAAGGGGAAGCTCCTACGCCCACAAGACGGCCAGAGCGCCTTCCTGGCTGGGTTCAGGTTGCCCCATCCTAACCCTTCACCAGCAGCGAGGCAGCCGAGCGGGAGCTCTTCTTGCAATTTCGGATAACTTGGGAGCGCGCGTTGTCTGGAAAGATGCGGGGGAACGGGGAGAAAGGACGGGAAGCCCAGGAGCTGGTGGATGAGCACAAAGCCCAGGAGACGGTGTTTTCCCCCAAAGCCAAAGGCCGCCTGCGCTCTCTCCCAGACCTGCACGTGTATGGACATTCAAGAAAGCATTAATGTAAAACACCATTGATGTCAATTTATATTAATACACTGTGCAGTGAACTGAGATGGCTGATTCACAATCCTCATCAGATTTCAGCGCACTGGGTAAATCAGATCCCTTGGTTCACTGTAGTTTAATTATAAGCAAATTGTAAGTGAATTAAGATAAATCGAATTAGAACCACTCTAATACCGAATAAAAACACCCACCAAGGAGTCTGCGAAGGTTTAACTAATCCACTTCGAGAGGTAATTTGGATGCATTGGCCCGCGCGTCCGCGTCCGGCCAAGTGCTGACGCTGGGGCTGGCCGGGGAGCCGGCTGCTCGCGGGCGCTGCTGAGCGGGAGGACCGGCGGGAGCACGGCCTCTGCGCCATGCACAACAAACCCTCGACCCTGTGACTGCGGCCGCTTGCCAGGGAAGAAGGGCTGGCCGGTTCCGAGAGCGGCCGGCCGCGGGGGAGACGGGACCGGAGCCAGAGCATCACAAATGAGCTTGAAAGCGGGGGGAAGAGGAACTGGGGCAGACTGATGAGGCACAAATTGGAAGCTGGGGTGGGTCTTTCTTCTTCTTCTTCTTCTTCTTTTTTTCCCTCCCGGGGAAGTGTCATTCGTACAAATTGCCTGTCCGTGCCAGCTTGGGAGAGACCTTACAAGGGAAACCTGGAGCCTTCCCTGCTTTTCATGTGAGCGGATGCCCCTTTTATTTCTGAGCAAGGAGTAAGTGGAGAAGAAAGGAGCCCCTGTCAGCCTCCGGGAGACAAATTGCTTCCTGCAGCCCGAGGTGGCTCAGCTCTAACAACCACCCTTTCCCGGAGGTGAGCCGAGGTGCCCCTGTGCTCGCCAGCCCCCCCGCCCCAACCGCCGGCTTTTAAATTGAGCCCCAGATAAGTAACTAACCATCCTTTGCAGTTTTATCTGGCCAGAATGATTTACTGGGCCGCCGTGTGAGAGCGCGCGGGACTCTGCTGCTCAGGCGGCAGAAAATACCGTACTGCCTAAATGAAATGACCCTGCCGATGCCCGGGGTTAAAGATCTCTGCGGTGCTGTTGTTCGCTGCCTCCTCTAAATCAGATGGGCTGTTATCCCCCTGTGCGCTCTCCTCTTCGGAGAGGGAGGCGGGCAGAAGGGGCCACCGGAGGATGGCGAGCCGCAAAGTTATTAAAACAGTAGAGGCACCAAAGCGGTGCAGACTCCCCGCTGCTCTGACGTTTCCAAAGGGTGAAAGGTAAAAAGGCAGGAAGGATCTCATGCTATGTAAAAAACACAGGCCAGGGCTTTTTGGTTTCTGCCCGAGCTCTCGAGGCAGCCAATTAAACGGGAGGGACAAATCCGCAGAGCAAACTTCAAGCCAGCAAATAAAAGCCTGGCCCGGTGGGGGAGCTGCGGGAAGGACACCAGCCTTTCCTCTCTGAGCCTCCTTCTTTCGGGGAAAGCGGGGAGCAGGGCTTGCCGCAACCAAGCGGCTCCGTTCACAGCCCCTGATAATTCACCCTAATTCAAAGCGCCAAGGCTGGGAGCCAAACCGCACGGGAAGGTGCGATCAACGGCAGCTCTGCACCGGCAAGCGGCGCATCCCCGGACGCCCACCTCCGATTCCCTGTTCACCCATGGTTTCTGCCCCGGCGGGCTGGCTCTCCGGGCTCCGTGGCCTCACGCCGGTACTCGCGGCCGTCGCCCCGGGGCTCTGCCCTCTGCCTGCAGCATCCCTCCAGGGGTCGGGGACCCAGCGGCGGCCGCTCCTGGGGCTGGCCCCCCGCTACGGGTGGATTACGGAGGCGGTAGGTGCGGGATGCACCGCGTTTCTGCGGGGGCCCCCACCTCCTCGCCGTCTCTTTGCGCAGACAGATCCCCTCGTTTGATTGATCTCGGGTTAGCTGCCTGTCCGCCCACACCCTATCGCTAATGGCCTCATTAGTTAAGGAAAAGGGTTGCTGAAGTCAATTTATGATATGTAAGAGCGAAAAACAGCCAAATCACTCTCTCTGCAGAGTCGGGGGGAGACTAGGAGGAGGGAGGGGGTGCAGGGGTGAGTTCAGGTAGCTGATGAGCTTAAAAACCCTGCTCCCAGCCTCTGGACTTGTGTTATGAGCACGTATTCCTGCTCGTGAGCATTCGGTTCTGGCGAGGCAGCCTGCTCTCGCTGCTCCCATCGCTCTCCCGGGGCCTTGGACCAGCAGAGCATCCCCGGCTCCTCTTCCCCCCGTCGTGCGGGGAGGGGACGGGCTGCCTCAGGCTGCCCCCGCCGGAGCCCGCGGCTCCGGAGCTCAAGCGGTGCAGGCAGCAAGAAGGCAATTATGGCATGAGCTGCCTTGTGTCTGTCTGTGCCGGGAAGGGAAAAATCTGATTTAAGGGGTTCACCAACCTCTCCGTGAAAGGCATCTCGTAACGCCACGAAGGTAACGAGCTCGAGAGGCAGATTTGGCTGAGCAGCGCAGTGGAAGTTATCCATGGCAGGAGTGATGGGGGGTTCCCTGTACTGGGGAGACTGTAATTCAGGGAGGGATTTGTTCTTTTGAAGCATGCCCGAGTTCATGCAGGAGTTAATCCGCAGCAGCCAAATGTACCGGGCTGTACACTGAGAGATCCCAAAGGCTCCCTCTGATCCGTGATCCAAAACTGCAGCCCCCCCCCCGTAACACAAGCCTCTCTAAAACCTCTAGCCAGAGATCTCCATTTAGTGGTAATTCTTTTTATAGCTGATCCCTACCCTGCAGTTGCGCACCCCGTGGTTTACAAGAGCATGCGAGTCCCTGGCAGACAGCCTCTCCTCGCCCTGTTTTGCTCCTTTCTCAGCTGGCTCCCATCGAGCCGATTTCCCCCTCCTCCCGTGTTTTGCCACCGAGTCTAAATCGACCCATCTGTTTTTAAGAGGAGGAGCGGCAGCATCGCCCTTAGCTTCCAGCGCGAGGCATCCAGCCGCCGCAGCCGGGGCCGGGCAGCAGCAAAGGCAATGCCCGAGCACTCTCCTTGCAGCACTGCCGCCAAACCTCTCGACCACGCCGTTTATACGGGGCCTTCAAAACCCAGGAGCTGGCCAAAACAACAACGGAACGTTAAATGTGGGGGTTTTGAGCTTTCCTCATCAAGTTATGGCCACTCTTGAAATTATCAGCTTCTTTTTTTGTCTTCTGATTGTGCTGAGAGCATCCTGCTGAGAAGAGCGATTCGCCGCCAGCCATCGTGCGGCCCGAAGAGCCTGCAGCCCACGCAGCCGGGCAGGCGAGGCGGCAGAGCGGAGGGGGGCCCTGACCCTCCTTCGGAGCGGCGCGGGCACGGCTGCGCAGGGGCCGGCCCTTGGAGCTGGGGAGCCGACCGGGATGCCCTCCCTTTCAGCCCCGGCTCGCAACCACCAAAGCGTCCCTCCTTCCACCTAGCTCGTGTTTTGTGCTGACCCCCCGCCCCCCAATAATAAATCGGCGCGTAGGCGGCTTGCGGGGAGCAGGGCAGGGCGGCTGCGAATGCTTCGCAGAGGGGAAGTGAAGACCCGGAGGCGTTTCACCCACGCCCCATTGACTGGGGAATGAGTTACGACCTCCCCTTGCCAGCAAGGCGTCTGGGAACGCACTGCCTGCCCGGGCAGAAAGCCCGCGGGCTGCTGGGGCCCGAGCGGGACGCCCCTCGCCCCTGCCCGTTAGCCGCTTGGGCTTAACGAAGCGCTTTCCCCGGCGCTCTGCTTGCGCACGCACCTCGCTTCCCTCTTCCCTTTCTCTCGCCATTCTTTTTCCCCATTACAAATTTTGCGTTTCTAGCCTGCTTGTCATATTTCCTACTGGATTGGGTGTTTAATTAAAATCATAATTAAAATTGATCTCCTCATTAGCATGCACCTGCTCTGCCGCTCGCGTCCTGGCATTTAATTATAGGCTGAAGATGTCAAGTCTGACAGGCGAGAACGAGACCCCGGCCAGCAACCCCTGACAGGGCTTCCCAGTGACAACATCTGGATGCTGGGAGCCCATCTGCTGGCACGGTCGCTGCTGGAACCGGGGGCCGGCACCCCGGGGGGGTCAGCGCAGGGTCCGCTCCCCCGGCAGCCTGCACACCGAGCCCGGCTTCTGAGGCTTGAGTTACCTGCCTCTTTTCACGGGGTTTGGGAATTGCGGTGAGACGCAGACCCGTTGGTACGGGGCGATGGAAAGGGAGCCGTCCGCAGCCTTGTGCCGCCGGGAGCGACGAAGCGGATAAGCCAGCGGGATGAGGCCGAGCTCTGGGGCTGGCTTTGATGCCGGCTCGTCCTGACGGCGCGGGCAGGTCCGGCTGAGCTCTGCCGTGCTGCCTCCAGCCTATGCCCGCTGCCCGGGCAGAGCCAGAGGCCCTTTCCTATGCTCCTGAAGGCCGGCAGCGAAGCTCACACCGTGCCGATTGGGGTATGGTACCCGCAGGTTTAACGTGTCCCTCCTGGGATTAACGTGCAAGCTCTGGAGATTTCTGCCACGGAGACACGTGGGGCCGGTTTTCCCGGCTGGTACAAACCTCTTCCAACTCGCCGGGCTCCCATCGGCAGCGCGCGTGGCTCCCAGCAGTGGCGTCGAGTTCCAAGCCAGCTTGAGATCCATGCCAGCGCTCCTCCGGAGAGCTCCAGCCGCCCCGGGTTGCTCTCTCTTCCTTGGAGAAAACAAAGCTCCCCTCGCCTTACCTTTTGTTATTATTAATAGAATTATCGAAGCGGTTCCTGATTCTTAAGCTGCGCCTGCTCCTTTCCCTGCGCGTGACAGGCGATAAAGCTGCCAAAAGGCATTTTTGGGGCCGTTAGAAATGAGGAGTTTTATTCCCGTGCACTTTGAAAGCCTCTCACTGATGGATGTAGGTTCAGTGGGATTCGTGGGATGATGAAAGCTGACATCAAACATAGCCACCAGCTTCAGGGCTCTCGCAACGGCTCCTCGGGGACCTGGCGTCTTTTGTACGCACCCGGGGACCTGCCGCTCCTCCCCGCTCTCGGCGTCGGAGGGGTGCCCGGGCAGCACCGTCGCGCGTCTCCGAAGGGTTTCCGACTGTTGGAACTTCAGCTCAGCTACGCCAAACGATGCAAGCGGGGTTGCTTTTCAAAGAGGCTTCTAATGAAGAGCAGAGAGGAGAAGACCTTTAAATCTCCCTCCTGTAACACTGCTCGTAACTGATTCTCGTCATTTCTCCCCAGCCAGGAGCGGCTGGTAACACGCGGCAACGCGCTCCTGTGTGTCAGGGAGAGATGATGGGGAAACAATACCTTAAGGTGTAGTTGCCCTTACATTTTTATGGCTACTTGTGAGGCTGAGGCCATCAAATGCCAGATAGAGAGACCTTTTTGCAGTGAGAAGCAAAGCTGAGACTGGAGCAGGCTGAAGCTTTATTGCTCCCGGGCTCCCCTGAAGCCGGCGCTGTTTGGGAATATTCTGCATGTCAAAGGGGGGTGGGGGGGGAACACCTGGGACGCTGCAGACACACGGGAGAAGAGAGTCACCTTTGCAGGAATAAACTTCACCCATGGCCAGAGAGTGAAAAACAGATGTGCCCAGCCGGCTTTAGGGACACGTAGGGACCTTTAACAGCAACAGCCGCTTCAATTTAAAAAAAAAAAATATTAAAAAAACCCCCGCAGTCCAGCCACTAACAGCCATTCGACTACTGCTCAGAAAGGCAGTGAGTCCCATTAATCATAAATAAGGCAGTAGAACATTATGAAAAAAAATACACAACCATTAATAGCCAGACACCAATACAGCACCCCATTGGGGAACATTATTTACGAGGCCTTATTGTTATCAATCCTGCTGGGAAGAATCCTGCTGCACGAAATGAGATACAGGAGGGCTGCAGCGTACGTGGGATGCAGCAGGAGTCAGTCACGTCGGGCCAGCAGCGTGTATCGATGGCGACGTACGGCGGCCAAGGATGCGGCTCCAGTGTTGACTCTGTAAGACAGAGCAGGATTATTCTGCCAGATCCTGGGGTGCTTCATTTGTGCACATTCTCCGTGGTTTTAATGAGATTTTGCATGAGTAATAATTCATCGGCCTTGAGTACAGGCCGGGGAGGAATGAAGCGCGGGCATTCGCAAGGTCGCTGTGCTGGAGGGAGGGTGACATTGCAGGGGCCACGTGCTCCGGAGCACGGGGTAGCAGCAATGAGCCCCTCGCGCTGCTCTTGGAACGGGGCGAGCTGAAGGCACGCGTGAAAAACGGAGCCTAAATAAACGTTTGTCGTTTGGTTTCTAATCACACAATTACGTAAATGTAGGATATTAGCAGTCCAGAGCCTGGAGTTTTCAGTAAAGAGTCCCTTAAGCAAATAAACATTTTCAGGCAATTACACGTCCGGGTTGAGATTTTAAAAAAATCACATGTTAAGAACGGTGCAGGATTACACCAGAAAGCAAGGGGGGAAACCAAAACAAACCAGAAAAGGCGGCCGTCGGAGGTGAGGCGAGGGAGACGGCAGGCTCCGCAGAGCGCTGGTTTGTTTTCGGACTGCTGCTCCCGGAGGTGGGAGCTGCATCTCGAAGGCTGGCGGGCTGTTCTCCAGAGCTTCGCTGCAGAGCAGCGCCGGCACTTCCCAGGATCTCCATGGGGGATTTTTCTCTTCGGCTTCTGGAGTTCAGCGGCAAGCCGCTTTCCTACGGTTCCTTCAGGACGCTGCCACTTCACCTGTCCTGAAGCAAGGACGACTTCCAGGTGGCTGAGAGTCGGGAGGCCAGAGCGGCAAACCGGCTCGTCGCGGATGCCGCCAGGCCTGCCGTCCTCCGGCACGACGGGTACCGCCTCGGTCAGCGTCCCCACCTCCCTGCCTTCGCTCTCGCGGGGAGCCAGCTCCGCATCGGGCAGGCGGCGAGGACCGCTTCCCCGCTTCACGTCTGCCTCTGCAAGGAGCTAAATATTCATCGAGTAATTAGTCAGTGCAGATTAGCGGTATGAAAAGACAATTCTGTCTAATTATAAGAGATATCAGCTCGAAGATGCCGCACAAGGACGCCAGTCGCAATGGAAGCACGGAATATAAATAAATACATATGTGTAAAAACAAACAAAAGCCTGTCAAAGCAACCGAGAACAAAACCCGATCCCTGCATTACATTTGATAATTAAATATTTATCAGAGGAGAGGAAGCAAAATCCATGTACTGTTTTGGGCTAGTTTCAATCTTTCTTTTAAAAATCCTTCGCAATTAGTTTCTTCCTTCCTCGGAGATGAAAACGCTGAAATAGGCTTCAAGCCCAGCTTGAACAAATTGCAGAATATTCTCTCGTCTGACTGGTGCGTGCGTGCACAAGTGCTTCAAGGAACTTTCTGTAGCTTAGATCTTCCTGCTGAGTGTCCTTAATGACGGGTTGCTATGGGTTCTGCAGGCTGGAGGAATCACGTTGTTAATGCTTGCCATTAACCCAGGGATTACCACAAGTGTCGCTTCCTCCATTTCCTTTACCCTTGGTAAGGGCTACAGGGCGCTGTGTCTGAACAAGACAAATTAATCTAAGCTCCTTCCAGTCAGCTTTTGGGGTGAGGGCTGCCTTCGCTGCTCGCCCGACGCCACCTGATTTCAGGAAGCCTTGTTCAGGACGCCGCTCCGCTAACCTCCGTGGGGTTAGCCATCACCGAGGAGCCAAAGCGCTGGCTGGAAGCGGCAAGGGTGGCGACCGGACAGACGTACAAAGGTGTTCCCGCACGTCGGCTGACCGCAGCAGCGCTCCGTGCGGGCATGGGCTTGCTTCTCCGATGACCGCGCCGCGGGACGCGGCAGTGCCCGGCGTCTGCCTCTGGCACGGCTTTAAACCACCCAGCTGACTAGGGACACGAGCTCCCGCCGGCACGTGGAGCGGGGCCCCGAGCCTCGGCCCGGGGGCGCGGGAGCTCTGGGAGAGCCCCCGCTTTCCCCTCCGTTCTCTGAAAAGCAGGACGCGAAGCGCTGGTATGAAGTTTCACATTTGAGATAATCGCATTAAGGTAATTGCCACTACAGCGTTATTTTCCATTCCTCGGAGAGGATGGGAGGAAGGCTGAGTGTATTGTGTCTGCGTTAGCCGATTAATAATTACAGCCCTTTGGAACAGTGCTAGTTTGTACAGATTCACAGCTGCCGGATCATTATGAGGCAAACCTGAAGATACCCTATAGGAGCAATATACCGCGTGCCCCACCGTTCGTTTCTTCTGCTCTTAGGTCGTGCTTTTTCTACGCTTGCATCAGATTCACAGCTTGTTAGAAAAGGAAAACACTTACTACCTGAAGAAACCGAGAGCTGGAACCGCATGGAATGGCAAAGCGCCATCGGGGATTACCTGGCTAATACCTTTGGAAGGGAATACTCGGTCCGTCGCAGGAAAGCCTTACGCTGCTCCACGGCAGCCCTGCCCTCGGGAGCCTCTCTGCGCGCAAGCGGGAGTCCCCGAGCCCCAGAGTCCCCCCCGCGATGGATAAGAAGATCTGTGGAGATCTTCCGCTGCTGCTGAGACACAGCCGCCTCTGCAGTCGCCCTCTATTTGCTCCCAAATAATTCAGGAGAGGGAGCGGAAGGCGCCCATAGCCTATTGAAAGGGATGAATAATTTAGGGAGGCTGGATGAAATTACCAGAGCGGGTTAACTCAACATCACAAAAAAAAGACAACACAGAAACTCTAATGATCCCGTAGCACGAGGGAACATCAGTCCTGTATCCCGTCTCGCAGAGCGCTTCCCCCGCCACGAGCACGAACAGCATAGCGTGAATTCACGGCAAACCGGGAAGAGGCCATTGACCGTGTGCAGAAAAAACCCCTCTCTTTAGCTCTGCTGCCTGATTAGAGCAAATTGAAAAATAAAAGCATAAATTGTGAACAGAAAATTAGATTGATAAATTGATTTCAATTTTCACAATCTGCGATGTAGCACAGCGAAGAGTTCATCTGAAAGCAAAGAACTCTGTTTTCCTTAATGGTGCCTCTTTCACATATTGATTAATGTCTATATAAAGCATACCAACTAATTTAGGACACAGTAAAACAATATTATATTTCTTCTGCAAAGCACCTTAAGGGATTTAACAGAGAATTTTAGCGTAAAGCAAGCACCGGTCATTCCCAGGCGATGCAGTCGGTCTGGCAGTCCGCGGAGAGGACGCCGGTTATCCCGGGAGGGCAGCAGGTAGGAGGACGGATCCGCGCATCCGTCCGTCCATCGCCGCTCTTCCCGCAGGGGAGGAGCCCGGTTCCAGCGTCTCCCGATCCCAGACGCGTTAGGGAAGGCTACGCCGGACAGCTCGCGGGATGATGCCAAACCAACTGGCAGAGATGAGAAAGCGCGCAGGAGCCTCCCGAGGGGGGTCGTGGGGGTCCCGTGCTGCCGCCGGCCCCGCCGCCCCGCACCGCCTCCAGCGGCGCGCACAGCTCGCCCGCTCCAGGCCGCCCATCCTCGCGGAGGGACTTCGGATCAAGCTCTAAGCTCGATAAGTCCTTCTCAGAGCCACGATGCGCCTGTACAACCCCACGGCTTGACCTCTGCGCATCGGAAATTATATTCCAAGCTCTCTACAACACCCAGCGGAGGAGTACCAGGACAGAACACCTCCAACCACTCTGCGAGGAAAAGAGGATGACAGCTACATCTGTAATACCCAGCAGAGGAGAGGAGGCCACTTTCTCTTCCTTTTTCTTTTTTTTTTACATATGCAGTTACAGTGCTGAGCGTTATTTGGATTTGCCTCTGCAGCTGCTGCTGTCCTGCAGCGTGCTCCAGCCGAATTACATTTCAGAAATGGCGTTTCTACTCACAGCAGCACAGCCCGGCTCCCCTCTGAACGCGAAGGAAAGGGACGTGATGGCTTTAGCATTTGTTCTTCCAAAGACACAACCAACGAAGGGCCGGCTGGCTCTGCCTTGCTGCTTCATGGCAGAGCTAGCTAAGACAGATCGCTTGCAGCTGGGGGGCTGGCTCAGGAGTCACTGTTTAAGTAGTAGTAGCTAGTCTGGCTGTTTAATCTGATAATTCCCATTTATACTTCTCTACCTCCTTACCTACCCATCAAGGCTAATGACACCAAGCTCGTTACCTTAGCGTCTGATGCCCTCTAACCGTTTCCATCGTGTCACCGGAGCGCGTACAAGCCTTCCCGCAGCGTGGCACGCTGAAGTGGCACCGTGCTTGCCACGGAAGAGCAGCACGCCAAGCACCAGGCTGCTTCTCGGGGGCGGTCCTGGCCCGGCTCTCATTTAAGCAGAACTGAAGTAATCGCCAGGGTGACGATGTGGTGTCAAAGATGATTTTAGAAATAATCATCTTCAGAAGAGCTGTTCAGCTTCAAGGCAGGTGTAGTGAGGTCTTTGCCATGCTCGCCATTAACTTACCTTTCCCTGCTGCCACACTAATTGCTAGCCCTTGGCGGAAAAACTGCTGCTATTGTTTTCCCCTTGCCGTCGGAACAAAAAACTCGGGACAAATCCTAAATCCTGCCCTGTGTTTCCAGCAGCGTTTCATCTTTCCGCTGCTGTTCTCTTGAGATTTATGCCTCGCGGTCTGGAGGAACCCGCAGTATCCATCCCTACCTGCTTCTTGTCTATTTAAGTGGCAAGGGCTTGTCAATGCACGGAAGCTTCATTGATTTCCTGGAAGATGCAGGATCACGCTGCTGCAGTCGAACCGCCGGCCGTGCGCCCGTTCCGGATAAGGAGCGGTCCTCTCGGGTGTGCGGAGCCCGGTCAGGCACTGACGCACCAGGTCTGGAGCATCCTACGGAAAGGAGCGGGTAGAGGAGAGGCAGGGCAAAGGACCCGAGCTGAAACGGGTCTGTGATCACATCTTCAGCTAAATCGCAACAGCCTCAGCCGGCTCCACTGTCCCTGGGAGAGGAACGGGGGCCTCTCCGTGCCTCGTACCGCTCTGCAGCGGCTTCTGCTTCTCAGCAGCAGGTACCGCAGGGGACCGCGGGCTCTGCGACGTCTCGGAGCAGAAGGACTTGGGGAGAAGTACGTGTTTGTTTGTTTGAACAGCTCATTGCAATCTTCAGGTGCACCAGCACCATTAAAAAAAAGGAGCAGCACGTAAACTGCTGGCTGTATTGCAGCGTAATGAAGTATTATGTTTCCCTCGCTGCTGCATTTCATTGTACAGAATCAGGAAAGGGAATTGGTCCGACATAAGCTCCCACTTTACTCCTAATGCTGTGGAAATGAGAGCAGAACCGCAAACCTCCTGTTCTTCCCCGGCTGGGGAAAGGGGCGGTTTGGTCCTGGGAGCTCAGACCGTCTGAGAGCCCCCATCTGGGAAGCCCGGCTCAGCGTCGGGAGGGACGGAGGGCCGAGGCAGGACGAGCTGGAGACGGAGCACGCGGACAAGCAGCGGCGAGGCTCCACGGATGCGTCTCTTCTCCGGCAGGCAGCAGGCACCCCGAGCACGGAAGGGGCTAGAAAGCTTGTAAACTGATTCCAGTCAATGAATGATTGACGCTGTCATTCTTCGGGGTGTGCTTTAAGTGGGAAGGTTTATCGTGGTTCTGAAAAGACAGAAGATGCCACGGGAGAGCTTCTGCCTGCTGCAAAAGGAAGCATTTACACCCTGATGGTTTTGTGCAGGCTGGATTTGATATTCCTGCGCCTGCTGCCTCCCCGGGCAAGCGTCCCCATGCTCCTTCGTGCGCACGTGCAGTGCGGCACGTGAGCCTAAGCCCTCCCCGCAGCCAGAGCTGCAGCCTCGCCGCGCGACGCCACCTTACGGCCCCGAGACCCCGGCCCCCTGCTGCATTACAGCTGACGGTAATCCCCCTTTTAAAGGCGTTGCTGGCTGCACCGCTAGCAAACACCGTTGCAGCTGTATTTTCGGCGCTGATCAGGCTGTCAGCATCGCGCTCCTCTGTTGTCTGTCCGGCAGCATGGGCGAAATGGTTCAAAAGACATGAAGAACGAAGCCGCCTCGAGTTTAACTTCCCTTTCAACTTGCGGGAAGCCTCGGAGGGGTCTCTGGTGAAAACATCCCCTGCTGTCGTCTCTTTGCGGGCTCACCCCAAAAGCCATCTCCCTGCAAAGCTGGTCACCTCCCATCCCGCTTCCAGCTGGGACGTCTCCCCCCCATCAGGCTGGGCTGGGCAGGCAGCCCCGCGCCCCTGGGGGCAGCCGCCCCCCACCCTTCCCCTCCCCCACGTCGTCTTCGTGTAAGGGGTGCGCGGGGTCCCTGGTGCCGCTCCCGACCCTTCTGAGAGCCTGAAGGGGCGGAAGAAAAGCACCCCGAGCTCCTCCAACGAGAAATCTAAGTAGCAGCTCGACCCAGTTTCTGCTGACCTTACCGGGAAAACTCCTCTCGAGTTCAACAGGAGACAGATAAAACGCGTTATTGTTACTATTACGTATAAACACCGGCCGGTTCGGTAAAAATCGTCTGCGTTGAGTCCTGTCCCTGTGTGGGGAGTGAATCAGGTGAGCAGCTACAGCCCTGGGCCGCCAGCGGTCCCCACTTCGATAATATAAACAGAAAATTGGAAAGGAAATGTCATCTCAGTGAGTTCGTTCCTGAATCGCGTTTGATGAAACACTCGTTTATAAACCCTTCAACTGCCTGAAGCCATTCGCCGGAAAAAAACTTAACGTTCCTCCTAGGCAAAAACCAATTAGCAATACAATTAGTTTTCTAAGAGGCAGGGACAAATAATTGAATTCTTTCTTTCATGGGGAGGGACGGCAATGACGCTTCTCGGTTCCTCGTATTGACAGCAGAGGAAACAGCCCATGAAACCGGTCATTTGCGGGGAATTTTGATCTATCGGCTGCGCGCAGGGAGAACGAGAGAAGCATGGAAGATCAGACTGGCCGTCAAACCTCCCTTGGCTCCCGCGGCAGCAGCAGCACGCAGCGGCCGCAGCCCGCTCGGGCTGTTACGCAGACAGGCAAGATCCGCGCCATGCCCCACGCTTCCAGTGGTTGCGCACATCTGGCCGGACGCCCCAGCGCTGCTGCGGCTCTCGGCAGCTGGCTCCCGCGACCCCCAGCTCCCCGGTGCTCCGCGCAGACGCCGGCGGGGCGAGGAGGGGGCACGGCGCGGCTGCGATGCCAGCTGCAGCCCGGCAGCCCGAGCCAAAGCAGGAGCCTGGCAGCGTCGTGCAGCCTCCCCTTCAGCCCTGCGGTGCCCAGGCCGGAGGGCAGGAGCCCGCCCAGATTGTGCACGGGCATCGCGCCCTCCCAGCAGCCGGGAGGGAGGGGAGGGAGCCGAGGCGCCGTGGACGTGCTCCAAGTGGCCTTTTTCCAAACTGATAAGATGGAAACAGCCCTGGAGGCTCGGGGCTTTGTCACAGCTATGGGCCCGGGCACGTGCGGAGTTGCAGCATCTCTGCATCTCTCCGAGTGCAAGGACGCGCCAGCAGCGTGGGAAGAGAGCTGTTACAGATTGCCCTGGCTGAGGGGTTTGCAGGGAAGGGGAGGCAGAGATTTGTCTCTGCCATTGAGAAATGAATGAGTACCAGCAGCACGATTTTAAGTTATGAATTTCTGCTCAATAACCTGTTCTCATTGATTCCCCTACTTGCGGTAATGAACCGCTTAAGAGAAAGACAGCTGCAAACCCCGGTGCACACCGTCCTGCTGCTTTTTGCGGGGGCAGAAGGGCAGCAGCCGGCGCTCTCGGGTGAGAGCAAGGCTCGCCGGGCTGGGCACGTGTCACAGCGGGCTTGGCAGGGGCTCCTGGACCACGCTCGGGTGACGGCCTCTGAGTTAGAAGAATTCCTACCCGAGCATCGGGGGATTTTTGCGCCTCTCTCCCACCGAGCACACATTTCTTCTTGGCAAAAAATTCCTGTCCCGCGGCCAAGCAGAAGCCAGCCCTTTCGGACCTCACGAAGGAATGCAAGCTGGTGGGGGAGAAAGCCGATGTTTTCAACAGCTATTAAGATGTAGCTTTTGCCCCGGCAGCTTGGGACCTTCTCGTTCTGTTTGAGCCAGTTCATTTGTTCCTGCTCTCTCATCTGTCTTTGTATTCGGCTGCCTTTCCTCAGCTCCCGTCCTTCCCTACTTTCCAAAGCAGGAGGGTGAAAAATACATAATTTGCCCCCTTAACTACTTTCATCTGAAATTAGAGCTCACATTGGCTGACCCTGCTGTGGCTGAATCTCAGCATTTTCTGTATCGAATCCTTCCTGTAAAATTTATTAGATGGTGCAGCACTACCCTCATAAAAATGCAATAAATGGCCCTGTTTGCATTATGCACCATAATGACTCTAACCTAGTGGCATTCTTAGAAAGCCCTCTTTAGAAACAAAGGGGGAGAAAGAAAATCTAACAGAAATCTTTTGGATAATTAGATTGCTGGAGCGCAGGAACCTTTAAAATCATTTTAAATCAAAGGAAACCCAGACTTTAAATGAGAGGTTAACAGCATTTGGTACAGTTGCAAAACTCTACAGCCTTGCAATCTTGCAACATCTCCTTTGCACCCTGTGCGCGCTAACGATCACCAGAGGATGGTTTTCGTGCCTTCGCCTGGATCTCCCCATTTATTCCAGAGAGCTGGCAGGCTCCCGAGGAGGCCTCCTGTCCGAACGCCCCCTCCGACCGCCCTGGGGCGGGGGCTGCACCTTGCAGCAGGTTGTTGGGACGGAGGGACGCTCCGCGGAGGCTGGGCTGGGGCACGGCACGCTGATGCTGGCGGTAGGAAATGCACACTCCCCACCTGAAAAACGCACCGTGAGGTTTCGCACGCGGGGCGTTAGGCTGGGCCGTCCGCAGGTGCGTGGACTGCCCGGCGGTGGGGCATGCGAGGCCGTACGCATGTTCGAGGTGATGTGTGGGTGGTTATTAACTAGCGGCTGGATTTATTTGCCTCATTTCTCTTTGCTGAGCTGGAGTTTGCCCGGTGCCTTCTGAAATTTAGCTACAAGAAAAGACAGTATATTTCCTCATGCCTGCGTTACGTAGGCTATAAAGCGTTTGTCACACTGATTTAAAAAGAGATGTTGCATTACTTACAAAATATTTAGCCCTATATGAAAGGAGTCAAATTTTACTGCGTTTGAAATCAATGGCGTAGTGCAATATATTCGGCTGGGTTCGGACCGACTTCCAATCGCTTGTCGGTTCATAAGTAACAGCCGCGCCGACGCGCAGAAATCAGGGCAGGGATAAACCGCAGTGCTGGCCGGGCCCCTGCCTCAGCCCCGCGCGCGCGGGAGCTGGGACGGCCCTCGGGGACCTCGCCGGTCCCACGGCAGCTCCACAGCAGGGCGCGGGATGCTGCGCCCCGTGCCGCTCACCCCGGGAAGCCCCGCTGCGCTTGCCAAGGGCAGGAAAGCTGGGGCAGCGAGAGCATCCCCGGGGTGCCCTCGGAGACGTGCTCCCCGGGAGCGGGCTCTGAACCGGGGAAGGAAAACCAGCCTTTGCTCCACCTCGGAGCTCTTTCGGGGATTCTCAGCACAGATTTTGGCCCGTTCTCTCGTGCCATGGGAATCCTTCATACCATTATAGACCTTGCTCCTTGATCACGGGGGAATTCATTACTCACACGATGACGAGGATAACCTTTCTAAAACTTCTGAGTTTAAGCATCTGCTCCTCCCGCCCCGGTCCGTGGTTCAGCTGGGAACCCACCCGTCAGTCCGTCACCCACCCGTGGCTCAGGGGCTGGCGTGGGGACCGCCCCCCCCCCCGGTCCCCAGTGATTTGCCGCTCACTGTCTGGTGACAGCCTGGGTAATGCAATAATGTTTAGGAGCACATCATCCGCTCACAATAAAGGGCTTTCGGCTTTGCTGAACACTTTGCTGCTGCGCCGCTGTTTACCTGGCCTGGCAGCCACTTATTGCTCTTTCTACTGCTCACGTCTAAACATTATGGCTTAATTATATTTTAGGAAAGCGGCACTTCAGAAATACGGAGCTTGCTGTTTCGGTCAGGACGTGCACTTAGTTGGCCCTCCATTCTTTGCTGGCTAAAGCAGTTTTATCTCTACTTGTCTTCATGGAGTTAAGTTATAAAGCGCAGACATCAAGCCACAGAGGAGGAAGAGTAAAGCACAGCGGGGTAAGGGAGAGGAGAAGGACCTTGCATCGGAGGCTGCCACGGAGCAGCTGTGGACCTGGTGGTGCTCACCTCCTGCCAGGTTGGGGGAACACACCTGCACCGAGCTTCTCCCAGTTCTCAGCCCTTACTGCCCGTGCCCCAGAGGAGGGGAGCCCGGGGCGAGGTGGCGAAGGGGACGACGGCTTTGTTCAGTCCCTCCTTGTTCACTTAAGTACAGTAGGGTCTTGGATAAACCCAGGCCCTGGAAGCCAAGGACCGCATGAGAACGGCCAAACCCAAGCATAGCGCAGTAACCGGCTTTCTCCCTGCACTCCCCGGGGCAGGGCTCCCGTCCTGTAATTTCCTCAGATGGTATGTGGAAATGAAAACAAAGAGAGCATGAAAACAGCAGCTCGCTGCTCTGCAAGGCCAGTAATCGAAAACTCCTGACACTAAACAGAAATGAAAATGTTAATGGCAAACACCCAAAGCAAATCTATTCCATATGCAAAGGATCGCCATAGGCTGACAAATACAAATGTTGCCTTAGCTACAGAGGGAGGAAACGCAGAAATGCTGCAGCAGAGAAGAAAGCAAACGTACTCCCCGCCGAGTGCGGCGCAGCTCCCCGGCACCCGTGGCTCCCTTTGCTCCCCCTTTGCTCGCCCCGGCCAGGAGCAGCACGCAGTGATTCCCGCGGCACCGTGACGTGCGGCCGCTGTTCCCGTTTCCTACCTATATACCTCGACGTCCGGGAAGAGGCTGGTGCAAGGCGAGGGAGCCCGGAGCCCTCAGCCTCCTCCAGCACTGGGGGATGAGAATTTCCCCCCCGACCTGCACCTTCCAGCACGGGAGGGGGAAAATCCCAGCCGAGAGCAATACGCATTAGGGCAGGGCGTTCGCCTCTGCCGTGAACTACCACCTTCTCTGGAGGAGGCACGCCATAAATTTCTCCCGCAAAAGTTCTCGAGTCGGAATAGGAGGCAGAGGCTAACGACTTAAAAATAACACACAAAAATACAGCAAGAATACAGAATGCCTGTCGGCAAGCCCAAGGGAAATTAGCCTAACGCTCGGCAATTGTTGGACGGGAAGGGGATTACTCTTCCCCCAGCCCCGGCTGCTGTCACGGGAGAGTTTATAGCACTTTGTCTTTTACAGCTGGAGCCTTTTATGGCTCTGGGGGTTTTAATAGCGGTAGCGGTTCCTCCTTGCATGCATCTTTGCTGTCACGGGCAAGGAGATCTGGTGATTAGGGTGCTAACCTGGGACTTGAGAAACCTGGACTCGGTTCAAACCCCTGCTCCTGGGCAGCTGTGCTAGAAGACCACGGCCGTATCGTCTGGCCAAGCCCCAGCTCACCGAGGCCAACGGCACTCACAGCCCCCAGGCCCGACCTCTGGTCTTGCCCCCTTTCCTCAGATGCAGGTGATGCTTTTCGAAACTCCTGAAGGTTTTTCTTTTTTCCCCCGTTTTCTTCCCAGACTTGCTGCATGCCTTGAAAAGCGGGCAATTTTCACACTTCTTGGGTTTCATCACAAGCACTCCTTCCAGCTCCATCTGTGAGCCTTAATTAGTGAATTTACTGACAGAAACTTTATTAACGCAGCATTTAGCTCTGCTGGCAGCGTCTTGCGCCCTTCAGAGCATCCTGTTCCGTAGAACACCGGCCCGCAGGGCAGCCGAGCCCCCGCGAAGGTGGCGGCGGTGCCTGGCCCAGCTGGCCCAGGGCTATTTTCCTACCGTTATTTTGCCTGCTCGGGGCCCAGGAGCACCCACCCTTGCCCTGTTTCGGGAGCGGGGGGTGGCAAGGACAGCACGGACCCAGGATGGGGACCGCGTCCTGCCTGGGGCGGGCCAGGAGGAGCAGATGGCAGCTCCTGCTTCCCTCCTTGCCCCGGCTGCTCCCGCTCCGTGGGAAACGAAAACACTGTGGCCACGGTGAGCCATATCCACGGCAGGTCCGTGGCGGGGAGAGAGGCGGCTTCGCTGGTGGGAAGCGGGGCAGGCGGCTGCGCCGGAGCCGAGGAGCGAGCGCGGCTCCCCTCTTCTTGCCGCCTATTTCCAGGCGAAGGCAGGGAGGCGCCGGGGCTGCGCGCCTGCCAGGGAATACAGCGGTCGTGGGGCGAGCAGCCAAACAGAGCCAGGCAACCCCTCGGTACCCCCTCCAACCCAGCTGGCCAAGGGGAGAGCGAAACCATTGCTGTCTGGGAAGCTCTGGAGAGCCTGGAGATGGGAGCCGGCGCTCCGGGGTCCCCTGACGCCACCGCTTCTCTCACCCTCTCCATCCCCTTCCAGACCGTGCTGCTGCCCTGGCAGGAGCCAGCAACCGCCTGCGATGAGCGGGCACAGGGGCAAGGCCAAGGTCGCCCACCGAAAGCCAGCCCTGCGCTGTGACCGCACGCCCGCACACCTACCCCCGCGCCAGCCAAAACCAGCGACCAGCTCCTGTGGGACGGGCCCCCAGAACAGCACCCACAAAAGGTACAAACCAGGGCTTCCGCTGGATCTTCCTTTTCCTTTCCATTTGTTTTTCTCCTTCTAGGTTTTGTTTTTTTTTTTAAAAGACATTAACCAGAAATGAAAGTTAAATGTGAAATCGAAACAATAAGGCATGGAAATAGCAGAAATAACTTAATTAAGTTTTTAAAGATTTCCATGCTTGAATAAATTAGCCTTCCTGCAAATGTCACAACAGTCAGAAAAAATGTGTAATCAATGGAGCACAATGTTACTTTGCTCTTTATTTAAATGAAAGCTCCGGTGGTGTGTTTCTCCTGCCGCTTCCCCGAGCCGCCCGCTCTTCCCCCACGCTCCCCGCTGCCTCCTTCCCCGCAAGCTGAGCTGCTCCGGGGGAAAAGCTCCAGAAAGTCAAACATCAGCTTTTCTCTGTACAGGCAACGAGCTGAAGAGGTTTCGTTTGCTCTCCTCCCCTGGAGCTGGCGAGGGGAGCGGCGCCACGGGGAAAGCACCACCAGCCGCTGCCGTTTGCCCGTGACATGACCAGGAGGGAGGGAACGCTCCTGCTTTTTTGTCATTTAGGCAAAAGAAGGGCAGAGTCAGCGGGAAGGCAGGGCATTTTGCTCGGGAATACACCAAAGCTCCTCAGCGTCGCTCGGGCCCCTGCCTGTCCCGCTGCCCGGAGAGGATGCTGCTCCCGAGGATGGGCATCTCCTGGGGACGGCTTCGGGGAGAGCGTCCAGAGCAGACAGAGAGTTTAAACCACTGATACATGATAAAAGTGGAGGAGATTTTGGTTTGCTTTTTCTAGGGAAGAAAGATGAGGGGAGACGTGAATACAGGCTTCAAGCATTTAAAGGAAAGCTCTGGAAAGGAAGAGAATAAACAGGTTTTCATGTTTGCTATGAGGATGACAAGATAAACGTAAACTGCAGCAAGGAGCATTCATGTTCGACGTCAGAAACGCAATTCTAACGCCAAGGCGAGGCAAGGCTTTGAGAAGATCGCGCGCCCAGAGAACGCTGCTAACGGCACGGCTGGTAAAGTCCTGGGACGGCCTGGGGAGAGCGTGGAAACTCTCTTTTCCGGGGACAGGCTGCGCGAGCAGCTCTCGGGAGCAGGTGAGGCGGGATGACGGAGCCCTGGAGCCGGGGACAGATTAGGTAACCTCGCAGGACGGTCGCCCAACCCCACCTTCTGCAATAGCGGTTTGAATGCAGCCAGCGTGCAGCGGTGGGAGACACGCCGGCTCGGGACACCGGGGAACAAGCTGGGGTCAGCTTAAAAACTTGGTGCCAAACTGACGGTTCCAGAGCCTGCCTTGGTTTTTCTGTTATTGCTGAGAAGAGACGCAGCGACTTGACAACAATGATGTATCTGAAATGGATTCGGGGCATCACTGTATCTTGCATAGGGCATCATATGGTCATTAAACAGCAGATGCTCTCGGTGACTTCAGCCAGGTCAGATCTGACCCCTGAAAAGCAGGAGAGCGCGAGGCTCGGTGGTTTCTCCTCCCTCTGCTCCCCCGAGCACTAGAGCGAGTGCCTTTCTCAGCCCAAACGCACACGCTGGGTCCGCGCACGGGTAGCACCAGGCATGCAGACCCGCCACAGCGGGAGCCCGGCTGAGACCCTGAGCGGCCGGCGGGGAGACGCATTTTCGGTCTGCTTCCAATCCACTCGGATAACGATAAGGGCGAGCTATTGAACCGCTCTCCGCTCCACCGGGAGCGAATCCCGGGATGGGAGCGCTGCTCTCTCTTAGCTGCAGCGTGACTTATACTTTCTAATAAAGTGAGTCGGGCATCTAAGGTATTGGAAATTCTTCTAAGACCATTTCGATTGCCCTCGAGGAATCAGTGGCCAATACTGGAAACCTGGGAGGACACAAGCGGCTGCCAGATTAAAGTAAAGAGAAAGGATTTCTCTGCTTTGAATCAGCAGCCAATTACATTTTCAGCACAATAAAAGCGAAGGGCAAACTGTTCAACTAATGGCTCTCGCCGGCTGATCCCGTTACTGGCGATACCGCGCTGGGCTGGCGGCGCTGGGGCAGCCTCTCTGCCAGGGCTCCGAGGGGAGACGCCGGAGACGTCCAGGCAGCTGAGGAGCCGCAGGAAGGCCCGGCAAAGTCCGGGAACCGGGCTGCAAGTCATGCAGAGAGCACGCGCGCCGGGTTATCGATGCACATCCCTTCAGACCTAAAGCCTCCTTCAACCGCAGCCTGAACTTACCGTCCTTGTGTCTTTTCATTGACGGACTTCTTTAAAATGGTCATTTTGGCGCGGTTTGCAAACAGCTTCCACTTGCCCGTGCACTGCGGTTTGTGAGCCTGGTAAAGTAGGGGAGGAATCTGCCGGGGGAGCGGCTGGAAAAAGAGCAAATTCGATTCCAAGATGTCTCAGGGGGACGGAGCTCAGCCTCCGCCTACTTTTGACCAGCTACAGGCAAGAAGTGAGGATGGACTAGCTGGCTTTTACTCATAGTTGCCTGACTAATGAGAGGTGTTGACAAGCTGGGGGGGACGGCTTCGCGGAAGCGTTGCTTTTTTTCCTGCCAAAGCCTTGGATAATGTTTAATTTGACTGGAAACATGAACGAGCTCGTGCTGGGCTGTAGGAAGCCGGGTTTAACTGGGAGGAAGCAATCCTCGTTGGACGTGTTCCCATTTGCCCCTTTGTGGGGGACAAGCCCATTTCAGGTTTACAGGCGCGTCCCGTGTCCGGCTGATGACGCCGACGGCGCGTGGCCCCGCACGCTCCGGCAGCGGAGCCGGGGCGCAGGCGATGCTGGTGCTGCAGGCAGCACCCAGGGCGGCGCCGGGCAGGAGGGGACGAGGAAACGCCAGCTCAGTGGGTGCTGCTGGAAGGACAGCTGGGAACCGAGGACAAGGGACACGGCGCTCCCCCGGCACGCTGCCCGGGAAGCCCAAAGACCGTCAACCCAAAGCTACGGTCAATGCAGCGCACGGTAGGCGAGGCAAAACGTCCTGTGGACTAAAGAGGTTTTAATTTATAGCTCTTGATTCTTTGCTGAGCTTAAAGCTTTGCAATGACAGAATATTTCTTTCCGACTCTGCCCTTCGCCCCCTTCAAGGCTACTGAAATATATACGATAGAAAGAGAGAAGATAGATCTCCCAAGTCCTCACAGGTTTTTTCAGCAGGAAGACAAAAGCCTGGAAAGTTATGTGTGTTAATTGAAGATAAATCTTCCATCCCTTGCAAAATTTGGGACGATTGTTACTAATGACCTCTTTGGATCTGTGCCCAGGATGCAGAGATATCATCTCCCGGCCCCCGTAATGAGGTTGCAACTGATCCTGAACAAATGGCAAAGTTATTTAATAATTATTTCCGAAGGTCTGCTCATGACCTTTCAGCTCGTCAGGATAAGTAGTGCCAATTTATCACCAGTGCCATGTGAAGGGGCTTGATTATTCGAGATGTTTTTCCTGGCAGGAACTTGTTTCCCCCCCCCTTTTCTGCACGTTTCAAGGAACCCCCCCTCTGTGAATACAAATGCTGCCCGACTGCACGTGGCGATGGATCTTCTCGCCCGGGGACGGGGGCGTTCCAGAACGGGCATCGAGTACAAATTTCCACTGGAGACGGTGCAGATGAGAGGGAGGTGGATTTATTCCAGCACACGTTGGCTGAGCTGCTGGGACGCCGCTGGAGCACGAGCCGGCTGTAGCTGTGTTCCAAGAGCCTGTTGGGTTCCCCCCAGAGCCCAGAATGTTGATTTTTGCCACGATGAAGAGTGTGCACAGCACCCACGGAAGCCGACGGGGGACTCGACTCCGGCTCACAAGCAGCCCCTCTCCAGGTCTGAACACAGGTCCCTGTAACCCAGCATCGCGACGCCCGCTCCGCCCGGGAATTGCTTCCCGCTGGGGGAGGACGGCACCGCTGCGGGTGGGAGCTCTGATGGTGAGCGGGAGATGCCCGGTTCGCGCTCCCCCGGGACCGCGGGCCGGCTGCTGCCGAGCCTCCGGCTTCTCCCTTCCGGGAAAAGCCGCCCAAAGCCTCTTACAAAATCGCCTTTGAGCGCCCCTCGGCTGTCCTGTTTGTATAACCGTTTGCAGGCAGCCTCGCCTTTCATTTCCTTAATCTTAAATTGCATCAAAAAGGCAGAGATTAGAGGTAAAACCTCAATAAAAGACGGAACAAAAGCCTCTGCCCACATCGGATTCTCACACCTAGCTTTGCCGTGCTTTTTTCCTCCTCCTGTCTGACAGGCTGAGTAGCTGAACCTTAAAAAACTGAAAAGACCCCCTAAGATTAAAACGCTATTTAGAAAAGGCCGTGCCAGTTTGAAATCACCCGTGGTTCATACATTAAACATCGAATGTACATTAACTCTGAATTATGGTCATGAAAAGCAAATCCTTTAATACCATTTTCTGTGTTCCACGGGCTGGAGCTTAGCATTAATAGTCCCGGTTTTTCGCAGCCCGGTCAGTGGAGTACGACTTTCCTGCCTGGTGTTATTCCTCTGCCTTTGGAGGTGTTCG
Organism: Sula dactylatra; assembly: GCA_013389905.1. Classification (NCBI taxonomy): domain Eukaryota; kingdom Metazoa; phylum Chordata; class Aves; order Suliformes; family Sulidae; genus Sula; species Sula dactylatra. Next base: position 212,543 of record WEKW01013547.1, on the reverse strand, counting down.
AACGTTCCCGCCCCGGGAAGAAGCATGCACGCGGGAAAGCAGAAAGCAGAAACAAAAGCGTTGGCCGGGCGCCTCATCGCCCCTGCCAGCTCTCCCAAACGTTTCCGCGCGGCGGTGGCAGCTCTCGGGGCTTTGCTGGCTGGCGAAGCGGATTTCCAAACGCCGAGGAGGTGACGCTCCTCGGCCCCCGCGAGTGAGCAAAACGATGCTGGGAGGAGAGGGGAGGGGAGACCGGAGCAGCCCCAGGCCCCCGGCGTGCAAGACCCTGGAGCCGATGCAGGGGCATCGGCCTCCAGCGGACTTCCAGGGCACGCGGCAGAAGCAATGGATGCGCCTCAGCCATCCCTAGGAAGAGCAGAGGGAGGGAACGTCTCCGATCTGATGGGGCGAGAGCTGGGGAGCAATGCAATTTTGACGGCGTATCAGCTTTATATTACGTTTGCAACATATCTCCTCAACAAAGAATTGGGTTTACGCTTAACAGCTTGAGAGAATCGCCCGATAGGCAGCACAGCAATAAATAATAAATCCCCCAACTGCACTTGGCTCCTAAAATAACACAACAATTAAAGAAGAGAAGAGCAGCGGTGACAACGAAGAGAAATAAAGCAAGGCCTCGATACAGGTTCCTCAGCCAGGCATCCCCTTGGGTGGCGGTGTTTTCCGGAAAGAAAATGGGGTCTTAAAACCGTGTCTGGAAAGGAGAGAGACCGGCCCCCCGCGCCGCGTGGACGCAGCTATCGTCTCAGGACAGCGAGGGGCCGGTTCCTGCCTTTCTTTCAGACCGTTATTGAGAGCTGTCAGAACCTGCCCTGCTTTTCTCTTCTTGTTGTTCTTATTATTATCAACGTGTAAATAAAGCGCCCCAGGAGCGCGAGCGGCACACGGAGTCTCATCCTGGGAGATCAATGTGTGAGCGCGGAATGGGGCGAACCGCACCGGCGGCTGCTGCAGACGGCTCTGGTTAGAGGCGAGCGCGCCCGCCGCTGCAGAACGGGCCGGGCAGAGGGGACGGGAACCGCAGCCCGGATTGCCGGCCAGGCGCCCGGCTTCCCAGGGGATCCCCAAGCGCCCTGCAAGCCAGGCGCGAGCGCTCTGGCGGTCCCCAAAGAGGCGCAGCCAGCGCCAGGCTCCCGGGGCTCTTTGAGCGGCGTGGCTCAGGCCGTGCGTGGGGAAGAGGGGGCAGGCAGGACCTATTTTTCTCTAGCACAAATGACCGGCAGGAAGGAATATGGCCCATTCGTTTCAGCCCGAGAGAAAACAAGCCACAGAAAGACCTTTCTGGGTGCAGCGGTACGGCACAGACACTTCCTCCAGCAGCAAGGCTCCCAAGCTCTCCTCCTCCTCTACTAAATCCCAGCTCCCGCAGCGGGACTTTAACCCGATTTATTTTTTATCCTCCGAACGTTTACTTTCTCATGTATAAATATTGAGTTGTGTGGAGCGTGGAGCAAAGGCGCGACGACAGCGGCGGCACTCTGACAGGGTTATTCTTAAATACAAGCTTTAAGAATTATGGGGTTCCTGAGATCTTTTATTTCTCAAAGCCTAATTCATTTTTTCATTTGTAAGAGACATAACAAAAACGTCGACTCCGAGTTCGCCGATTATTTCCCTGTCTCTGCCCGTGGTTAGGCGAAGGGAAGGAATTATTGCTTTGAAATAGGAGAAGTCTTCACGCAAGGCACGGAGCGAGCAGCCCTTCGGCCCCTCGAGTTCACGGTGCAGCATTACCTGAACAGCGCGCTCTGGGAGGCCAGCTCGGCAGTCCTGGCAGCTGCTTTCGGGGTGCCCGCTTTAAACGTGGTCGCAGCCTCGGTCATTAACGCTGCTCTGGAGCAACGGCTTCTCCCTTTGCAGGAGCTGCTGGGTCTGTCCGTAGCTTAGAGCGTTCCTCCCCTTCCCTTCTGAAGGAAGCGCGTACCCTCGGGGCTGCAGGAAGCGGGGCGTGCGGGAGACGAAGGGCTCCCGAGGAAGGACGGCACCCCGCGCTTCGCCCTAATGAACAGCGCTCTTCTTACCCACCAGCCGCTCTCCTCCGAGCGATGCGCTGAGAATCTCCTCTCCAGCCTGTTGCGTTCCAGGATGCCCAGCGCTTTGTAACTGCTGCTCGTAGAGGCAGCGGACAGTATTGCCAAGGAAAGTAACTCCTGGCCGTAAATCTTAATAACAAAAATCAGCAGACCTTCGCTTTTCTACTTGGACTCGATGCCCTAGAGGAAGGTGCGTGCTGCGGGAGCCTCACCCGGCCTTGCAGGAGGAAAAGCAGTCGGAACAAGCCGTCCTGCAAATTCCCACCTCTGAAGCATTCCCGTTCGGACACCCAAACCCAGAGACTCCCCAGCTTACTATTTTCTTTTCAGATGAGAGGCCGGGAGCTTTCACTGACATCTCGCCAGTTTGCATCCCCCCACGGCAGTCATGACCCAACGCGCTAAACACGAGACGCCTCTTTCCTGGCCTCCGTGAAACGGAGGGAAATCCTCCACAAAACCACTACCCGCGCATTACCGGCAGCATGAGAGTGTGTATTTTTCTTAAGCCAAAGTAGGTGGTTATTGGGTTTTGGGGAAAAAAAAAATACCGTAAGCATTTTTAAGCAAAGGTTTCTTTCCGAACCGGCATTTTTCTTTGCCTCCGAAGTTTCTGTGGGCAGAAAGATGTATTTCCTGATCGATACCACGAGCTTTGCCAGTGTCTGAAGAGCCCCTCGTGTAGGGGAGCATCAAATCCCCCTGGGAAGCAGCCCCCGGGCGCCCTGCGCTCCCCGGCCCTGGGTGCCAGGGAATTCAGCCCACGCTTTACGTAAGAAATAGCCTCATACGGAGGTTGTCATTTCATACGTGCCAGTCATTTGAAAGAGAGGTTTGGGGGTTGAAGGGTTTCCCCTTTCTTCTTCACCCGACTGCATGCAGTTCCCTTCCCCTCAACAGCCTTTTCAATGAGGAAAACTCCGCTGCTGTAGCTCGCTGGGCGAGACAGAGCTGTTGAAGCCGAGTCGACGAAAGGGCAAGCGAACGTCCCTGCTCGACCAAGTCCTGCCTGCGCTCACAGCTCACCCGGCACGCCACGCACCTCTTGTGCTAGGAGTTAACACGGCTTCCAGATAACGATGTCACGTGAATCGCAGTCGCGCTGGATCGCTTCTGGAAAAAACCCAAAAGCTCACACGCGGTGCCTGTCCCTTGGGGCTGGAAGGAGTTACGGCTCCCAACAGCGGCCACCACCCTCCTCCGGCCGAGCTCCGCGCGGACCTCCCTGCAAGATTGCTGGGGGTGAGACTGTAATGGGAAGAGCAGTCAATAATTCAAGGGTTATTGACTGAAACCAGCTCTCTTCTTTTTTTCATTTATATTTTATCCAATTCTTTTCCTACCTGGTTTATTTTTTTTTTTTTTTTCCCCTTCAGCTGAGGGCTCCAGGGCTTTCTCTCCTAACAAAAGCCCCATCTCACCAGGGCTGGCTCATATTCAGCTTATTATTTTCTCCCATTCTTTAAATTGCCCAGGTAATTCACGTGGCACTCAGAGAAGCGGAGGACCGGCGGTGCCCCGGCAAGGTCGCGATTCAGCCGCTCGCCGGCTGCCCCCAGCCCCGCGGGCCGCTCCGCTCNNNNCAGCACACAAGCTCCCCATCACAAGCAGTTTAGGGCTGCGATGGCCACAACAGGACAATTTTGACCTTCGTTCTGCAAATCGCTCCTCGTACGCTACGTTTCGTAAGAACTAAATGACCCGTGGCTCTTCCCTTTACGTTTTCCTGCCTTCCAGACATGGCTCGCACTTTTTTCAACCCGCCGCCTGGAGTACGCTTGGGTTTCCTTGCCAGGCAGGGAACCGGGTTCCTCTCCAGCTCAGCGTTTCTGAATTTTTGTTTTGTCACACCGCTCCGTTCCTAATGAGCTGTTAATGATATGACCATTACCTATGCAAATTAAGAGCGCGGATTCAGGGGGTGTTTTATACCTGGAGAGAGAGAGGCTGCTTCCTTAGCATGGGAGATAATAAATCATGCTAGAGTTTTTATTAAACTGCAGCTCTTACGGGACCCGGTTCTCCACAAGCGCCCGCTGCGAGCTGCAGCAGTACAATCAACACCTTCCACAAAACGGCACTGGACAGCTGGGGAGGGAAAAGCCAGATTTACCTCTGTTCTAATTAGACAAACAAATAAAATGCGATGTCTAAATGCCCTCGGCGGCTCTCGGCCAGCCCAGCCTGCTGCCCGGTGAGCCGCCACCAGCTCCAGGAGCGCCCAAACCATGCAGAAAAGCAGCTTTTCCGCCCGTTGCAGCGTTACCTTTTGCTTTGGAGCCCCGCGCTGCTGCACACGCACGGGGCTGCCAGGAAACGCGGGGGTTTCTCCCGAGCCCCCCAACCCTCGAGGCCCGTCTCGCGGTGTCTCCGGGTCGCGGCCCGGCACGCAGCACTCGCTGACGCCCAGGCAGCCCGCCGAGCACTTACAGCAAGAGTAGATCTCAACTTTCACGTATCTTAAAGCCTGGCTGGGCTGTAGGACTTTATCTCTAAAGCACTTACCCTTCCTTTTCTTTTCATCAGCTTTAATTAAATATCTCTTTGTTTGAAGGCAGCCGCTGGTGGCTATGAGCTCTCCTGTGCTTTATCAGCGACAGCAAGGAGATAATGGTCCAGAATCTCGCCTGACCTTTCCTCAGCTCACAAGAAACGGCCTTCGGTGGCTTCTTTCTTCTGTTCCTTCGTATTGTCTTCTGCTTTTTCTACTCTCTGCCGCACGCTAAGGTTTCCGATGGCGACCGACAAGTCGCTCTCAGAAATATTAAGAAAAGAACTTAAAATATCCCTGGCAGTTTAACGGCCTCGAAAGCAGGAGGGCTTGTCTCTCGCTGGCCGTCGTAAGCAGTTGCCAAGAGCACGGAAGGTCAGACTTTAATGAACTGGCGAGAATTAAACAGAAGAAATGAAACTGAAAAGGTGCCCTGGTGGCTTGAACCGAGTTTAAAGCAACTGACCTTTGGAAAGAATGAAACAACTCATTTCTTAAGTGTTCAAGGCTTGTTTTTTATTCCCTCCTTTGCAGCCTGATGCTTCTCGGATGAACGGATGTGCCGGCCGGACCACCAGCGCCCCGGGACCTGGGTTCAGGTGTCGGGTGAAGATGGGCACGAGAAGGACACGGTGTTCCTTCTCCTGCTCCCCGGGCCACAGAACGGCGGAACGATGGTCTAGCACAGCTGAGCTGACGTCTCGCTCCAGCCGCCGGGCCAGCAAGGCGGCGGCGAGATGCTGTTACCGCCGCTCCGCAGGACCCAGGCTGGCCGGAGGAAGGCGCCCGTCACGCCTCAGGGCTCGAGTCCCTCGCCCCTTTCCTCCCTGGAGCTCACCCGTGCGCGCAAAGCCCGTACCCACAGATCCGGCACCGCGGATCCGAGGCGCCTGCTCCGGGGGAGCTTCAGCGGCGGGGCCGGGAGGAGAGGGCTGGTGCTGCGACGGGCGGGCGGAGGGCAATGCCTTCCGCATCGGGGTTCACAACAAGACCTCTGGACACCTTCTGAAGCTGTGCCTGGCCGGAAGGGGCTGGCACAGGGGCAGCCGTGCTCTCGCACGCGACGGCAGGCCTGGGCTGTTAGCTTCCTCTGCACCTTTCGCAGGCCAAAGAAAGGAAGGAATAAGTAAAAACGATAAGGCTGGTTTCTTGCAGGATAATTGTTTTGGGCAGTTATTTATTAATGAGGAGAAACAACATGTCAACAGACAGCAGGTCTAGCTGTAGAACTAATGTTAGCGAAGGCACGGGTTAGAAGCGAGCCGGGGCTGCTGTCAGTCTGCATTTGCTTAACTCTGTGATCGCCTATTAATTACCGCCGTTCGGCTGGTTTCGCCTGCTGGGCGAGCGGCACGGTCAGCGCCGGGTCCCTCTTCCACGCTGAGCTGGTGCGGCATCGCGGCAGGCGGGCGGGGGATTGGGAAGGGGCTCCGGCACTTGCGAGGGTGTAACCACGGTGCCAGAGGGAGAAGGAAAACCTCCCCGGCGCCGTACAACCGGAGCGCCGGGCTGCGGGCTAGAAACCTCACGGGGACCCAACAACACGGTGCAAGGGGGAGAACGAGAGCTGCGTTGCCTCCCGTTACGGCTCAGGTGAGGGGACGACGGCAGATCTGGCTCTGCCGCGTGTGCTAAGGGCTCCTCCGCCTTCCGCAGGCGCTCGGGGACGGTAAGGACAGGGAAGCAAAGTCGGTAAAACACAAACTTCCATTGAAAATATTCCTCAGCGTGACACAGCAGAGTGAATAAATCCATTTTAATGGAATTATCCGTTTCAGTTCCCAACTTAATTGAGCTTTGCCCTGTAACTTAGCACAAGGGCGCCTCTCCTAATTAACCCCATGCAGGCTGCAGAGCGTGTTACCGCTGCTTACACACATATCCAGAGGTTAGTCTGAGAGCCGACACCTATGCGACATGGTTCCTCAGGGTTTCAGGGCTCAGCTGTTGCTGGGAGAAACCTCCCCGCTTGTATTGGGCAGCGCTGGATGCGAAATCGCGCAGTTGCAGAGCGCGAGGAGGAGCTGCAGAGGCTGCCGGTGGTTGTTGATGGGATGGAATCGTCAAGTGTTGTTACCGGCAAGGTGTGCTACGAGCGGAGCCCTCAGCAGCCGGAGCCTTCTCCCGGCGGAGACGCGCTCTGGCTCCGACCGCCTGCGCTTGCCTCGCGCTAAAGGTACCACGTCAGGATAAAAAATCAGCGCTGCTCTCAGAGGCTCTCACCCCACCTCGAGAGCTGGGAAGGCCGCACACGTGCTGGTCCGTGGGCGGAAAAGCTGCTCGGGCTGACAAGTTTCTTCCTCAAAGACAGTATCGCGCACTCTCGGGGGCCAGCTGAGCCCAGGGAAGCCTGGCCAGCTACTGCATAGGTCATCGAGGATGTGTAGTTTAATTAACTTACCCAAAATTCCTCCTTTCTCTTTCCCATTTCTGCTGTTAATATTTTTCTCTATCTGATAATGCAGCATAGCTAATTCTTTCTGCCTTTATAATGAACGATGCCATGACGAAAAAAGGTTAGCGGTGCTTCAGGCAGCTTTTAATTATCCAGCTGAGCAGGTAAAAGCACTTTATTCCCTGCTTTCTCCCCCTGCACACAACACCTTTGCTCGGCAATTAACTGGGGGGGATCGTTCTGCACCTCTTTGCTTTCCAGCGGAGGAAGCCGTGCTGCTGCAGCCGTCCGCCCTTCCCTGCCGCCTGGCAGGGGAGGAGGGTGGACAGGCTGCCATTCTCCATAGCACAGACGACAAGTCGGGATGCAAAGGAAACTTCTCTCCGCCTGCGTGGGAAAACACGTGCTCGTGCCGCCAAGGCCGGTGCACACGGGGTCTGGTGCAGCCAATAAATCGAATTTTTACAAGGCCGCACGTACACAACAGCACGTCCGTAAATCAGAAGCGACTCGGAGCAAAACTTTTTTGGGTGGAAATAAATCACTATTTTTACAATAATAAATCAGGTTCTGGAATACTCATCGATCAGCAGGGCGGGTAAATCAGCTTGGCACGAGCAGCTGCGAGAGGAGGGGAGGCGCAGGGAAAGGCATGGGGAAAATATGCCTATAGCCCGTGCCATTCCCTGCACGGAGGGGCGGCTGCGAGGCAGCTCCCTAAGCTGACAAACCAGGCGGGCTGTGTTACGGCGGCGGCTCTGTGCCCCCCTGCCCGGGGGTCCCCAAACCCCGCAGCAGAGCCCCTGCCCTCCGCACCAGCATCCCTCTCCGGCAGGGCTGGAGAGCCGCGGCCGGGCAGCGACGAGCCTGGCTGGGAGCCACGTCCCACCGGAGCAGAGCCACCTCACAGGCCGGAGAGCACGCCTCGCCCTGGCGAAGGCTATTTCGGTCCTTGCCGCCGCCGAGCGGGGCTCATAATCTCCTGCAACGACCCATGGAAGCAGCCGTGCTGCACGCTTTCCCGTTAAGCGCTTCTTTATCTTGGCTTCCACCAAGCTATTTCTTTCCATTAGGAGCATGACCCTGACGGGGCGCCCGCACCGTACGCGCCGGCATCGCACGGGGGGGAAACCGAGGCACAGGCGGCCGACGAGCCCAGCCCTCCCGAATCGGCGGCCGTGGTGTGTCCTGCCACCCTTCCCCAGCGCCCTCGCCACAGCCGGCTGGATGTATTTGTTTTCCTGCTGTAAGTCCTGAATGGAAATGTCACGAGGACAATCACCATGGTGACATTTCAGCAGCTCCATATAGAGCTACGCAGGAAATGAATTTTAAAAATCCCTATTAAAAATGGAAGGGCAAAACCAATTTTCTGGTGGAAATTTGTTCTGAGAAGGTTTATAGGAAGAAAAATGTCTCCAGCAAAGAAACTTTGAAGTCTCCTGGCTTTTAGGGTTTCATTTCCTAATGAAAGAGCGGACCTTTTTTGAGAAGGGTTTTTGTGTATGGTTTTTGTGCAGAAATTAAACTTTGTTGAACCATCATTTACCAATTTTTTCTGCGAGAAACATTTCATATTCGGCTGCAATATAAGGTCGTTGGACACAATGGAAACGCTTCCAGCATGGAAAAACAAACAAGGGTGGGTTTTTTCATGCGACGGGGCCCCAAGACAGCTGGGAAAAACAGGATTGTGCTGTAGCACAAAGACAGGTAATTTGAAGTATTATATTCAATCCACTAACATTAGAGAGCATCGATTAGCACCAAGAGCCTGAAATGATGGGCAGGACTACATTAGTGTAAATGGCATTATTTACCTTAGAGCTTGCATACGCCAGGAAATTCACGATAAACCTTTTTTGCTCCAACTAACCAGGGTGTCGTGTCCGTCCCCCCCCCCAAAAAAAAATACAAATCAGAAGATATTGGCCTGCTCTAACGGAGCAGCGGTGCATACACTTGCAGTTGGGTTGCTTCTGCTTTGATATTGCTGATCATCTCTCCTTTACAGGCACATTAAGGCTTTTTCCCAAAGAATTAGCGCCGCGGGACACCCACACGCCGCCGCTGCCGGACAGCGCCGAGCGCTCGGGGACACCCCGGGAGCTTCTCCGGGGAAGGGATGGAGATGGGCTGTACAGGACCCGCACTCGCTGTGCGCTCGTGGCTTTTACAGGTGGTTTGGATGACTTGTTGCTTTCATTCAAAAAAGCAGGCGGGACGTCCACATCCCAGGCCGGTTCGGCCGGACATGGGCGCTGCTCTGGAGGATGATCCCAGCCGAGGGTTTATTCTCCAAGCCGGCACAGAGCTTGGCAAGGCCGAGAGGGAGAGGCGGGTGATTATTTCAGTCCCTTGTTCCTCCGACTGGCTTGTGCATCACAAAAGAATGCTAATGTTCATGTCTTTATGAAAGCACTTGAGTTCATCAGCTTTGCAAAGAAGAGAAATTAAATCAAGATTTAATTGGGATATGCATGTTTTATTCATGGTACTATCCACAGGAGAAGCCAGACAGCTGAAGGTAAAGAGGAGGGGGGAAAAAAAGTCTTTTGAAAAGTTGTTTCTCTCTGATTAAATAGAGTTAGTTTTCCACTTCAAAAGGAGGGCTTCTTTAATGTATTTTAAATGCTCAAATGTGCCGTTGCAAGCCTGCGTGCACCAGGCTGGCAAGGGCAGCGCGGGCCCCTTGCTGCCCGACTCTCCACG
>WEKW01013547.1:119271-202890 GCA_013389905.1 Sula dactylatra | reverse complement strand
GCCTGTCCCCCGCCTCCCGCGCTGGGCGCGATGGCGCTGGGTGCTGCGCATCGCCCGCGGCCATCGCCCGCATCCCTCCCACGGTCCTGCCAGGCGCTCGGGGGGAGCCTGCGTCAGACCGGGCTGCGCTGTGCCAGAAATGGGGGAAGTTGGTGGCCGACAGGTTGTGGGAGGCACGTAAGGAAGGAAAACCTGGCCCGAGTTTTCAGATCCAGCTTGGCAAGCTCAGTGGCTGGGAAAGGAAGCCTTTCTGCCGTTCCTGTGGCCGCACCAGGCAGCGGGGAGAATGAACTTGATTTTCACTACCGCACTGCTGAGAGAAAGCCTTCCTCTATTTTTGCTCCGCATATTTTCGTGCGTCTTCATTTTCTGGGCAAAGGCAGGTTCCAGGTCAGAAGTAGCCGATACAAAAGGCCATGTAGCTCTGGTGGGAGTTTTGCCGGCAGGTTCTTGAGCCAGGTGTGTTCAGCCAGAGGTCTGAATAGGAGCTTGCAGCGGTGCTCCTCCTCGGGGGAAGCCACAGCCCTGGGAGCCAGCGGGGGAGCGGGAGGGAGGACAAAGCCCTGCACATGCCCTCTGCGGCCCCAGCTCTCCAGGAGGAGCGGCGGGATAGCGGCTGGGCGACGGACACGTCCGCTCCGCTTTGCCCAGCGCAGGGACCTGCGCTCAAGCCCCACAATCACAGCGGGTGAACATCCCTAACTCGGCCGTGATGCTTCTTCCCCTTCAAAGCTTAACGCGGACACTCTGGAAACAGCTTTCTTTTTCTTGCTACGCTCCTTTCAGTGAGAGGAGAGGACAAAGCCAGCGGCAGGACAGGAAGGGGGGGAGAGATGAGACCGCGCAGGGAAAGGACCAGAGGGACAAGAGCGAGCTGGCGGGGATGGAGGAGGAGGTGGGAGAGGACACGCAGTGCATCTGGCTAAGACGGGACCTTGCACGAGCTTAATGCCACGCAGGTGCTCCAACAGAGCCCTGAAATGGATGGTCTCGGTGAGCGCTGAAGTGCTTTCCCCGCACAACACGGCTCCCGAGGTTGCGGTGTGTCAGTTGGCTCTCGGCACGGATGAGGAGGACGCTGGAGGGGCTGGTGACAGCCACCGCCTCGGCTGCCGCGGGCTCCGCCATGGCTACAGACGGGTTTTCTCCTTTCCGAGACGTGTCTCTGCTGGAAGCCTATCCCTCTTCCGCCTGGGTGCTGCTGCATCACGGCACGTGGCGATGGAGCTACGAGAGGATGTGGGAGGGCAGGCGCCCAGCAGAGCCGGGAGGAAGGGGGCAGCAGGCAGGGACACCGGCAGGGCAGGGACAGGGAAGCGGGACGCAGGAGCCACGCAGCTGGGAGATGCAAAAGTGGAGAGAGGCCGAGGGAGGGCGGGAAACGTGACGCCAGTGCCACAAAAGCAAGGCTTTAAGGACACAGGGAACTTCTGGTTCGCTTTTTAGATTGAAATGTGTGTGTGAGGCACTGAGAGATAGCGGTTGTAAGGGAGGAGGGGGATCTGCGTGGCAGCGTTCGTGTCGCTCCTGGTGGGAATTTTTCTATAAAGGACCGATTGTTCGGCAACAGCGCCTGACAAAAATACAATTGGGAAAGTGGAGGGGGAAAAAAAAAGGAAGAAAAGAAAATCCTCTCTGTAACTTGTGCCCTTCAGAAGCAGCCCCTGTCGCATTCGGCGCCTGGCAGAGCCGCCGCTGCCTTGGGAGCCTCAGGTCTTTGTTAAGAAAAGGACTTTGTCAAGAGAAACACCAGTTCTCCCTAAGGCTCATTATTCAAACTGCTCCAGACCCGGCGTCACAAGTGCCGGTGACTTTGGAACATGAACAATCTTATCTCCTGGGTGAAAAGGACCATTTGTTGTTTACTGTCCGGGAGAGAAGGCTCACAATAGGCACAAGAGGGAACTTGGAGAATATCTGAGGAAAAGTTGCCGGGCGATGTGCGAAGCGGAGCGAGGAGGGGGCGATGCTGCTGACCGGCGCAGGGCTTCCCCGGGGAGGCACGGGGAAGGGATGCTGTCCTAGCAAGCGCAGCATGGGCAGCTTCCAGGGGAACAAAACCTTCCTCCAAAGTTATCATGGCTTTCCACTGAGTAACGGGCAAGGGCGGAGCAGGAGATCCTGCCGCAGCAGTTGCTGCGATGACTTGTAAGCATTTCCCTTCAAAGGGAGCCAGCCAAAACCTGCCTGGCCACAAACTAAACCATCACGAGAAACGCCGACTTTCTCGCTGACCTTGTTGGGCCTGAAAACAGGCAACGCCGTACGCTGCAGGATGAGGGCTGCCTCCTGCGCCTGCTTTCTCTCCTGCTGCCCCGACTGCTGCGGGTGAGAGGGCTGCTTGCCAGAAGGCTGCACGGCAGAGATCCACGGCAGAATCTGAAATCGGCTCCTGCGTTCACCGCTGCCACACCCCAAACTGCAGGCTCTGCTGGAGCCACCTCCTAGAGCGAATCAGACCTCCAGACTCCGTTTAGCCTAGAACTTTCAAGCTTTGTGCTTTTAATAAAGTCAAAGCAACGAAATAACACTTACTCCTTGTTTCATCAAGAATTGTGCACACACAAACGTAGACGTGGAGCTAAAATACATCACACGTGGAGTGAAACGTATCATTTATTCTAGCAACCACATAAACAGCTCCTCCAAGGAAACGGCTCCTGTTTCCAAAGAATGCACCCAGGACCCCTGGGGAAAACCTCGGGGCGCAGCGGGGAGGTGGGGGTGAGGGGTTTGAAGCACGTGGAAGCGAAAAGACAAGATGGTTTTGTAGCTACAAGTGGAGCCACGCGCCCTACGCTCTTGGCTTCGCCCTTTGCTGGCGGCCAGGTCGCCCAGGCCCTTGCAGCAGGCGATGGGAAGGTGCCCCTCTCCCTCCCTCCCTCCCTCGCTCTGCAGCATCCGTCTGGGTCCCAGCCCTGCGGAGAGCCTCAGCCATTCCCCCGTGGCCCGGCACGCCAAGGAGCCGAAGGACCAGGCGCTGAGGCCACGTGTTCTCCTTGGGGGCAAGCGCAGCTCTTGGCCTGGGGAGCAGAGCCGGAGCCTCTGCTGCAGAAGTGCCGATTCAACAGCAAGGTGCACTGGGTTATCCTGTCGCCTGGGGACAGGGAAGGGCCGCTTCCCATGGAAAGCGGCTTTTCCGTGCACAGGTTACTGCCCACCTCCCTGCCAGGGGAGGATGGGAGCGGGAAGCACCCAGGAGCATCAGGGACCACGGGGCTCTCCTTTGTGGAGGAAGACGGCTGGAGGAGGGAGGGAAAGCCGAGGGGAGAAAAGCTCAAGCTGAGCATCCTCACACCCCCTCCGGAGCCAAAGCCCAGCCAGCACCTGCAGCGTGCGTGCTGGCAGCAGCCCCGCCTGGCGGTCCTGGGGCTGCCTGGGGACTTGCAGGCAAGTGTTTGCTTTGTCACTTGTTTATTTTGGAGACGGCGGCGCCAAGTCCCTGCCCAGCCTGGGCACGGCGAAGATGGGCTTTGCGGTAGCTGGAGCGGCGCGATCCAGGGGCCGGGAGAGAAGGCGCCTGGGCAGAGGCAAGACTCATCACGGGCACAGATCTAATCAAGAGATGCTTCGCACCCCCTCTCCCGCCCCTCCTGAATGGCATCTCTTAATGCTAAAAGTCCCTGCGGTTTATAATTACCAGTTTGACAAGTTCATGAGTTCTCTGTTAATTATTATAATTAGCTCTGGCTGGGTGAGAATGCAGGAGTTTAACAACAATATTAACAATGGGAGAACTATTATCAAGAATTAACTACAAGGAGCCGACTAGAAAGGGTTCCTCCAGCAAGACCCGTGAACGGAGAGCCCTGCTCCCCGTCCTCCCTCCGCCTTGACTCAGCCCCGGCTCACAACTCGCTTGGAGAGTTAAACACAGCGCGTTTGTCCGCAGGACAGCTTTGGCAGTACCGGGATGGGAAGGGAAACGCAAACTCGCCCCGGGCTGCCCAAACTAGGGTCGAGGTTTGGGCCAGCAGAACAAATCACAAGGTAAGGCTGCCAGGGGCCACAGAAAGACACACAGCGGCTGCGGAAGGACGGGCAGACGGGGTCCGTGGCACAGCTCCTCGCTTGGAGCAGCATCCCTGCAGCAGTGACAGGAGAGTCGGGCCCCACGAACCTCTTTTAACGCCCGCTCTATTTCACACGCTCCACAGCTGCCGAGTGGAGGAAGTCGCAAGAGCCAGTGATTAAACTCCTGCGAAAGCCGTTCCCCCGGGAGCACACAGCACGAGATGCCAGCCTGAGCAAATATTAGAAAAATATCAGTTTTCGGCACCCCTAATTTGCTGAAGATGAACGGACTGACTTCTCAAACACGGCGAGATCCCGAACAGATCAACACAGCTCGGCTTTCTTCCTGATTTCCGAGTTCAAATGTATACAAAACGTTTATCTGAAGTGCGGAAGAGCTCACAGAGGCAAGCTGTGCAAATAATTAGTTATCTTAAGCGCCTTCGCACCTAAAACGGAAGGCTGGAGGGGTTTTTTTGGTTGCTATGTAGTTTTTTAATTTCTTCAATCACACCTTTGCAAAGCAGCAGCAAAGACCGAGAAGCTTCAGGCATCGGTATTACCGGCAGAAAATGCCTTTTGACGCCCACGTAAACCCACGCGGCACCAGGGACCCTCCTCCCGGAGGAGACACGCACGGTCCAAGCCTGGGAAACACCAACAGGCCCGAGGGCAGGAGCAGCCCCAGAGCCGTGACCCGGCTCAGCCGCCACCGCAAACCCTCCCGGGCCCTGACAAAGCCTCTGTTAAATGAGGAAAAGGCCCAGACCCGGCGAAACTCATGCAGAAGCCAACATGCCCAGGCCTCCCGTGGGGCCGGTTGCCTCCCCCCAGTCCCGCCCGGAGCCTGGGAAGCTCCGGGTTTCCTTCCTTCGCTGGAAAATCTCATTTGCTTTTCAGACAAGGAGAGTTTCTACACACTTAGGCTGCTTGTGAGAAATACTCCATTTCAAATACATACATAAATTTTTTTTAACTGTAAACAGGTTTTGAAGAAAAGATCAAAACCTCAGTGAAATATTTTGAAGCTGTTGGGATGAAGCGCTTCACCGTACATGATACGAATTTCCTTGGAGTAATTTCTGTTTGAGGGATTTACATTTGCTTTTACATCCCAGAAGCAGAGCAGGGAAAAGGCTGAAGCCGCAAAGAGTTTCTTAGGACAGGGCAGCCATTTCCCACCTCCGTCACTCGAGGGAACTGGGAAACAGGGCAGCAGGGAAGGGCTGGGAGCCGCGTGGGGTCCGGCAGCCTTCCCCAGGCGTTCAGCCCTTCCTCCCCGCTTCCCCGTCAGCATCGGTAACAGATTCATGAAATTCCCCAGGGCATAAATTCTTGCGAACCTCTCGACTCCACAGGCAGAGGTAAGAAAAAGGCCCCAGACGAGTACAGAAGGTATTTTGCAAGCGGAAATGGAGAGACACAGAGGAGGAGCCGGCGCCGGGCGGGTTGCGTTCCTGCGTGGAAAGGATCCGTTCTCTTCCCGGGGAATCGTTACAGGTTTCGCACCAGGGAACAAATAATTCTAAGTGAAGGAATCCCTCTTGCCTTGCCCTTGCAGACAAATCACTGGTTAGCAGGAGCATCAGTGCAGAAATGCCGGGTTACTCCTCTCCCTAAGCCTTCTGGGAAGCTCCTTTGAACACTTACAACATCAGAGCGTAGGACCTGATTTGTTAGACAAGCCAGACTTTATTATTTTTTTAAAAGGGGGATATTATCTCCTGCCTCCGAAGGGAAGGGGAAGAGGAGAAAGCCACTGATACAGAGGGGGTAGAGACAGACACAGAAGCTCATTATTAAACAAAATAAATAAAATATACCAGCAGAAAATGTGTCTTGGCTTTATTACGATATTCTGTCTTCTAAATATTTCATTTCCAACTAATGCACAAGCCAAATGGAAAATTTCAAGCAAAACTGCACTACTTAGAATATGCTTAATTATTGATTCCGCCAGGAGGGAAAAAGAAAAAAAAAAAAAACGGAGGAGAAGAAAAGGCATGGAGCCGTTGTCGAGTCCTCGGTCCTGGAGCTGCTATTTTAAGGCCGCGCAGCTTCGCACCCTCCTTCCCAGGGGAAGGGAGCGCCCCGGCTGCCTGCAGCCCAAGCTTCTCCTGGGGCACCGGGGCGAGGAAGAGGAGGGGAGGGGGAACGCGAAGGTGCAACGCCCGCTGCCGCAGCCAGCCCTTCGCCAGGCAGGAGCCACGTGCGTTGCCTGAGCTGGTTTTAGCTTTTCACTGGGATTTCAGCTTACATGTTTTTGTAACCAGAAACGCTTCCTCGGGGGCTAAAAGCTGAACAGCACATTAGGGTGAAAAGCCTTGGCACCTGCCGGCATCCCTCCTCACACAGCTCTGGCACCAGCCGCCTCCAAGGGTAAAACCCAGCCCACTCAAACCTCGGACTTTTGGTTAGTCCGTTCTAAGGGACCACCAAGGCTCGCTGCCCCTGCCAGGGCCACAGAGCAGACACGCCAAAATGCCAGCGCTCGGTCCTCCCATGAGGCAGCACAGAGATAACAGCCCACCACCACAGCCAGATGCCAGCAACGCATCATTTTATGCCCAAGGCTTGCAATCTGGGTTACCAGCCTGGCTGTGGAGGGTCCTGCCTTAGACACCTCCCGCCAGCCCACTGGCATGCAGCAGCCGGTACAGTGAGACGCGGACCGGGGGAACTCACCCTGGCCCTCGCCATCCCGAGAAGCAGCGGCACCAAAGCAACCCCATCCCCAGCCAAGCCAAAGGAGCTGCTCCTCTGCACCGGGCATTTACACGGAAGCAGGAGCAGCTGGGGCCATGCTGATGGGGCTAACTGAGGACACCTGCGCTCCTGGCCACAGCGGGGAGACTGCTTCGGCAGGCAGGGGAAGGGGATGGAAAATAGGAAATCGATGGCAAGTTAAAGCCGGAGAGAGCAATTAGGCCTGGGAGCGCTGCCGCTAACTGTGGCAGGAGTGAGTTTTTAAGTGTAGCTGAACCAGATTTATACACTTACACGGGGCTGGAAATCTCTCAGAGAAAGCAGTTTAAGAGTGCTGCCATTTGCAGGGAGGAAAACTGAAGCCGGAGTGTGTTTGCAGATGGACTCCAGGGACCCAATTTTCTTCCCCTGCTGGGATAAATCCAAACCAGCCGTTTTGAAGTTACGGGAATTGCATCGGAAAAACAAAGCGGGAGAGAGGACTGCGGCTGCGGAGGAGCACAAGGAGCTGCCAGGGCCGAGGACGGTCCCCCCGGGGCGGCCACAGCGGGGCACGGGACCACCAGCCCCCCGGCTCAGGGGTGGCCGGGTGTTTCACCAGCCTTGGCCTGCGGCAAACCCCCAAAATTTAGGCAGAAACAGGAGGTGCGACGCCAGCTCTGGCAACGTGCTTGCTGCCCCTCCTGGCAGGCCTCTGTTGAAAGAAGACGACAGTTTGGCCATTATTTTTTCCTGGGGTTTCCCCCTCCCTATTTAAGCAAAAGTCCTTTTTATTTGCTCTAGGTAGTTATTTGTGAAGATCTTGTGGTCGTGAATGAAAGCTGAAAACGTGGTCTTGGAAACACGGCCAAAGCCATTTCTAATTCACAGCAAAACGTCCCCCTCTTGAAACCGGTTCAGAGTCTAAGTCCTCACATGCTTGTCGATGCCGTCACCTGTATCTGTCCTCCACCTCCTACTCTGGAAAACCACCCCCCTTCCCATATTCAAATCCTTCCTAATAAGCTAATTTCTCCCATGAGACAGGGGTTTATTATAGACACAGCAACCGGTTTAACCCTAAAATTAGCCTTAGCTGGAGTTTTCCTGCTGCCTTCTCCCCGCGGTGTGTTTACATCAAGCTCGTACCCACGCTCTTGGGCATCCCACGAGCTAACGGAGACTGTACGTACAGTCTTGGGCATCCTTGCAAACACCCCTATCCCCACGCTCTCTGGAAGCTGAGCGCTGCAGAAGGTCCCAGCACCCTAAAGGGACCGAAGGAGGGGGGAGCATCACCAGTGGGGCCCCACGCCGGGGCTTGGGGGAGCATCGCAATGCCCAGGGGAGAAACTGGGGGAGCTGGCATGCCAGACGCGCGCTGCAGTTGAGAGGTGGGGAACAGCACGCTTACAAAGCGAACCCGGCAGTCAATTAGGAATTTCACTGAAATTTCAAATTAAGGCCTTTTTTTTTTTAAGCGACAGAATTACGCTGTGTTACAGAGAAAGTGACAGGTAATTTGGGACACTGAGGATTTCTTGGGCTCGATAGTTAATGGGGAGTTTAGCACCAATTCCTCTGTAATTTGCACTTCTGAGAGACGGCGTTATTAGAAAGTCAGGAATCTCAAACACTTTCGACTCCGGGATTGCCAGACTGACGATGACCAGGAACTGAGGAGGCCCAAGTCCACAGGTCACCCATTTCAATAGCTGAGGCTGGGTGGCTTCCAAAACCAGCCGCTCCAATGGCGGAGCTGAAAATTGGAGGTGACATTCAGAAGTCTCTGAAAATTATAACCCTGACTTCCTCCTTGAAAAGCTTATCTGAATCCTGGCTTATCCTTTGATGAGGTTACTGAAAAAGCATTCTGCTCCGCGTACTTGAAAGATAACAGGCAATATACGTGAGCGCTTCTCCCCGGGGGGGAAAACACTATCGAACATGCCAAGCGTGGGACACTAATTAAATGGTCTGAATTACGCTGGACATTAAGGTCCTGGGGTGGCTCGGTTTAACCCCTTCCCAGCCTCGCAAACCGAGAGCAAACGTGCGTGCTCGCCCAGCCAGGCTCCCCGGAGGACGCGTTCCCGTGGTCCAGCGCGGTCCCGGGCATCCCGCTCCATCCCACTCCGGAGCCTGGCAGAGCCCGCCGTGGGAGCGAGCCGCGTTCTCTGAGCCCAGCGAGTGGGTGAGCGTCCTTAAGGAGCCCCTAAGACCTTCATCAACTAAGTCAATCGCATCCAGAGAACAAGATGCTAAGCTGGGGCTCTGGCTAATCCTGACCATTGGTAAAGACGTGGCAACGTTCAAATTTTTGCTTAAGTTTAAGCTGTTTGGGATTCTTGGGTGCTAAGCCCGGGGTTATGAGCAAGCATCTTCCTGAGCTTTGGGAAGAAAAGAAAAGCGAGCAGAGGCAGAAATATTGTCGTATCGGTGAGACACAGTGAATTCGGTAATGCTTAATGGGCTGGCAAAGGGACTACGAAAATAGACCCAGCTCTCTTTGTGAGGGAAAATAACGGGGCTTCCTTCATGAAGTGGAGTAGCGGTCACAGCTCAAAGGTGGAAAGGAGGAAGGATAATGCACTAGAATATAAGGTGTTATGGCAAAATCGGTATTAATTACAGGGAGCCAAAGTTCTGCCCTTGGAACAGCAGCTGCAGCCGCGTTCCCGGGGAAAGGGCTCTGACGACATGCTGACGTCGCGGTTCGCGTCCCCCTTCGGAAGGGAAGGCGGCTGCTGCCACCGCTCTCCAAAGCACAGCACGCAGCACGGCGCTCACCCGGGCACCAGCTGGGGCAGGAAAACGCTAGTCTAACAGTTTAGCCTTTTAATAACAGCAAACTACGCTCTATGCAAAGCCTCTCTGTAAAGCTCTAACGTGCCTTCGAGATGCAGGGCCTTTTTTGTCACTCCCATTCCTCCGGCAAAAGCCCCAGACCTTTGCATTCCTGGCAGGCAGAATTACAGTATTATTTTTCTTTGCTTTCAGCTTTAACAACTTATGCCAATTCATGCCAAATGCAGGGTGGAAGCAAGGTTTGGAGTGTGCAAATTAGTGGTTATGAAATGGGAAGCACCTCGCGAGGGAGGTGAGCACGGCCAGCTTGAATGGGTCGATCCCCGTGCAAGTATTTGGTGTGGCTGGTGGGCGAGTGCATTCGCCCAGTGCAGGGGCATGTTCCCAGACAGAGCTGCCCTCCTCTTCCTCCCGGCCACAAACACCCGGTGCGCTCCGCTGTACCCAGCGCGGCCACTCCGCCGGGATACTCCAGCTTCGCCTCTCCTCTGGTGAGCCTGTAGCCCAAGAAGCAGGGAGAAAGAACAAAAGCATTTTAAGAGCATAATTTGTTTTCAAATTAGCTGTCCCTTAATGCTGCCCCAGCCCCCGAAACGCCCATAATTGTTGTCTGGTTCCCTGCCATATCCCCAGCCAGCGCCTTCAGCGTTTCAGGCACTTGCTGCGTAAGATTAGCGGGGAAGTGTTTCGAGTCCCGTACATCAAAGGGATTGAAGAACTATAAATTTAGCAGAACGTATTATGCAGGTGTGGAGAAAAAAAAGCAAGATCTCTTAAAAAGGACGGCTCATTTCTCCTCGTTCTGGGGCAGCTAATATGGCCCCAGGGAAAAAACCCTACTTGAACAGATGCGAGCCCAGAAAGCCGAAAACGCCAACAGGTGGGAGAAGCACCCAGGTTCACCACACACGGGGGAAAGCGCTCCGTCTGGGAAGGCGGTGGGAAGCCTCGGGTGGCCGGCACAGGGCCAGGGCGGCGGCGAGGCTCCTGGTGCCCCTCCAAGAGCCGCCCCGAATCTTGCACCGGGTCCCTTCTGCACAAGGCGCTGTGTAAAGAGAGGTGGAAGGAAGAAGGGAAGGTGAGGGCCGAGGAGGAAAAGAGGAAGCCAGTAGGATCAAAGGTTTGGGAAAAGTTTTGCGAATTGCCCGTGACAAGGTGCCATCCGTCGTCCCGCCCCAGCCGCACGCCGCCGAGGGGCCGCCGGCCACGCGGACCGGTGCCGGGGCGATCGCCGGCAGCCCGCGCTCGCTGCCTGCGGTGGCCGGGACAGCAGAGCCCAGCAGCGCCGGGGGGAAATTCTTCCAAGGGCCCTTGCCATGAAAACGCTGAGCGTTATTTCCACGGGCCCTTAAACAGAATAATTCATTCGTCAGCTCAGAACAATCAATATCGCACGCCGAGAATTTATACACCGACTCTGTTTACCCAGCAGACCCTCTTTGATAATATTATTTATGATTCTAAATAACTCCATCGGTGTTCAATAGAGCTGGGAGTACCTGGGGGACCGGGGCACAATCAAATTATGAAGACATATGGTTTACTCAGCGCTGGAAATGTTCAACCGCATTTCATCGCTGTTAGTCCTGCCGCAGTACCTTCCCCAATCAGTTATACAACCTCCTTAATATCGTTTGCTGGATGGGAAGGCTTCTTCAGGGAGAGGGCTCTCGCTCAGCTGACAGAGAGATGGGGCCGTAAAGGGAATTTTATTGTGGCTATTTCTGCCGTCGCGGAGCTGAAGGACATGCCGAGCAGCTCAACGCATCCCAGGCCACCGTGGCAATTAAAGCCCTGCGCTGCCGGGGATTCGCGGAGCGGGCAGGGAGAGGCAGAGGCAGAGGTGGGCAGGGCTCTGCCTGCCAGCAGCTCCAGCCCACGGCTCTCCCGGAGAGGCTGCCCTGGCGTAGGCGCCGACCGATACGTATGCGGCACGGCACGCTCCGCATCTCTCGGCTGTATTTATGTTCGATGCATATACTGTGTATGTTTTAATAAAGCGCTTCTGATATACCCATGAACCGGCCAAATGCTGAGTCATTATTATCGACAGAACATCGCATAAGTACTCTGCTGAGCTTCCTCTGGGCTTTGGGGGTGTATAAAGCTAACGCTAATGCTATATTGCTCTATAAACTCTAGTCCTCCCTGCAGAGAAGCAGTAATTAATCAGACGATGCATGATACGCAACAAATTAAAAAGATAAAACTTCCCAACAAAAATTATGGGACTGGAGAGACGCGGGCTGTGCTTTGCAGCAAGCTGTCCCTGGCAACCCCTCTCCCTCGCTCTATTGGCATATAACTTACAGGGGCCGGATCCTGCAGGCGCTGCGATGCAGCCAGCTCTGCAGCTCCCAGGCGCTGCCCTAGCGCGGCGTTCAGGCACGAAGCACACCGCTCCCCCGGCTGATCTCGGCGCGTCCTCGGCGCTCAGCCTTCGCAGGGGACGGCCGTAAGGTCGCAGGGAGCCGGGACCGCGACGTGCGTGCTGGGGACAATGTCGTGCTCCTTGTAAGCAGGGCAGATGAAAGCCAGGGCTTTCTGCTTTTGAACGTGGCCTGGAAACTCTGCTTGACACCGATCCTGCTCGTTCCCAGCTTGCAAATAGCCGAGGCTATAAAATAAAGTGATAACAGTTACCACCGTGGAAATATCGTCTCTGAGAAAAATCCCACCAGAGTAATAATTAAAAGAGGTGCTGAAGACTCTGACAGACCTGGATTTATTTTCGGGTTTCAGCTATTTCTGCTATGCGATTCCCTTTTGAAAAATCAGCATCTCCTTTCCATAGGAAACCCAGAGGTTTCAGGACCCATTTTTGCTCCCCTTGAAGCGGAACGGAGAAGTAAACAGTGACGCTTCACATGGAACCGCAAGAAAAGACAATTTCAGCTCTGGAATGTCAGGGGTTTTTCACTTCCACCTTCCCATGCAAACCCGCAGTGCTGATGAAAGCCCGGTTTCTAGCGGGAACACGTTTCGGTGGGGAAGCTCCAGGCAGCCTCCGTACTTAGGCAGGACGCGTGGGACGCGGCAGACCTCTCCCTACGCTCCTGAGCCGGCGACGCCGGGCACATCCCTCGGTATTTACCGGCAGAGGACGATCGGAGAAGAAGCCAGGGCGGGGCAGGGCGGGCGATGGGTTTTTTTCTCTTTTTTAAAACATTTGGAAAGAAGTTCTCATCATCTCTTCGGGCACGCAGCTTGGCTCTCCGGCCGCCGCCTCCCATCACAGCCACGCTCGGGCTCCCCCGGCTGCCCGGGCAGGCTGCTGCGAGCAATTCCCGAAACCCGCTTTCAGCCCCCGCCTGCAAAGAAAACGCGCCGGCAACGTTCAGTGACCGTGCTGGCGGTCGGCGGGGTCGAACTGTGGAGCCCTCTTTGGAAGAGCAGCCCTGCGAGACCCTTGGGACAGCGCTGTTCGGCTCAGCCCGCCAAGGCCTTCCCCGCCCCTGCGTGCTGCTTGCTGCTGGGATAAGGAGCATCGCAGTGCACGCGGGAGAGGGGCGAGGACGGGTTTGGGGGGGCACAGCAGACACCTACCCGTGCAAAACCGCAGGGTCTCCAGTTGCCAAGCTGCCCTTAAACGCTTTGCCAGGCTTAAGTCTAAGGACGCTTTTAGTCTGTGTATACCACGCTGCTTTTGTAGCCTTAAAGGAAGCGCTGGGATGTCTATATTTAGTTGTCCTCGCTTCCTTTCCTCCCTGACATTTATGAATTTTAGATGTCCCTCACTCTGGGCCTCTGAAGGGCGTCTTGCAGAAACGCCTGGCGGCCCCTGCGCCGTGCTCCGTCTCCCGGTGAAGCCGTGGCAAGGGACATCCCGCAGGGATGTGGCTTCAGCCTGTCCGCTGGGCCGACGGCGCTCGCCCAACCGTGGGATGCTCGGGTACCGCGGGCGCTGCCGCGATGCTCTCCAGCCTCTAATGGGCGTGTGGGGCTGCTGCCGGCTCTGCGGCTGCCGGAGGGAGGGAAGGAGAGGGAGACGTGACTGGGAAAGGTGGAGAAAACTCAGCTTACAAGGAACCAGGGAGACGCTGTTAAAGCACGCGGCAACTTGCGGATGAAACAGGCAGCGGCTGCCTTGAGCTGAAGGCCAATTCGGCAGCGGGCTTGTGCAGGAGCGTTGGCAGGGAATAAGCCTTGCTGAAGCGTGGGCGGGACGGGAGACCCCGCGGGCCCCTCCATCACTCCTTGTGCCGGCTTGTGGGGACAGGGTCCCGCTCCCGTCCTCCTCAGTGGCACGCCGGGGAACGTCCTTCTCTTTCCTCCCGCTTAATACCCTGGACTCCTTAAATGGCGCTGAATCTAACCGAGTGGTGGATAAACATTAGTTTCACAGCTCACAAAGCAGAACTGCCGGCTACTGCCAGTCTGGACGTAATGAGTTCCTCCCGGGACCCCTGGGAGCATTTAGAGTGGGCTCTTCTCTACCCAAGCTGCCAGTCACGCCGGTGCCAGGGGGGAAGCGGCGCCGCTAATCTCCTTCCCACCATCCCAGCCGTAGCTGAAATCCCTTCGAGCATGTAACAGTTTTAGTCGAATGTGCCGTCCCGCCAGCAGGCGGACGGGAGCGGGGTGGGCCGCCCGCTCGCCAGCTTTCTGCCGCCTCCCCACCGCGAGGCTCTGCCGCCGGGGAAGCTTTGGCTTGGGGGGCGGCAAGGTGGGCATGAGCCAACAGGATGAGACAAACGACGAGGGAAAAAGCCTTCGCGTGTCTTAGTGTTCACCCAGGCTGGTGTTGTCACCTCCTTGGGCATCCTTTAATTAACAACAGATTGCTGTTCTGTGGAGAGAGACTAATTTAGCACCCGGAAGAGGAGCAAGGAAAGTTTGCTTGGCAGCCAGGCACCAGCGGCCAGGGACGTCTCCCACCGCGTCGTGCTTTCACCAGGACGCTAAATCACTTGTCAGGAGCTTTTCCCCAAGAGCCGGAGCAAATCAGCTAATGAAGGTGATGTCACGCGGCTTTTCAGGAGCGCTCTGATGGACCAGCCGCAGCGGCTGCTGCTTCCCCGATACCCTGGGTCCTCCTCTGGGAAGTCAAACACACGCGCGCCCGCGTCTGCTCCCCTCTTCCAACCACAGAAGAAACCCACAGGGATGGGATGCTACGTTTGGGCGAGGTGAGCTGGGACAGATCCTGCTCGTGCCCAGAGGCGCAGCCGCCTCCCTGGGCTCCCACCAGGAGACCCAGCTGGGGAAGAGCCGTCACCAGCAACGCCGTCTCCCGCGACACCATGCCGAGGACCCCGCGGAGGCCGGGGCAGAGCCCCGGGGACTCTCCAGAGCAGACCCCACGGGGGCACGGGGTGCCTGCAGGCAGCGGCGGCTTCCCCGAGCCCCTCTGCCCGTCCCCACACGGGCTCCGCACAGAGAGCTCAAGGGGCAGCGAGCTCTGCGAATAAATGGTCATTGCAGGAGCGGCCTTTCAGCACACCCTCCGAAGCTACGAATAGCTGTCGGTGCCCCGCTGTTCGGTGCTGCCTGGCGCAGGCAGCCGGCAGGCAGGGCCGTCCTGCCCCCGGCCCCCGCCGCCCGCGCTCAGCTGCTCGGTCCCGGGCACCGGGAACGGTGGTGAGCAGGGACATGGCGCGTACGGACGCTGTCCACAAAGCCCATGCCTGTTATCGAACGCCCAGCGACAGCAAGCGCACGGCGTGACATCCCCTTGCGGGAAACACCGGCTCCTGGAGCAGAGATGAAGAGAATCACACATAGGATTCATCGATTTCTCCTTTCCAGACCTCTTCCCAGAACAGGTTGGACATACGAGATGGAAAAAAGGGAAAGAGCCACTGTCAGGTCCTTTCCAAAAGACCGACGGACTAATTGCCAAAGTCTAAATATATCCCCGCTCCGCATGTCAGCCCAGGGCTTCTGCTCCCCCGTCCTCCACGTCAGCAGAGCAGCAAAAGCACAAGCGAGCCTCTAATCCGCAGAGATGGGCAGGGAGCCAGCGTGGACTTTTCCATCCCTAACCTCTGAGAAGATGGACACCTGTGTCTCTCCTCTCTGCCGGGCCGTATTTAGCAGCTGTAATTATACCCTTTCAATCTACGTATAAATAACTGGAATTCCGGGTAAAACGTTGGGTAGCTTGATTTACATCCCCAGTCAGCCGATAAGGTTGCAACAAGGATAAATCACGGCAGAAATGCCTACTCAGAAGATCCGAGAGNCCCCCGCTCTCCCATTACTCATGCTTGTTTATAAAGCGGCTGGGATAGTTTTGGCATTAAATAAACATTGTGTGATTGCCCGAGTATTTTATCGTTGTCCTAAGTGCCCACGGAGAGTTGCGGGAAGGAGGCACTTGCTTTTCCTGCCTGCTTCTGTTCTCAGGCCGCCAAGGACAGAGCCGCGAAGGAGGCTGACAAGCTGAGGCTGCTGCTGAGGGTCCCGGTCCCCTCGCCCCCGCCTGCCCCCCAGCCCCTCCGCCTCGATCTGCTGGCTCAGGCTGGAGATTTTGGAGGCTCCCGGGCAGGACCTGGCAAGAGGTCGGCAACGAGCTCTGGTTCCCCTGAAAATCCCAGCCCTGCTCCTTGAACCCTCCAGCCCAAGGGCTCCCGGGAATTTCCTCCTCGGAGCGACCTGGCTTTTCCTTTTCACACCAGACCTGCAGCCGGGCTTTCCTCAGTAGCCTCCTCCTCGGGGCGGGGGGGGAGGGAGCGGGGAGACAAACCCCCACCTTGCACTGATGCGCAGCAGCATCGTTAGTCTCAAGCTGGACTATAAATTGGTGCATAGAGCAAGCAGCCAGCAAGGGGTGGAACATTAGCTGATGAAACGGCAGCACTTTGCAGCGAGCGCCAGATCACCACTCGTCCTGCTTCCTCTTCCTCCCAAGTGTAACGCCACCCACGGCACGGCCGGCGTCGCCGGGCTGGGGACGGAGAGGCCAGCATCCTCCGCCTGCCACCGTGTCCTGGCAGCGGGCTGGAGAGGCGCCCCGGGAGCGGGGCGGTGGGCACTGGGGGGCTGAGGGCGCTCCGTCCGCCCGGGCTGCGACTCGGGGAGGACTCGAACTGGGGCGCGGGTTGGAAGGGGCTGGCCCAGCCAGGCAGCGGCAGGGAAGAGCCACGCCGTTAACTGCGGCGTCTGCATCTTTGGGCAGCAGGCTGCATGGCGGGGAGCGCGACGGTAGATGGACGAGTCTGTCCTGGATGTTTTTCAAGTGGAGATTAACCACTGAGTAGGTTCTTTTTATTTAAGATGCCATATGTCTCTTCCCTCTAAATATCTCTTCCATCAGATACTGCTGCGATTCCCAGTCTGCCTTCCAACCCTGCCTTTGAGACGCTCTTGCAACCACTTCATAAAACCGTGTTAGACCGGAGATGGAAAATGCCTTGAAGCCTCATTCTGTCCATTCCCCCGTCTACCTCACGCCCGAACGTGTACACAGCTGCTTTGCCCGCACTCGCTCGGAGCCTCGGAGCTGCAGCGTGCCCGGGAGGTGTGCGCGTCCCTGGGAGGGGGATGCCGTTTCTGGGCTCGGGGCACAGCGCTCGCTTGACTCCGGTGCCTCATTTGATTCCGCTGCAAGGTCTCTTCCCTGCCTGTGAAATGGGGATAGCAACGCTACCCTTTTCCCCTGCTGTGAGCTTCAATATATCAAGGCCCGTGAGGCACTTAATACTATGTAAATGGGAGACATATCAGCTGTGCCTCAGATAAATGAATTTCACTTAGATTGATGGGTGTGAAGCACTTCCAAAATTAGGCCGATTCTTCTTAAATCAAACGGTTTCCCCAAGCCAGTTCAACTCCATTGACGTAGAGGAAGTCATCAAGTTGCGATTCATCATCGGGTTCAATCAAAGACCTTCGATACGCTGACCCACCGCGTGCTTCCTCCTCCTTGCACAGAGTCAGAGCTTGGCCAGACGCGCGAGGAGCAGAGCCCTTCGTCTCTGTGCGCGGGGCATCCCAGGCTTGGTCCGCAAAGCCTGGACACGCTCTTGATGGGACTAAAACCACGTCAGGAGTCTTACACGGAGCCTGGGGAGTCACCTGGATAGTCAGGACAGGATCTTCGCAGCGTTGATGCATCAGCAGATTTGAACCACAGAACGCTGTTTTCCCCCGACATTTGCCTGATCGTCCTCGCCCTCAGAGCCGAACTGGAAATCTATAAATCAAACTTCAGTGGCTCCGAAATCCCCGCCCCGCTCCCGGGGGTCTCTGCACCTCTCCTGCAACCTGCGTTGCAGGACTGGCACTATTTCTAGGGATGAGGGCTGGAAAAGCAGTGCGCAGCAACCCGAGTGCTTGCTCCGATGCTTCTGCTGAACTGTATTTATGGCATTAAATGCTCTGTAACATACAGATAATATCATAAACCTCATTTCATTCAGTTAGCAAACAGTAAATCCCTCTCGCACCCAGGAGCATCACCATCAAGCTGCAGCTAGCCGAATAACGCTGCGGCAAACCGTGCCAAGCTGTTCTCTGCAGCTTCGCGTTCGCCTGCGTGACGGAGCTGCCACCCGTCCTGACCTCGGGGGCTGCGGGAGGGGAGAGAGGTCCGCACGCAGCCCGCTCCACTCCGGGGCTGGAATTCCTCCTCTTCCCTCTGCCAAACCCAAGCACCTCCCGACTACAAGTATCCGTCTGGTGTTTATGTGTGGCGGAGCTCAGCTCTCTCCAACTTTTTAACTGCAGATAATCAACAAAGCTGGGGAAATAATTTAGTGCGTATAATTTATTCTATGAATTTTGATTCTTTGCCCACAAGCAGCTTGTGCTTCTCACAAAGGTATTGGTCCTATGAAATTATGCAGGGGAACTGCCGCCTTGGCCTACGGCTCGTTCAGCCGGCTGGCAGCGAACGTTCGACACCCGGAGCGTTGCGATGCTGGCCACTTGCTTGCTTTCGATCAGGTGCCTCGCTCACACGGTATTTCTTCTGCTGATAGCCTGGGAGAAATGTAACCTCAGAGGGCATCTCCTACGGGCAGAGCATTGTTAATGGAAACCTTACCCGCACGCCTAGGACGGCTGTTGCCAATCCCCGACGCAGAGTTAGGCGTCTGAAGGGTAGGTACCACAACCGGGTAGGCGAGTAATCATCGAAACACGGTTGCACCATCCGTACGTTTGTATCAGAATGCCCCATACTGCCGTTGAATGGGACTAAATATACCTAGGAGCAGCAGTAGGCACAGCTGTGCTGTTTCTCCTCATTGACAGAGGAAGGAGAGGACGTCGCAGCCTCACACGTGACGCCGTGCCAGTTACAAGCTTGCCCGAAATTCTGATGTTGAAGCCGTGAACTAAGTTGCATCTGCTTTGGGCCGCGCTTGCTGCGTGGCTCACGTCCTTTCCGCCACGCTCCTCCCGCTCCCGCGAGCAGGCGCTTACACGCTGCCGTCGCACACGGGGCTCCCCGGCGCGCGGCAGCGAAGGGTGAGCATCTCCCGCTGTCAGGGACGGCGGCGTAGCCCTGCTGCTGTGCCCAGCCTTCGCTCCGGCGACAACGTCCAGCAGCGTTCTGCAGGGCCTTTGTGTGCGAGAGGAGTCGCAACGGCTGATGCAACTTTTCATTGACAGTCCTTCCAAGGTGGGAGTTAACATCTTGTAAAAAGAATGCTGCAGCAGTGTGCGGCTGTAAATCACCCTCCTGGCTCTGTACTAATATCTTGATTTTTGCCTTTGCCAGCAGCAGGGCGTTCAGATGGCTGTCACTCCACGGACGCCCTCCATCCCCTGTCTTTGTCTTCTAAACATGGTGATCTCGTCGTCTGCAGGAAGAGCTACAGCCCTTCCAGTTAAATGTGCCTGCCAAGACAAATGTTGGTTTTTTTCCCTCTGCCTACCTTCAGATATCTGATTTATTCAATGCAAGGAGCAAGGAGTTAAGCTTTTGGGTTTTTGTTTTGTTTTTTAAGCTGAATGGAGAAATGTTGATGTCGAAAAATACCGTGGCTGTTAGAGCTGTCTTGTGACCAAGACAGCCTTAAAATATGTTTTAGCCTGACTTGGCACGCTAGCTTTTAGGAGCTAAATGGAGAAGTGAACTAATCCCAGGTCTTAATGAATAATGTTCAAATCCAACTTTCATTTTCAAATGTGCCCATACATTTGGGAGTGAGTCACAAGGTGTTTGTTGTGCGGTGGAAGAATAGACAAGCTGGGAAGGGTATTTTTATGTGTTTGTGAATCATTGTATATGATATTTTCCTCCTCTGTGCCTCTCTGTCCTAGCAGTTTTCTGCAGTGAAATCCATTCAGCTGTACTGGAAATGTAGGCACTTTATAGAAAATCTTTAATAGTGCTAGCGCAAATGGATGGCTCTTATTTCCTCTCCGCAAAGCAGCGATTTGCAAAACCACTGCCGACAAATATTTACCCCCTTCCCCCAAGCCACCACATAAAGACCGATGGAGGTGCCTCCGGCGCAGNTGCACCCAGACACGTGGGTGAAGGCGGCCACGGAAGGCACGGGGTGACGTGGGGGCGCAGAGCCCCGCCGCTGCGGATCCGCACGCATCCGCACGGATCACTGTGGAAGCACGCTCCCTAAAGCGCGTGAACACATGGCTGCACAGGTGCCGGCGTCTATACAGACGCAGACGGGGAGAGACAGGGAACCGCGCGGACCTGTCCAACTCTTTCCATCCTGGCTGTCGTGCCTGTTTGTTTTCTGGTACGCTCCTCTTGCTGGAATTTTTAACATTTAATTAGTTGGGCCAGCTGCTTCCGCTCTGCAAAGGGCCCTTTAGTTTCATCTCGTTCTAAACACGGGTTTTGCTTGGTAGCAGGATCAATCCAGGCTCCGGCCACGGCGCACAGCCCAGACCCCAGCGCCTGCCGCCGTTCCTCTGTTGCATCGTGCTCCCGATGCCGGGTTCAGGGACCCGCTGGGAGCTGCGGGCTTTGCATGGGTGGTGCCAGCCAAGCTGCCCCGGGCTCTAGCCTGGGCTGGGATGACTGCAAAGCACAGAGCTGCCAGGCAGCTCTTCTTCCTCCCTCTGGAGTGAATGGGAGCTAAGCACAACCTTACGCTCTGCAGATTATTGACCCCTGGAAACAGGATGAAAACCAGAGGACTCACCGAGTAGAAGAAAGAGATTTCTGCCCAGTCATGGCGTGGCACAGATCCCGCTCCCCCAGCAAGGCGATTCTCGCTGGCTGAAACATAATCGCTGCCTGCCTGGAGGAAAGATGCTGAATTTTTACCGACAGTGCTCAAAATCCCCCCTAGGGAAGGGCCACAGGAGAGCTCTCCGGTGACAAGGGGAGGCCGCATCCCGCGGGAGCCTGCCGTCCCACCAGTGGAGGGTGCGGGGCGGAGGGGCTGCTCCCCTGCACACGGGGACAGCCAAAGCCGGTCCCAGGAGAGGCACCTGCGGGTTTGCAGTGCCGGTTCCGCCGGGACCCCCACCCGAGAGCAGAGCGCCAGCAGCGAGCTGCGCACCGACTATCAGTTTTCCAGTTTGTGGGCCTGTGCAAGACCCTCTGGGAAAACCAGAGGGGGACCAAGAGGTCCCTTTCGTAGAGCTGCAAGGGACGGCTGGCACTGGTTATGCTTTTGTTAGCAGAGAAGCCAAAACAGCAGAGCCCAGAGAGGAGGCGTCATGCCAGCACGGGGACGGGTTGTGCACGAGCAAAAGGGTGCTGGGAGCGCCCTTCCCATCAGCTCTGCACGCATGCACAGAGCCAGGCGCACCCGAAGGCGGCTGCTGCTCCAGGCTGAGCCTAGGCAGGCAGAGATGGTCCCCAGCATGCCAGCCAGGATCCGGAGCCGTGCCTGGCCCTGCCCCAGGCTCCCGACCCTCGGCACAGCGGGCAGGGGAAGGCCGAATGCTCACGGCCAGCACAGAGGGAAGACATTCCCTCGGCCAGCGTGGGCTGCGGTGCCCGAGGCTCGCTCTGACCTGCCTTAGCCCTGGAAGGAGGTCACGACCTGTCCTTAAGTCTTTTGCGGAAATACAGGGCAGGCACACAGCTTTAACTGTTTCCTAGGCACTGAAGACAGCCAGAAGCTACAGTTATTTTTAATGGGTGCAAAACAAGCAGCATGAAATTCGGGATGGCTGCTCGGGTGGCAGGTTGTTTGAAGGGTGATGGATGCTGTGCCCTTTCCTGGCGCTCTTCCCCCACACGCAGCATCCTTCCTGGCTGGGGAGGCTCTGCCCCCACCTCCTCAACAGCGTCTCAGCTTCAAGGCTGCCCTTTGCTCCTTGATTTTTGATCAGGTCTGCCTTTCCTTTTGGTCTTTGAGGCCTGGACTTTGCCGTCTCCTGCTCCTCATGCCCCTGTTTTCCTTCTAGCCCTCTGCAGCACATGGACTTACTTTGTTTTAATCCTTTTACCCATTTTCCTTCAGCACGTTCCTCCTTCTCCCTGGTCCCTCTCCCCACCCCTTCCTTCACCTTTTCTGCCTGCAGGTTTGAGAGGCTCCGAGACACAGGGCTGAGGACGAGCAGCTCCGGGCATCGGCGGGGTCCCTTCCTCCGACAGCCCTGCCCCACCCTGGCACTGGGAATTCATCCCTGGCAGGGATTAGGAGAGCGACGCTGGCCCCACGCCAGTGGCTGCGAAAGAGCCCATTGATTTCGGGGGAGCTGGGATTTCAGCCTGATTACCGCCACCGCTCATGAAAATACTTCTGAGGCGTTTGCCTTTGGAAAAGGGCAGATTGCCTCAAATGTCAGGTGTCAGCAAAGCCTTTCTGCATCCCTAGGCGGACTCCCTTCTCCGGCTTCAAACGACACAAAAGGACCCTGTGCGATTCTATTCATACCAGATGCGATCTCCTGCCTTTAAAGCTGAGAGAAGTTTGCCTGAAAGGAGACACGTGAACTTTTTTCCGATAGCTCTAATCATTCCTTTTTCTCCCAGGAAATAAATTTTTAATTGTTCTTATTCTTCCACGCCACCTTTGAAATGCATTTGCTTCTTCATTGAAAGTCCAGGATAGAGGGAGTCTTAAAAGTTTTCAATTTTCAGACCCCAGAAACCCCATCGCTTCTGACATAAGCAAACAGAGCCCAAACATGTTTAATGAAACAGTTTTGGTTTTCAAAATGAACATTTTTTTTGTTTTTTTAATCAAAAAGCCATTTGTAGCTCCAGTCCCGAAGACTTTTTCCCAAAACCCATTTAATCCGGCTCTAAAAATCTCTTCGCAGAGAGAGGTGCGATGCACACTTGTTTGCCAGCGTGGATTTGCTTCCCCCTCATTAGAGCTGCCGGACGCAAGACCTGGGCGTGGGGGGCGGAAGGAAGATGCAGCCCAGCGGGTCGAGAGAGCCGAGGGAGCACAGCGCTGATCGGATGTCAGCTCTCCGACAAAAGAACAAACGCAGGGCCCGGCAAATGGTGTCTAGCAAACAATCACATGTGTTTTCTCTCCATCTCCCTTCTCTGGTTGTTGGGGAGCAGAGCCTGAGCATTTCCTCCCGTGTGTGTCCCAGTCATTGTGTGGGTGACCCCACGCAGGGATTTCGGTCCTGGCCGCACCTCCCACGGCTGGCACATCTGGCACCAGGCTCCGCTTGACAACCCTTGTCTTCACGAGCTAAAAATTCATTTCTAGCAGGCACTGACTTCAAAACTGCTGTCCACGCAGTTGTTCCTGCCAGCAAACTCATTAGCAGAGATATTCATTGAGAGCAAACGCACAGGAGAAACGAACTCGGCCACCCGGGCGCTACCGACTGCAGCTCCCGGGGTAAAGGAGCAGCCCTGCACACACGTACCCGCTCCCGCCGGCCCGTCACACCAGGCGATGGCTGCCTTCCGAGTCCGAGACCCCACAGCAAAGCAAAGGAGCCCGCGGCGCTCTGCAGCGCGGTACCCGGGCTCGGGCGCGGCTGAGAGCGGGTCACCCACAGAGGAGCGGAGCAAAGCCCAGATGTTGTTTCTGTACTAGCAAAGCTGTGACCTTTCTGAAGGAGCCAGACGCTGCTGCCAGGTAGCTCAGCAGCTCTTGGCAGGAGCTGGCCCCCTGCAAGGAGCCACGCGCAGCCACCCCGACTCGCTTCCCAGCCCTGCACCCCTTCGTGTACCTGCAGTGTTGCTCCCACACGAGCACCCAAGGGGGACCCGCACCGCACCAGCCCCTGCAGCCACCTTCCCGCTGCCAGGCATCCCCGGCCACGGGGCAGGGAGCATTTCCTTATCAGCCCGCCCTCCCCTCCCCTCGCCCCTCGCTAGCCACCCTCCGGCACGGCCCCAGCGATGGGCGGCAGTGGGGAGAGCAGCTGGGTGCCGTCCCCCAGCACTCACCTGTAACGGCAGCCAGCTGCTGCTGCGGCAGAGCGACGACGACCCTTGTCCGCCCCGGCTCCTCGAGCGAGGAGCGCGGTCTCGGTCCGAGGTGGTGCCTGGGGCTGGGCGCTCCGCCGCTGCAAGGCTACCCCGGCAGCAACTCGTCCAGCACAGTCACGCTTCGAAGCATCTCACTAAAAGCAGGAAGAAAGAGCATTGAAGTCGAGCGGAAACAAAGCCGAGAGGGTTCAGCAGGTCTGACTTATGGGAAGATGTGAAGGAACTTCATGTATAGGCCTGTGAAACAGGAAAGGGGCAGAGGGGAGATGTGGAGAATACGAGAAGCTGGATAAATAAAAGTAATAATGAAAACAGTGTTATTTATAAATCGCTCACTCAAGGGCTCGGAGGGACCCAAGCAGACGATTAAAGCGCAATAATAATGAACAATAATAATTAAAACCTCATAAAACACGTCATAGGAAAAGGAAGCAAAATGTCCTGAAGCTCATGAAATCCTGCAGAGGACATAAAATAAAGGCAAAGGGGAAAAGTTATCCGAGGTTGACTGAAAATATATCACAGGCAGTAATAGGTTTCTGCTGAGGAAAAAGAGACGGAGAGAAGAGAGGCTGAGGCTAGAGAGAAGGGAGGGGGCCGTTGCGGCGAGCAAGGGCCACCGGCAGTGAGAGAGGTGCCGGGGGAGGCTCCGCAGCAGCGGCCCGTGCCGAGATGCGAGACGCGCTTGGCCACCTGCGAAAGCGTGATTGCACGGCCAGGGATTGCTCAGGGCCAGGGGCCGTAGCAGGGCGGCCGGGAGCAGAGGAGCCCCGGGGAGAGCTCCCTCCGGACGTGGCGTGGCCCTGCAAAGCACCGGCTTGGGGAAGGCGTGCGCTGGAGAAGGTGGGATCGCCTCCTCACCTTCCGGGGCGTGCCGGAGAGCCGCTCCCGCTCCGCAAAACCATTTGCTTTCTAATCTGCTAGCTTTCCCCCAAACGCTGGATCGCGTTCCAGGAAACAGTGGGCATCAAATCTAAACCCAGCAGGACGCCTTTAAACGATGCTGCGTCGGTAAGCGATATCATGTCGTCCCCAGCTTCCACGCGGCGCGGGCCGGCGGGAGGGCAGCGCCTCCTGATTAGGAAGTGAAAGACAAGTATGAGCTCTCGCTCTCTTCCCGCGCGCCCTTGTGCACGTACGTGTGCTCAGATCCTTCTTGTACATTTTGCGGAGACAGGAGTCGGAGATCAGGGGAGTCTAAAATGCAGCGTGACTGCAGCACATACAACCGGGAGCGCGCCAGAATGCCTCTGACAAGTTACACCAATTATATACCAGTTATTTGTCACATCTGTTAACTCATCAGTTTGCATTTCAGGCAGGAGGCTATGTCTAAAGATAAGACGGCGGCGGGGAAGTGGGGCAGATTGACGGTGCAGAAGGGTGCTGTTTGCGAGTCCTCGCCCGGCGCCAGCTCGCTCCCGCCCCGGGATGACGCTCCATAAATATGCATGCAGCACGGCAACGGGGTCTCTCTGCGTTTTGACATGTATGATATGTCGGAGTAACTCCGAGGGATTTCTGCACGGTGTAATAATGAGCGTGCCCGGTAACAGCCGGCTCTGGGAAAGGAGACAAAGCCAGAGTTGCCGCACCTGCAGCTTGATAGTTGGAGAATTGTGATCTTAGAGAACCTGTTTGCCCTACTGACATTATCCGTACAGCGAAAGCCTCTTGTCTCGTTTAAGCCGGCGGTGGGGGATGTTTGCAGCCAGAGGACTCTCAGAAAGGATACGTTTTCTGACAGCGCGAAGGTCACCCAGACCGAGAGCGCTGCTGCGTGCTCCTGCGGCAGTGAAGTCTCCCTGCCCTCCGTTCAGCTCCGCGATACCAGCCGAGCGTTAGGGACGGGGAGACGCTTCTCTGGGGGGGCATCGAGCGCCGGGAGAAGGTCCCGCCCGCCCCTCGCCTCCTGCGTGGCGGGATGGTGCCGGAGGAGCGGCGGGCGCATCCTTCCACCGGGCAGCTCGCGGGGGGAAGGCTGGCCTGGGAGAGTGCCGGGAAGGCTCCGCGCATCCCCTCGCGCTCCAGTCGGAGGCGTCACCCTCCAGCTCTCCCAAGGCAGCTTCGACTCACGGTGCCGCGCACTGAATGTAATTACAGACATGATTTGAGTGGTGTGCTGGTCCGCCCGGGCTGCTACCTCGCCCCCGGCAGCAGCTGGCGTCCCCTGCTTCAGCGGAGGTGAAACCGTGACCGCTCGCAGAGTCACCTGGGCAGCCACGTCCCGCAGGGGAAGCCCTTCCCGGCCTCCGCAGCCATTAGCTCGCCGCCCTCGGCGAGAGAGCTGATTAGCCCTCTGTCTCCTATGCACGCTTACAAATGTTATTATTGATCATAAAATTAGGCAGCTCCTCTTTAAATCCAGCTACAGTTAACTTCACGACCTCGGGCGGCCGCTAATTCTGCAACGGCCGACGTGCCGGGTGAGGACACGCGTACCTGCCTGCGCTCTCCATCCCCGGGCAGCCCCACGCTCTCCCGCGCTGGCAGAACTGGCAGCATCCGCCTCTCATTTTATTCGCCCTCTTCTCAAGTATTGGGGCAGGCGTCCTCTGCGCCCTCTCCTTGCCCAGCTGGAGGTACGCCACCTCCTCCCTGGGCGAACCACCCGTCTGCGTGGAGGCCCAGGACCGGGAGCAGACCTGGCCCCGGGGAAGACCGGGATGAAGATGCCGGCGCAGGCGTGGGTGTTTCCAGGTGAACCCGCCTCGCCCAAGGCAAGCACACAGGTTGCTGCTGAGGGTTTTTAATTTCCTCCGCCACGAGCGGCCCTGTGCCTTTTGTACAGAGAGCCTTTAAAGACTTTGGGAAGCAATTCCAACGTTTTCTATGGGCGCGGGGAGATAATTGAATGTTTTCAAAGAGGGCTGTATGGCAGGGAAAGGGCAATTTTTACAGCGCGACGCATCCTGCATTCACTGAGTTTTGTGCTTCGGCACCCCCCCGCCCCCCTTTTAATTTCCTAGACGCTGAATCGCTCTCGGCGTTCTCCTGTGGCTTCTCTCTGGCGGAACACTTTTAGGGCTGAGAGGCAAAAACAGACTAAGAGTCAACCACAGCCCTTGCCACAAGACGGACAAATAAATAAATAACTGGAAGCAGGGACCGCTCTGCCTCCTGCGACAGGGAGGAGCGGGCGCTGCTCCCCGCACAGCACCGACAGGCAGAAAGTCTCAGCCGAGCTATTTTTAGCCCTAACATTGCAGAACAAGAAGCAGCTCCAGGCAATTTTCTTTTTCTTTGCCCCCCCGCCCCGCTTTTCTCAAATGTGCGCGTTCAGAGCCGGAAGAGAAGCGGTGTGGCAGGCGGAGGGGGCTCCGTTTCCTCGGGGCTCGCCGGCAGCGAGGTTAGCTCTGCTTGGGAGGGGCAGGGACACTTTGCCCGGGCACAGCCGTGTGCCCGCCGGGCTGCCCCCGGGGCACGGGGCCGCCCTCGGCTGCTGGCACCTTCGGAGCTGCTGCCATCCCTGTGCTGTGCCTGGTGCTCTGTGGACCACGGCCTGACACTCTGCTGGAGCGCAGCAAAGGAGGGCGGTGTTTCTCACACGGTAGGATAAATACGCCCTTGCTCGCGCCCGTCCCTCTGAGGAAGCAGCAGGTGGAACCGTTCGGGTGAAGGTTCCCAGCGGACTGGAATTTAAAAGCAGCCAACACCGGAGCACAACCTTTCCCTCTCTGGGCTTCGCCCCTTGCTTGCGAGGGGCAGCGGGGACGCGGGAGCTTTGCAGGGGAACTCGGCTTTTTGCGTTCACGGCTGGCGACGGCTCCATGCCAGCTAATTGCATCCAGCTTATCTCTGGTCCAAAGAAAAGGCTGATTTAAGTCTCGTTTCTATTGGAAGCGGCATTGCTTATGCACAGCCGCACACACACTTCACACGCTTTGTACTG
The DNA here is from genome assembly GCA_013389905.1 of Sula dactylatra. Classification (NCBI taxonomy): domain Eukaryota; kingdom Metazoa; phylum Chordata; class Aves; order Suliformes; family Sulidae; genus Sula; species Sula dactylatra. The sequence goes on along the minus strand of WEKW01013547.1, from coordinate 175,207 downwards.
GCCTCTGAAACAGCAGAGACTTCAGCATGAAACAAGCCTACACAAAAAATAAATTGTATTGTATTTAAACATGCCTTAAGTCATTTTAATGTATTTAAGTCTTAATTCATCTTCTCAAAGTTCCTTTTCACTACCCTAATGTGATGTATTTGACAGAAAGATGAATGACATTATTAAAGAGTCTCTCTGGCAAATTTCAGTAATAAAATCTCCCTTTTCCCCCCTGCTTCTCTCCTTTTCCAGACACACAGACCTTTCGCTTCCTTCGCCTTCACAGATTATTGCTGGGTGTCTGGAAGGGGATCCAGGACACCTCCCGGATCCTTCCCGTGCAGACAATTCAACCTCACGTGCCCGTGTCGGGGTGCCATGGGAGAGGACCCGGCTGAGCAACGCCGTGTGCCCTTGGCGAGAGGAGCCTCCGCACGAGCTTGGGGTCCCGGCGGCGGAGCAGCGCGTAGGTAACCACGTACCCTCCTCATCCTCACCGGCAGCAGCCTCAGCCAGCTGGTATGAAGGCATCGGGGACCGCCCAGGCTGAGCCTTGCCTTCCTCCACGCCAGCCCCACGCAGACACCCTCTGAATTTATGCACCGCTTCCCCATTCCATCTTGATTTATCCCTTCCAGCATGCCGGAGAAGACACCTACATTAATCATCCTGACTTTTAAACCATCTCCCCTAAATCATTTTTCACGCTGGGAGCCATTTGCCACGAGCACTGGCCAGCCCCTCTCTCCGCTGGGTGCGGCGTCCCAGCTTCGCGCCCCATCCTCTCCGCTCCATCCCCACGACTGCTCTAGCGGGGGCTGGAGGTCTGGCCAGAACGGGGCTCCACCGCGCCTACGAGGGCTGCGAGCCGCGCTGGGACGTGCGGCTCGGGAGCCGCGCGCGCTGGTCCTCGGCTGATGCGGATGTGGCTTAGAAATAGGAAAAGTCGGGTCGAGATTGCTGACAGAAAATCTGGGCTTGGTGCGTGCTTAATAGGAAGCATTGAAGAGATGGCTCAGAACGGAGCTGTCGGCGCTTTGGGAGCTGGAGAAAGAGCGGGGAGGATGGCTCGGCTCTGCCTCTGCCTTTGTTCGCCTGTATGGAGGGAGATGGTATGGGGAGAGGCTTTTGGGGTCACGGCCGGGTGGGGAAGAAGGGGAATCCCTCTGCTAACGTGCTCGCGAGGGCTGGAGGGAGAATCTTTCAACTCAGGCAAGCAAAAGGCGTTGCGGACCTTGAATACCTGTCGAGGGGAAGCAAGGCGCACGGGCAGCCTCGGCGCCGGGGGGGGTCTCGCCTGCCTCCCTCCAGGCCAGCCCCGGCACATCGCCCGGTGCCTTATGCTCCAGGCACGTGAGGGACTTTACTCGCCAGGCTTTGGCCTTTGCAGGTTTTGCTCTTTGCCCTGAACAGGAGGAATTTTACTAATTTGATCTTCCGAATCCTAGCACGCAGAAGAAAGGAGAAGAAAAATGTGTCGTGACCTCATCCGTCTGCCCTCAAGCGGCAGAGGCAGGCTGCAGACTCGAACGCACCCTGCGTTTTTGCCCAGGATGTGGAACAGCAGCCAAGGAGCCAGCAGAGTCCCGGACCCACGTTTCCAGCCGAGCCGGAGGCTGGGAAGAGCGGCGCATCCTCGGGGCCCTGCCCCGATCCCGCAGGTCGGCGTGTCGGAGGGGGTTGCAGATGAGGAGAGGAAAACCGCACAAACTCGGCGAGAGCAAAGCGCCACTGGGGGGGTGGGACTGTGGAGGGCACAGCCGTAAGCTGCCCCACCACCGTCCCGGTGTCATGAGAATCCGTACCGCAAGGCGGGCTCCGCGCGCGCTGCCGATGCACTGGGGTCACGCGGGGCGAGAGGAAGGCAGAAGGTCGACCCTCTCCGCAGAGGCATCTGGCTTGCGACAAAGAAGAGATCTTCTGCTCTCTGGCAGTTTAGACTCTCCAAAGCTTCAGTCATCTACCTAGATTAGGCCTCAACAAGCTGAATTTCTGCTTCAGGTAGTGCAGCTGCTCCTCGCTGAATAAAACATGCCCTTCACGCTGCTGCGCCCCGAAGATGAGCTCCAAGAATTCTGTTATTGCTTTTTCTATTCAGGCACGTGCTTATTCTTTTGGCCGAGGCCTGAGAAGAGGGGCTCCGCCTGTTGCTCCTCGCAGGTTACTTCACGCAGGGAACGATGTCGCTGTTGTCATAAGCCTCCCATCGCTTGCAGAGGAGATACGGGGTGCTGGATGCCAGCATCCACACCGTGAATAACACCACGAGCTCCCCAGAGCCATCGGCGCTTTCTCCTCTGCTCGCCCGAGGCAGCGGCGGGGGGATTTCCAGGGGATGCACATCCACCGGCGCCCACGGGGCAGCACGGGGACGGCGTCACTGCTGGCTCCGCCGTCCCAGGTTGTCCCGCTCAGATTGCTGCCTTACGATTTCCAAGGCTGGGGGTGAGCCAGCGGCAAAGCCAAGGCCAGACTCAAGGCTCGTTTTCTGCCCGCTGCACGTAGCTCCATTTATGCTTGAGCCAAGGTGCGGCAAACTACTCGGCGGGGATGCTTGTACACCTTCAGACCGCTTAAACCGCTATTCATTTCCATGGCTGTTGTTGCCGCTGAAAAATTACCTACCAGATAGCTGGAGGAATTTTCTGCCTGTCGTATTTGGTCCAAGCTGTCCGCTCAGACTCTCCTGGCTTGCCATTTTCATTTACTTACAGGGAATGCGGCCAGAATGGATTGCTTCTGCTTTGTGCTAAAGTTTTTAAGTAATAGAAAAATGACAATCGAGTAATGAGGGTGGCAGCGCAGTCGTAATTAAAGGACCAGACGACGCAGCTTCTGGATGGGATGGGAACTTCAGCCTGGCAGAGCTCCCCGGCTCGCGGCAGCCCTGCCCCTGCACGCCTGCGTGCGCAAGGGCGAGCGGGGCCGTACGCCGGCGCGTTTGCAGCTGGGTTTGCACGTGCACGCGCCCCTGGGCGAGCGTTATCGCCGTCCTCCAACCTTGCCAACGAGCTCTGAAACCCCTCTGCAGCACTACAGCAAGCGAGAGCCTTTTCATAAACATGCAGAGAGCTAAGTTTGGCATCTGCTCCCATAATGATATGGCAGATCATTACAACTTGTGACATCCCACTATAAACAGAAAGCTGTAAAACCCTGTAATTTAGAAAGCTGGATCAGGTACTCATGTGTTTTGCATAATCCAAAAGAGAGTGGGTTTCAGGCTGAGTCTTCCTTTTCTTTGTCCTTTCTTTGCCTCCTTCCTCGTCTTCCCTTCTGGTTGACATGGTTACAGAATCCTGAGGATGGGGTAATAGGACACAACCCGTGCGTTTGGGTAGACTCAGAAATCCACTGGCGCCTCCTGGAAAAGTCCGGAAAGCACGCTGTTGAGAGACAATTCAGCGGCTTCGTCTTCTCGCGCGCCTCTCCTCTCTTTCTGATTCCCAAAGGGGTGTTCGCACGCAGGCGCCGCTTTCTTTCCCAAAGCTTTCCGCCCGCTGCTGCCCTTGCCCTACCCACACCCTGAGTTCTCTGCTTGTGCCCTCAGAGTCGCTCCTGCTGCGCCCCACTGTTATGGCAGAGAAGATCCGGGCTTCGGGTGGGGAAATAACCGGCGGCGGGAGCAAGCGCTTACAAAACATAGATAGGTGGAGGCAAAATCGTCCCTAAATTGAATGTTTTTCACAGTTCTTCCAAGCAGTGTCTGCAGTACTTTAAGATTATTCTCTCCCGGGGGGCCTCATAATAGCTGTAAATACTCGGAATAGCTTTCAAGGCTAGCCTTATGACAGTTCAGTTCTCAAGAAAATATATGCTAATGCGCATCACCGTCATTATCTGGGAGACCTCACCGCAGATGCTTTTGTGACTACGAAGAAAAGGCTTCTGATTGCTGGTGTTTTGCTGAAAGTTAAATACATCTAGGCTTTGAAACTCGCTGCGAGCGTTTTCAAGCGGAAACCGCCTGGTAGCGGCTCCCGGCCGCCGTATCCCAGCTCCGGGATTTGTTTCAAGACTACGGATCACATTTTCCAAGAGCTCTAAATCCCGCTGGAGGTCGATGGGAACGGGATGCTGTGCGCTTCCCGCCTGCTGAATTCCAGAGTTCGTAGTTACGATCCATTCTCCCGGGCTTTCTCACTCATGTATCTGCGGAGCTTGGGCAATATACCTCAGGGTTTTGCAGAAAGCACAGGAGTCAAACGAGTTATCAAAAGCGGGTTTCTGTAGAAAGAGGAGCAGGTTCTGCAGCTTGGGCACACGTGGCCTCCTCGCTCCATCTCCCGGGGAGTTTTGTGCCTTGTCACCAGCGCTGACATGCAACAAAATGGAAACAAGGCTATTTAAAGGTTCCCATACAGTATGGCGCTTAAAAAAAGCCCCATGCTCAAGTGGAAATGTCAGTGGGACTCTGCCTGTAATGCCGGCACACAGTAAGCTATTTTACTTAATTGAGGCTGAAGGCACTGAAAGGGAAAAAAGAAATAAATCAGGGAGCCGTGCAAATGGAAGCAGCAAAGCCCCAGCAGATTTACCGCGCCCACTCTGGCACAAGGTGGCTCGAGGTGGCCCGAGGCAGGCCGACGTCGGAGGAGGCACCCACGGGTCGCCCTTAAATCAGTGCTCGTGGGTGAAGGCGTGAACAGTGCTAGATCCGAAAGGAGGGTCGGGCTGGAGCACGGGCCGCTCCGGAGGCAGCGCGGCCATGGCTGCTGGGGCGGCCTCGGGAGGAACCCGCTGGCGCCAGAACAGGAGCTCAAGCCTGAGCCCAACGCTTGAACCATCTTCCCTTCTGAGATGGGTTTGCAGCTCCCCTTGGTGGAGGGAAGCGGGGGGACAAGGGAGAGGCGGTACAGGAGTCAGAGGAGGACTTTTAAGGTCCTGTGGAAAGAGAAGTCCTCGCTGTCCTGAAAGGCTCCCCAGAAGCGATTACACCGATCCACGCGGGGTTTGGGGATACTCCTATCGGTCTTGAGCGTGGGATGGTGTTTACAACAGCTGCCTCGGTACAGTGGTTTCTGCAGCAAGCAAATTCTTTCGTCCCCGGGGAAAAACAAGGGTGCTGAGCTTGCTCGGCAGCCCAGTTCCTCCAGGAGCCGCTGTCGGGGGCTCACGTCTCTGGCATCGCCCTGCGCTGCGGGGACCGGGTCTCTCACAAGCTCTGAACTGGCCCTGAAATTCCTCTCCCCCGTTCTTCTGAAGTGTCCTTTGCTTTCAAGCTGTGTTTATCATGCGTGATTGATATTTGCCATTACGATGTACCGGGAACATGCACAGCATCACTCCGCTGGGATGTGCCGCTCTTCCCACAAACACATCCATCAGAGCTGTGAGCGCCACGCCGGCAAGAGGGCAACGGAGGAGCCGTCCCGGGGGAGAGAGAAAGGCTGGAGCCCCCCCAGGGATCTGGCTGCGCATCTGTGGGCTTGGGGAGCGCGGGGAGAAGCAGGGAGTTAAAGGTCCCCGCTGTTACAGTGCGGCGGAAAGCCTTTCCCAGCACGCCAGACCCGGGGCATCGCTGCCATCAGACAGGCTGAAGGATGCTGTCTGCGCTTCAGCACCCCTGGGCCGCGAGTGCCCTTGAAAGATGGCCGAGAAATCCTTGACGAGACCGAGGGAAAGGAGGGCTCCGGCGCGCTCGGCTTTTGCAGCCAAGGGGAAGGTGGGAGAGCAGCACGCGCGGAGGGCCAGAACACCACAGCCTTTAGCAGATGGAGATAACAGGGGAAGTATCGATCCCAATTTCCCTTTGCTGTCGTTTGAGAGGCGATGGCTGGAGGACTGTATTATCCTTCTGATCGGTGCCTGCGTGCGAGCGCGTCAGGAGGAGGTGGGATGTGATTCATCGAGCAATTCTTCCAACAGTCCTGAGGTACAAGGAGTAAAAGGAACTCAGCTCAACAATTGGAGGGCCTGATGCTCATCGCCAAATGAGACCTCTCGGGCTCCGGCAGAGGAAAAGGCTCTGGCGGAGGGCGGTGGGAATAACGCCCCACGCCATGGAGGCAGCCCGGCGAGGACACCCGTGCCCCAAGGGAAGGGGCTGGCCCCAGCATCCCACCAGGGCTGAATTCAGCTCCACAGAGGACTCGGGCGCTGGCGGGAATTAACAGGTCCGCACTGATTTTTGTTTAACTTCCCATTTATTACAATGTCGTGGATAGAGATTAACTTTCGTTGCTTGGTATTTATTATTGTTTCACCTGCTTTCAAACGGAAACTGAAGGCGCTCCGATGAATGAACCGAGAGCTCCGCCCAGCTCCGCCGTCCCTCCGAGGAAGGCGCCTTCCTGCACATCCCGGATGCGGCTTGGATCCCCGAGGCGCTCCTCGAACCCGACCAAGCCGCAGGCAGGCGTCAGACCAAGCCGGCACCTCACGCTCCCGAAGCAAATCATTAATATGCATTTCTCTGACGCACCGTAAGTCGCTCGTGGTGAAGGGCTGCGTCTAATTGATTTGAGATGCATCAGCCGAGCCTCACGACCGGCTCTGCTGGGCCCATATGAAATAAGTGCAACGCACTGGAAACAGGGGAATTGCTCTTGACACTGGGATTATATCTCTGCCAACGGCATCAATATTCTATTAAAGATATGTGATAATATCACACTAATTACCAATTGAGGGGCCATTAAAGGGAGCCTACAAACAGCAGTTCGATCTCACCTTTCAGATTAAAACCACCGCAATGATTTCCTGTTCCTTGTACTTTATTTCTGTTTTTTCTGCCCATGCATAATGCAGCAATGCAAATTGCCAGCAAATACCTAGAAGATCGCTGCCTTCACCTGCCATCCAAGGGTAACGGCTTCCTAAGCCTGGATCGAGCCGGGAGGGAGATAACTCACGTCTACAAGTCGAGAACAGGAGAGAGAAAAAGTCGTCTCCCGCTTCCATTTGGTTGTGTGCCCAAGGACCACATCAGCAACGGCCGTGACTTAGCGAGAGAGGAAAACACAAGCCGGGTGGGACGAACCGGCGCCAGCCCAGCCCTGCAGACCCTTCTGCTAACTCTGCATTCAGCCTGTGGGAGAAACACGTTTTTTTTCTTTCCACGCTCCTACTCCGCTCCCAGTGGTCCTGCTGGCACCGGCAGCGATTTCCCAGAAAACAGTTTAAAGGCCGCCTGTGGTCACACTCACGCCGAAAGCCACGCTGGAGGCCAGACGTCGAGCACAGCGACCGAGGCTGCCGAGCACCGGCGTTAAAATGGCCTCTCCGTGCAGCACCCTAACAAGACGTCGTTCCAAACGTCACTAACCCCGCGGGGGTCCGGGGGCCCGCAGCCCACCGCCGCGCTCCTTCCGCCGCAGCCCCGGGGCAGCGCCTTGCATCTGCCAGACCAGCGATTCCCCGACTCCGTGAGGAGGACGACGAGGATTTACCGCTCCCTCTGCCAAAGGAACTGCAAGGCTCAGGTATCTCTGGAGCAAGAACAAGCCAGTTAGGCTCTTCCAAGGCTTCTGGGCTAAAAGGTGTTTCTCTGATTTTAGAGCTGGTTTTTTTCCTTCATTTTTCCCTAAGGCTACGGAGGGCAGACAGCCTATGACAGCGGTCACGAGGTGAATGAAATTCAGCCAAAGAGTATAAACTCCAAAACCGCAGCTCGTCCTGCAGGGGCCAACCTGAGCCTGCCGCCAAGCCGCAGCGCCCAGAGCTGTGGCACGTTTGGCAGGACGGGGGCCCGAAAGACCAAACCGGCGCCCCGGCAGCACGGCTGCCCGGCAGCGGACGCAGCCCCTTCTTGGAACTTAGTTACTGGTGAGAATAACAGCAACGTTATAGCTAAAGAGGGAATACCTTCCCTGCGGAGAAACAGAGGAATTGGAATCTACCTCCGACTCCCAGCCGATGTTAGCGGCACGATTTAGCTCAGAGCTATCCTTTCGGAGGGCAGCATCGAGGAGCACGCGTTAAATAAACATCTGCTAAAGGACCGAGCGAATCTCCGCGGGATGCTACGGGAGGTGAGCTACGAGCCGGAGCTGCATCGCCCCTGCTGCCGTCGCCTCTGCGGGGCGGCCTCGGCAGAGGGAACTCCCCGAACGTTTGCTTTCCCGCGCGCAAGCGGCGCCTGCCAGCCGTGCATTATTTTAATGAGACACAATAATATTCTATCAGTTCTACAAGCTATAGATTGAAGCCACAAAAAGAAATCATCTGAACCTCCGTATGATCAATCTTGTCAAAACATGCTCGTTTAATCCCTTACAAATGAAAGGAAGATGTGTTTAAAATGTCATCCTTGGGGTCTGGGAACCAGGTTCCTATAAATCAGTCAACCCAGGTAAACCGTATTATTTAGGAGCTATGTGACAGCAGACGTGCTGAAGGCATTTTTAAACTACGCACACAAGGTTCACATCATCTCAGACGTAAAAACTGTACGGTTTCTTTTCGTTTTACCTTTCCGTGACTAAGCGCCCACCACGCAGAGGTATACAAGGGAGAAGATGGATAGGCGGAGGTTAGACAGGGACGCACACGACTCACGGCGAAGCGAACGCGCGGGTGGACCCAGGGACTGATAAGCTCACAGGTCTGACAAGAAGGGTCTAAGAAATGTCAGGCGATACCTTATTCTGCGGGGGCGATTCAGCCCTCGCCCGACAGAGGCACTTCTGCCGCCAGGACCCAGCACNGCGGCACAGCGGCGGCTGCGAACGCGCTGCGGCAGCGCCGTCCCCGGGAGCCATGCCTGGGGAAAACGCAGGCGCCCTCGCTTACAGCTAGTTCACCGCTCTCCGGCAACGAACGCATCGAAAATGAGCAATCTGGGACCATTTTCTGCGACACCTACGGGAAGCCCTGACCTCGCAGCCCAGCTATGGAGCCGGGGCGAATCAGGAGCATCAAGTTTCCTCGTACCGCTGGGTGAAGCGCTTCACCTCCTGAATCTCGTTTAGCTTATGGGCTTACTAACCTTCCCCCTTGCCAGAAGCAAGTTGGAAGACGTCCCCTGGCATCCGAGCCAGCTGCCCAAAGGAACTTACGGCTCATCCCGCAACAAGTACCCCCAGCTGCGCCCCGCCAAGGCCTTCTCCTGGGGACCGAGGCGGTGGGCTGGCCTTTTCTGGGTGAACAGCCCCATGGCCAGTTAATGGAAAAGAAGTTTGACAGGTATGACAACGGACAGGGATCGGTTGGGTCCTTTATTGGTTCTGAAGGTGCTTATATTTAAAACAATTTGTTAGGCTCCCCGTGATTTACTGCCGCGCTGGAAAATGGGGCTGAGTATTGATTCTTTGCCTTTTCTATTGCAAATGAGCGTAATGTTTTATAGTATGTCAGAATAATAGCAGCGGGCACTTTATCAATGTCAAATGTTAAAAATGATCAGCTATTGTGATGTAGGAGATTAAATATGAAAGCTTGATGGGTATATAAAAGCAAAATGGCAATAATAAAGGGATTTTTATGTTCAACTCGTTGCTCTCCCAAATCTACCTGGGGAGCTATTAGAACCAATTGTGCTGATCAGTGACGTAGCGCCATGGGTTAAAGGACAGGAAAGTGCTGGGTTTAACTCCCCGGGGGGTCTTTATGTGTTGCTCAGCTGGTAGGGGGGCTGAAAGTTGAGCCCTGCCCTTCCCCGCCAGGACTCTTTGCGGAGTGTCGCATCCCTCCGAGTTGCGCGGAGCTGCTAAGCCTGAGGCTCGGAGATGGGGCATCCATCTGGCAGTGCTGAGCCAAGCAGCCTCTTGGAGCCCTTCTCTCCCCAGAGGGGACGAGCCACCAGGAGCAGAATTCCTCCAGGAAGGAAACCAGCACACAACAACCTGGGATTTGGTGCAGAGCGAGCTCAAAGGCTCCAAGACCGCAAAGCCAGAGGGGTTTAGGGCTGCCTGCACTATGCAAACGGGCCCCTCTCCGCAATTAGCCCAAACCAGACCAGAAAACCCTGTGTTCCTCATTGTTCCCACACTTCTGTAACCCAGACGAGCAAATTAATCGCAGAGTCACTTAACGTATTGATTGGGAAGGCTGAGGCGCAGTAACTAATGCAAAGCATTCAGCCAGGACGTGGCCCCGGGACCCGCTGAGAGCCGCAGCACTGGGTTTCAGGTCTCACTGAAAATGCTTTGCAAGATGCCAAGTACACCTACGTGTGTTTTTTAAACTCAGAAAGGGAAGACCTTTCCATGAGGACGTGTTCAAGGCTAACTGGCCCTTAAATTTTAAAAATCTGAAGCACAAGCCCCTGTCAAACGCCCCTGTTCTCCACCAGGCAAAGCCCAATGAATTAGGCTGACTGCTAAAATAGCTGTGGGAGAGCCAGTTGCTGAGAAGCAGCTGTCTCAAGAGCAGAGAATTGCTTTCCACAGCACAAGCGCAAGGAGGAAACCTCGAGAGGAGCCTGGGCCCAGCAAGCACTGAAGAGCCTTGCCTCCGTGCCCAATGCCGTGCTCACCTGCCGGGCTTGCTCGCGGTCTCCATCGCCTTGTCCAGAGAAAGCGTTCCAGGTCTGCTAGCGGCTACCTTGCGGAAGCCCCGTTATCAAACACTTCTAAAAATAAGCCTTCCTCTCTGCTCCTGTCCCCTCTCCAGCACGCAAAGCTCCCCCTCGGCAGTAAAATTAAAGAGCAGTTACATTAGAGAAAGCGGTAATTTGGCTGGCGAGGGTTCCAGTTGCCTGGACAGGTGAAAATGAAAAATCCTACCCAGCGGCAAACCACGGCGCCGGAGTTGTTTGCTTCGGAGCCAGGCGACGGGCACAGGCAGCCGTTCGAGGCTACCGCAAGACGCGGGCGCGAAATGGCTGCTGCGGCGCACGCCACGGACCGTCGGCACCGCGGCAGCTGTCAGCGGCAGCGCGGGGGTGCGGGGGACGGTGAGGCTGTAGACGCCGATTCCTGGCGGAGTGACAGGTTCCTGGGCTGGAAGCGAAGCGAGGCTCCTGCCTCCTTGCCCAGGAGGAGCACCAGAAAGACGCGTCGCTGGCATCGCCACGTTTGCTGCAGACAAGAGATGCTCCCCGAGCGCATCCTTCCCGGCACCCCAGGGGGAATCAGCTGCTGCGGCTGCTTTTGATCCGTCCCCCGAGAGCCAGCGCGCTCCTGCTCCCCACGTCGGAAAAAAACTGCCAGAAAGAGGAGGAAAAACTTTGAGAACGCCGTCAGCAGAGGCGACTTCCACTAGCAGTCATTAATAGTCTCACCAACACTTTGTAACAAAGGAAGAGCGAAAAAAAAAAAAAAACCAACCTAAGTAAAGCCCAAGAATTCTTGAAGCTTGGACTCCAATTAATTTTTTTGAGTTGTCGGAAGCAAGAGGAAAAAAAATGCACAGGCGGGACAAATGTTCTCCTAATTACCTAAACACTTTATTAACCAACGCTAATTAAAGCATTTCTTGGAGTCTGACAAATGTCTGGAATTGCTCAATTTAGAAGTTAGTTTTGACTCCAGTAATTTATACAGCGTTGGAAAGTTACAGGAGGGAAAAATATCTTCCAACTAATGTTTTTTTTATTAAAGCCGACAGCAACAATTAGTTATTTGCTACTAATGGGGCGGCCCCTGGGCGGAAACTTGCCAAGACGGATGGCTTGGGCTCATGCCAGCAGTAATTGGTCTGAGCCTTGGTCAGATGCTGGCAGGTTGTCCCGAACCCAGCCGCTCCGCGCCCGCATCCCCCTTCGGTCCCCGCCTCCGGGCGCCCGGGCCGGCTCCGGGCCGGGAACGGGTCGTTGGGCTTCAGCCCATAGAAGCCACGCTTTGGAGATGGAGCCGCTGAACCCCAAGTTCAGCAGGGACGGCAGCAACTCGGTTTCTCAGCAAATGAAGCTGGAAGTTGGGAATTGCAGCTGCAGATTTCCTGGGAGCGCCTGTTTTGCTGGAGTAAGTGCTTTGTCCGGCCCTGTCCCGGCAGGCAGTCGCTGCCCAGTTAGTGACGAGCCACTCACTCCGCGTAGAAGTAATCCACGTTAAAAACTCCATTCGTTTTCCTCCAGAGAATTATTGATCGTCTTTTTAAAGGGCCTGTGCAAAAAGCCTTGGGCCTGAATATAAAGCTTCGTCCAACAAAGAGAAGACGGGTTTAACGCTGAACAGTTACCACAGACTTGTACGTTGCTGGTTCTTGTCGATCCCCAAGCCGCTGGAGTGATCCGGCTACAGCTCTTCTTAAAGTAGGCTGCTAGTTTCTACAGACACCGAAAAAGCCCCGAACACGGGAAACTAATGAGCTCCGCGGATTCGGAAATCAGAATGCGAAGGAAGAGGAGCCAGGTTTTCTTTGCATCTCTTTTTTTTTTGAGCTTGACACATAATTTTGGATGCTTGGGTTGTCAATACCTTTTGTTTCTCATCCTTCCCATAAACTGCAAATGATCCAGTTTTAAAGTAAAAGGAACAGAAAAGGGAGAGAAATGGAATGAGCTACGGGGGACAGAAGGTAGCCGAGGTGAAAAGCTAAGGAAATGACAAACGCAGCGCCGTGCAGATGAGCTACAGGGTATTTGGTGTTGGACAGAGAGGGGAGGGCAGGCCAAGGGCGAAGCCAAGGGCTGAGGTCTCAGCCTTGGCCTCCCGTACCTCTGCCCGCTCCACGCCCCTTCTCCCAGGCTGGTGCCCGAGCCCACGCGGGACCACAGGCGTCACGAAGGGGGGCTGCCCTGAGCCCCCTCCACAAAGCGGCGCCGGCCACGCTGGCTCTGGGGGATGCGCTTCCACGGGGTTAAACAGATTTGCCACGTTGTAAAACCAGAGAGGCTCTCTGCAGCCTGGCGTGGAAAGATCTGTTTTCCTTCTCTCTTTTTCTTACAAGAGAACGAGGAGAGACGTGCCATAGCCTGGGAAAGGCGCTTAAACTGCGCTCGCAGAGGTTTACCGGGAAGCCTTGACAGGTACGCTAATGCTCTGCTGTTTCGGCTGTAGGAACTGACATTAAAAGGCCTCGGTTAAAGACAGGGCTCAGTGTCTGAGCAGTGTAATGAGGTGTTTCACATCGCCCGACCTTGTAGGAGCGCTCACGGCTCTCCAAACGCTGCGGGTTGCGTTGGCCGCTTGCTCCGACTCCTGGACGTGCTGCCAACCCCAGCGCCTTCGCCCTGCCTGGGCAGCGCGGCCATGCCCACGCGAGCTACACGGCAGCAACGGGTTCTCCCCTCTTGCAAGGTCTCTCACAGCCCGAAACCTCTCATCGCAGACGCGAGCTCTCGAACGTCAGCATGGACCCAAACGGCCCCGTCCCACCCATCGCATCCCTGCCCGCGCGCCTCGGCAGAGGCTTTGCCCGGCGCGGCATCGCCCCCTCTTCTCTTCGCCTCCTTTACTCCCATTCCTCCGGAAAACAAATTAGCGTGGCACATTTTAGCAACAGGCTCTGGGGACTCACACTGCTTTGGATAAATAGATACACGAGCGAGTGTGCATTTAATATCGTAAAGTCCCGGGGAACGGCACAGCATGCAGCGCTTTGCTCAACTTGAACGCCGTGTTATTTACAGGTTGCTGCGTTCCCACCCGGGAAAGCCTCAGGGTCTCCATTTCTCTTGCTCTCCTGGAAGCTGCTCGTGGAGGCACTGCCGGCCTTGGCAGCGTCAAGGAACAGGCAGCCGGGACCGCCGGCGCAGGTGGAAATAGCCCGGTGTTGAGCTATCCTGGGCGTTCGGAAGCTCAGCGCCCATGCGCTTCAACCTGGCTTGGACACCCACATCCTGCGGGAAGCCTGGAAAACATCCATCAGAACTTCAGCGGTGCAGCAGGAGCACGGCCCGGGCGCGTAACCTTCGGCAAATCCCCCGCGAGACCCGTGGGCTTCTCCCCGGGCTGCGGNGCAGAGCCCTGCAAACACTGAAAGGGAGCTCAGGAGCAGAAAACCCGCTGTATTTTAAAGCTTTTAAGGAAATATTGAGAAGAATGGAAAGGGGTTTTGATCTTTCTTTCTTCCCAAACTCAAAAAAAAAAAAAAAAGCTTTTAAAATAAATAGCTGACAATGTCTCTTATTTGAGTAATTCTTTGCCAGCAATAAATGTGTCACTCTAAAGTGCTTTATTTAGGAATAAAAAAATGTTTTTCTTTGTAGAATGCTGCGCATTACATCAAGTTAAAGGCTGGAAGCAAAATTCTCCTCTCGCCGCGCACCCCTCCCTCCTTGATACATTCATATATTCTCCTATAATCGGATCTAGGTTATAAAAATATAAAAAAAAAAAAAAAAGAAAAAAATAGAGAGACATCTGGCTCTCCCACGCATCTGACATTTCCCTTTATGCCTGGTTTAACTTTTTTATGACTGCCTAGGTTCGCTTCATTGGAGAATTTCTGCCTTCAGATGAGTTTCCTGTTTTATGTTAGAGATTTTCCTTTAGACAAACCTGGTAATTTTTCAAGCTAAAATGTGTACGCTCTAAGTACTTAGGAAGTTTAAGGATCCGACCAATGGGGACATAAATCTGGGTTTATTCACACTGGAGTCCCTGCGTCTAACTGATCCTTTTAAAAAAAAGAGAGAGGGCCTGGCATATTTTGTACTTGTTTTACAGTAGAAAAAAACCCCAAACTGTCAATTCAGTGAGTAATTCATTAGCGTCTGCTCACGCTTTGAAGCCTCTATGCGCTAGTGCCAGGGGAAGGCAGTACTTGCGCTTTCTCGAGCATGTACCCACCTAATAGAAAATGAAGAGGGGGCTGATGTGGTCTCCTCACCACTGACTGTTCCGGGGCCAGCTTTTAATCGGGGGCCATCGACGGGGGTGCCCGGGGGGGGCCGGAGTCCCGGCTCTGCCGACGGGTACCGCTGCATCCCTCCCATACCTGTCTCATCCTCTCCCCAGCTCCCTGCTGACGTCGGGCTCTTACAACGCAGGATCACGTAACGAATAAAAGCAGGACGAGTCCTATTGTTCGGTAACGAGGAGGAGAAAAAAAAATAGATTAAAAAAGGCAGGGACTTGAAAGACCAAAATTATTTCTTGAATAGAGCGGGGAAGAAAAAAAGCCCGCCGTGCCTTACGGCAGCGGAGGAGGAGGCCGTGCAAACGCGTGGGCTGGCGAGTGGCGTGCAGGTGGTTTGGAGGAGCTGGGCGACTTTGTCAGGGAACCTTCCAGCGTGCCTCTGAAAGGCGCCGGCAACAGCGCCCGAGAAGCCCTCATCCGTGTCACCGCAGACCGGGGGAAGGTGCCGCCGGGGTCGCGGGGTCTCTTTTAAAGGCAACGTCCCCGGAGCAAGACCGCCAAAGCCAGATAAAGCTCTTTTCTGCAAGGCTCTGAAAAAAAGGCAGGAAAGCAAAGCTTGAGGGAAGAGCAACAACTCAGGTTTGGAGAGGTGTCCCCCTCCTCGGAGCCTGCTTCCCTGGCGCCACTCCGGCCCTCCGGCCACCACGCCAGCACCCAGGCATCCTCCTCTGCCTCACCCGAGGTTCCTGCCCGCGCAGCACCCGAGGAGCCGGCAGCACGTGCCGCTGGGGGCGTGGGCCAGAGTCTTCCCCCCTCTCCTCTCTGTGGCTGGAAGTCGAGAACGTGTCCATCGCTTTTTGCTGCAATTGAGCAGAGAAATCGCTAGTCCCTTCCCTCCAGGGAATCTGCGGGTTGGTGCGGGAGAAAGCAGCTGGGCAGAGGCTTTTTCTGACAAATGCCCTTCCATTTTCATCCCAGTTCGTCCTCTGAGCGCAAACGATATTTGCTGTTGGCGGCGGAGGTGGCTGCGTGCCCCCCCCCCCAGGACCAGGGCAATGACACCAGGGCCCCGGGGGGCTCCCGCGTCCCCCTGCCCACCGCAAAGTGGCCTTAGGAGAGAGCAGCTGGGGGGCCAGGGGGCTCCTGCAGGCTCAGTCCCGGCAGAGGCTCAGCTTTCGGGTTTCGTCCAAGTGCCTAATCAAATTTTCAGAGCGCTAACTGCTTGGGGTCCAACGCAAATAGCTGCAGAAGCCAGAGGGGAGGCAGGGGAAGGGTGGAGGCGGGGAAAAAAGGAGGGAGAAGCCTAGAATAAATAAATTAATTAAACAAATAAATAGGGAGAGATACAACAGAGGGAAAATAAACTAAAACCACCAGCAGCCCCGGCCGCCCGAGCACTCATTAGCAGCAGGAGAGGAGGGAAAGGAAGTGTCTCGTTGTCTGGGGCTGTCATCCTTCATCCTGACGAGCACTTAGAGAGTCGCGACCCCTTTCAGCATCTCCATACAGACAATCAGCCCCTCGCATCGGTCACTGCCGCTCGCCCGCCGCATCCCCGCCTTATTACAGAGATACGCGGAAAGAAGGATATTATATCATCGGGAAGCGCTGGGAGGTGGGGAAGGCTGCTGCCCACGCCGCCCCTCCTGCCTGCAGCTCGCACGCCGGAGGTGGGCAGGGAAGAGGAGCAAGCAGCGAAGGCAGGAGCTGCCGAGCCTCGTGCCCCGAGCGATGCCCGCAGCCCTCGGGGTGCCCCCCGGGCCCCCCTCACCCTGGGAGGAGGCGCAGGGAGTTAGCACATCTATTTTTGCACACGCCTGCGCGACGCCCGGCTGTCTGTGGGAGGCCGAGCTGTCAGCAAACACTGATTCCAACTGGGTCTGGAGGGAAAAAATCCAGTGTCATCTGCCGAGAAGGAGCCCGGGAGCAGTGTGTGGAGAGGCCAACAGGCGGGGGGCTGGGGAGATGGCTGCGACCAACGAGCGGTAGAGAAGGAGAATTTGCGACCTGCCGTGTTTTCGGTGCTCTGCAGGCTGAAGCTCTCGGCTGAGGCTGCTCCCCGGCAGCACAGCTTGTTACCTTTCTGCCTGAGCTCCCTTTGTGCTTTATTATAATTTGAAAGCGCGGATAGCGCCTGCGAGAGAGGCTGCATTGACAGCCCCAGAGCGATGCCTCCGGCGCGCTGCCCTCCCGCTCCGCTTGCTGCTGCTGTTTGCGTGTTTGCCGAGCGCTGGCAACAGGAGGGTCGCTGCCCGGATAATGGGAGCAACCCCTGGTTCATCGCGGAGAGGGAGGAGGACGTGGCAATCCCGGCCTTGTTCGAGCCAGGGAAAGCCACAGGAGCAGGGGAGCGGGACGAGCGGCTGAAAGCCTCTCTTTTCTAATTAACTTGGCCGCTTGATGACTCGGCAGCACGAGGAACGCGCTTGCCAAAGGAGGGGATGCTCTCCCGAGACTTGGGTCTGGTCTGCATCGCCTTGTGAAGCACAACAGCTGAGCCCACGCGGAGCGCTATGGGAATAGCTCGCTCCTTGCTCCTTCCCGACAGACCCTCCCACTCAACCTGTTGCGGTTCACACTGGAGACGGCTCGGCTCGTGCCAAAACCGGCATCGTGTGCGCCTCAGCACCGCTCGCCCGGCAGCGTGCGTCCCTCCTCCAGTTATCCCAGGGCGTGCTGCAGCAGCTCTCCCGCGTGGGCTTTATCATGAGACAGAACAAGCGGTGTCAGTGTTCCCTCTCAATGAAGCAACAGCTCTGAGCACACCGAAACGCCTCTGGATTTTCTCTGCAAACATTGCTTGTTGCCGGGAACTCGTGTTCCGCTGGACTGTTTGCTCCTTGGCAACGCGGAGGCAAGTTGGCCGGGTGCTTCACCACCTCTAAAGCAAACAGTGTGTAGTTATTTAAGCAAAAAAAGCAAACACATCTTTCACTGAAACGCGGAGGGAAAACAAAAAGGAAAGAAAGGGACGTGCCTATGTCCTGCGGGAAGACGCAGAGCGTCAGGAGCACCCTGGCAGTGCTGGGACAGTCCGCTCCTTCCTCCAGGGAGCCGAGTGCCGGCGGCGCTGGGGCGCCGGGTAGCACGCAGGCCTCCAGTTAGCTCTGCTGCACTCGCCGGGTTCGTGCCCCTTTTTGGGGAATCTAACTCAGAACACCAACTCCTTGAGAGTATTTTCTTTTTTAATACAAAAATGCCCGTGCCAGCTTCTTCTGAATTAATCCCGATTACACCAGCAGAAACTAGGAGAGCTCTAGCCCCCTCAGATTTGTAAGCAAGCCAGATGCGTGAGCCTCAGGTTTCATAACGTAGGAATAATGACCTCATTTTATTGCTGGGGGCTGGAATAAGAGGAGAAATTTGGGACAGTCTGCAAATTACTCCGAGATTCACAGATGGGGCAACCTACTGTCATTCTTAAAAGCGCATCAGCTCCGAGGACGTGAACACCTAACCCAGTTTTCGCTTGTATGCAGGCAAGTTATTCCAGCACTGCACGGAGGCTTTAAATAGCCCATAGTCCTGCCCAGGCACTTTCCTGTACAGAAATCCTCTTTTTCCCCCTCACAGTCAAATCTGCTCTGGACCTTCCGTTTCCTGTCCCCTGGAAGCGTAAACCAAAGGCATCAGCTGGAGCGCTCGCACCTTACCCCACGGCTAAAATAAAGGCAACACCAAGGTGCCTCCAGCCTTCCTAGCACCGGGGTGCCTCCCTCCTCCTTGGGCTTGCAGAAATCCCCCGCGCTCCCCCGGCAGCTTCGGGTTCCCACCAGGCGCGGTACAAACACCCCAGCAGATAAACACTTGCCTGCTGAAGTTTGCCCAGCACCAGGAGGAGGACGGAGAGCGGGCTTTGCAAGCCAAGGAGGAGATGTCCATCTGTGCGCAGAGGCTGGAGCAGAGGGAAGCTGCTCCGCTTGGGCAGCTGCAGCCCCTTCCCTGCTCCCGGAGCCGTGGCACCAGCACGTGCCCGATGCTGAACTTCCGAAAGGCTTTGCAGGATGGAGGTGAAGCTGTAATAATAACTGCCGGCTGCCATTGCGCTAAGAGATTGCTGCCTGATGCCTTATCTGCCCAGAGATATCAGCAGCGGGGATCTTATCACGCTGTAATTACCAGGCCTAGATTTGCACTAATTGCCTCTCTGGAGTAAAGTTACCTCCAATCTGTGTGTTATGGGTGCTCAGCAGGAAGCGAGTTACAACCCAACAGGTTCGGAGGGATGATCGAAGGAGGATTAGCTGCAGCTCCATCAAGGGAGCGAGGGACGGGGGGGCGCTCCACTCCCAACCCTTGCAAGAGGTGTGTCTGCAAGGTCCCAAGAAGGGCAGTCCTTTAGGGAAAAGCCGTGGCTTTTGGGAAAAACCGTGGCTGTTACCACCTGCGCACAGCCTGGACCCAGAGGACAGAGCAGGGCCGCTCGTAACTCTTGCAGCGGCTGCTCTCCACGGCCGGACCCTGCTGGGAGGGCAGGGAGCTGCTCTGCAGCCTCCTGTTCCCAAGGCGCCTCCCTTTGATAGGAAACCCGGTGCCAAGCCCCCGGCGCTCGTTCTGCCGGTTCCCAACCTCCAAAAGCCCGGCGTGCCTCCCCGGTGGGCTTAGCCGAGGTCCCGCTGCCGTGCAAACCGTGCACGGCGATCGGAGGAGGTCCCTGGGAAAACGCAGAGCTGGCCCTGCGCACCTGCTGAGGTCTGGAGCCAAGGAGCCAAGCTCCCAGCCGGGGGCTCTGCCTTTGCTCTGCAATTAGCGTGTATTTGTCCCTGACTTGGAGCGTATCTAGCAGGTTAGAGCTTGGCACCCTGATTACTCCAGCAGCCTGATAAAGAAATAGATAGGTAATTGCGATGCCGCTCCTCCGGGGCTGGAAACCGCCCTGATCAGAGGTGGATAAGGAGGCCCAGGGATGAGGCAGGATCCCAGGGGCGTACCCTCATCTCCCAGCCTGTTTGCTAACGCTCCGGCTTTCGGTGGTGTTTGGTTTGCGCAATGTGACAACGTAATGACACGATGGGCTTCAAGAGGGAAGTGAATCCAAACTAGGGGTTGGGGAGCGGGTGCGCTGCAGGAAAGGACAATTCCCACGCCTGCCCGCAGGACCGGGGCGGGGGGGCTGGATGGGATCTTGGGGAGCGCAAGCCCCTGCCCCTGGGAAAAGGGCCTTTATCCGCCCGTGGAGACCCTCAGCCACAGAGGCTCTTTGCCCTCCCTTGGCGGCTGGCCCCAGCACCGCCCCTATAGCAATCCAAAGGCTGACCTGCAGACCTCATCTCCACTCATTTCAACTGATTTCTTCTCGTCCATCCCTCGTGTCCTTGGAGTGGCCAAATGCCACCTCTCCACAACTTTTTTCTCTAGAATACCGTACGTTTTGGAAGGCAGGTACCTCACGAACAAGCCTGATCCCTCCCCTTGCAAGTCGCCTTTTCCAGCGTGCTCTGCCAGGGACGCAGCTGTGTCCTCCTCGCATGGACAAGGTCGTATTCTCAGCGCTGCCTGCTAAAATAGCATAATAAAATCACCTCACACGAGCAGGACGCTCCTGCTAATCACAGCTTTTCTGGTTTAAGTGCTGCTACACAAAACGTTTTGCTGGCCCAGTTTCACCGCTCCGCTTCCCACCTCTGCCAGCGCAGCAATGTCAGCAGAAGAGCGCAGAGCAGACGCGGTTTCTGCAAACGCATTCCCAGCAGCTGCACTTCGGGCTTAAACCCCAGCGGACACCGGCTGAGAGATGCACAGGCGGGTGCCATCCTCCTGCCGAGCGAACGGCTCACCCCAGACCCTTCCCCTTCTGCCTCGCTCTGCCGAAAACACCCCTTCGCGCCTTGCAGGAGCTTCAGGCTGCACCGAGGGCTGGCTGCACGTCGGCGGTGCGTGGAGGTACGCGGCTGCAAGGCGCCCCAAAAGGAAACGCGCCGTTTAAGCACAGGAAATGACTATTCTATTTTATTGCAGTTGCAGCTAAAAAAATAGAAAATAAGAAAATCATAGAGGAGAAGCTAAGCTAGGGATTATTTTTTTTTTCAAATCTGTTTTCCTTATTGAAATGAAAACGCCTCAGAAGAATCACAGAACGATCATCTGGGCGATGGGAGCCAGTAACACGGAGAGGGGCCCTTCCCTGGGGCAAGATTTTTTAATAACTTCCTAGCTATGGGAGACTGTTAGCGAATCTCAGCTGGGAGATTTTTTTTTTCACCCAGCTGGATCTTGCAGTCTCGTTACATCATTAACTCACCGAGATAATTTTTCGAGAGGGGTTTCTTTGATTTCCTTCCTGACAAACCTTCCAGGTAAATCGCTGTGCTTTTTTGTTTTCCGAGGGAGAAGAAAGTCTCTGATGCGACAATCATTCTGTCCTGCGGGACCAACGCACGGGCCAGCACGCTTTCCCCAGGCTAGGGGCGCGTTGACGCCAAGTTCCGCGGCTCCTTTGCCGGCCTCTGCAGATGGGCAGCAGAAGGGGTTCCCGCCTGCTGGCTTCTGGCCGCTCGGCTAATTGCTGCCCTCGGAGCGCCGGCGCTCGGTCTCACCAGGATGCAGCGCAAGCCGCCGCGCACCGACGCCGGTGCGGCACCAGCCACCCGGCTGCCGTGTCCTGCTCCTTAGCTTACGTTTAAATTGACAGATTTGGGGTTGAGAAGGTATTTTTCTTTCAGATCCCATTAACAGCAATCACAGTATTCTTTCTTTTTTCTTTATACCTAAAGAAATTCCTTGCTATTGCCAGGGCCTAAGGTCAATGCTTTCCTTTCTCCCGCTCTCACTGCCACGCATCTGTTGAGCTTCTCTTTTTCTATAGACCTGAAGTTCGTAACAGGCACGGCGAGATGTTGCGTGGCCTCTGGTAAATGAAGGTTTTCTGTAAACTCCTCTGAACTGGTGTGTGAATGCCTGAGATAATGGAGGACTTCATCCTGCCGCTGCACTCCCTCCTAGGCACGGGAAGGATGGTCTGTGCCGCACACGTACAGGTTGTGTTCGGGTTTTTTCTTTTCTTTCAGCCGAGGACTTGGGGATTGGGTGCTCTTTTTTTCTTTAATGTTTAGTTTCAAGGGCCGAGCACGCAGAAATCCACCACGCAAACAAACCCGGGACCGCTTGGGCGTGCATCCATCTCTTGAACGCCGTAAGTCTGGCCAGCTTCTGGTCTGGTAGATCACTTACAAAAAAGTAACACCGGTCATACTTTTAGTCCTTACCAAATTATTCCTGGAAAGCTACCCTACAGCCATGAGTTCCCCGGGTAATGTAACTGCTGCTTTCGCATTAGTTTTAAATGAGTTGCCTTTTAATTCTATCAAGCCTTCGCTTGGTCTTGCGGCACAGGGAAGGATAAATTTTGCTCCTACTACAAGAAACAAAGTGGCTTTGGCTGAGAAAATATGTCTGGGGGGAAAACTGCTCTGGTCTCACTGTTAGGGGTGACACAGGTAGAGAGGGACGGTCTCTTTCGAAGGCTGCTCCCCCCCACGCCCTGTCCTGTCTGCCTGACTCATCCTTGGCTTAGAGGGATTACTTAGGAGTGACAGGGGAATTCGAGCTCCATTAAAACCAAATCATTTGTCATTCTGCAAGGAGCGGTGACAAGGAGGACAATTAGTGCGCACGGGGAGGCAATGTTTATGATGTAGAGCCTTGTCCATTAGTCAAGTGTTTATCAGCGTTTGCCCATCCCTGAAGGGTAATGAGAGAGTTTGGTGGGGTCATCGAAAGACGTCTCCATCCTTCTCCAGAGCCTCAGCTTTCCTTAAAAGGATCACTGCAATAAAAGAATCAAGTCCTTCTCTGGCTGTCCTTTGCAGCAAAGCACTGCTCCACAGCAGAAGCAGACCCAGCTGATGCTGCTTTCCCACCTGCATTTGCAGAGAGCCTGAACCAGGTTTCCCAGGTGAGAAGAGCAGCGGGCTGGGGATCCCCCACATCAGGCGTTTGCGGGGGGTCGATGCGTCGCCGTTCAACGGAGTGGGAGGAAAAAAGATTATGCAGACGTGCCTGCTGAAAAGCCATTGCACTGTTAATGCCTTCAGTCCCCTGTGAGCACGGGGCCATGGCAGGAGTCCAGTTTCTTGAAGTTTAGACTCCGTTTACAGATTAGGCTCAGGAGATGGATCTCTTCCAAGCAGAACAAAACCGCGAGGTCACCACAAGAAAGCGGCATGAGTGCAAAAGGCACGTCCTTCCGTTCCAGGCAGCCTTGGGACCGCTTCTCCTGTTCTGCAAAGATCCACCACCGACCTTTTTCGTTTCTTTCTTTCAGTGGACAGAGGAGTCTCCCGTGTTTGGCACATGCAGTCATCCTGCTCGCCTCAGATTTCCCAGCGAGGCCAAGACCTGGGCTTCCCGGGGACGTGTCCCATTTTCTGCTTTCTGCTCTAGCGAGCCTTCGGTGCTTCCGAGAGGGATGCACTGTACCGTCTTCTGCCCAGAGCACCTCTTCCATCAGCCTCGCGCTGGGCTCTCGGTTGTTTGTTATACCTGTGGGTGGATGCGGGACTCTTTGATCATCCGGGATTACTGCAGCATTATGAGCTTTCAAACAGAACTGGATGCTCTGGATACAAAAGTGGGTCACGTACGATGGTGAGCCGGAGATGCTTTAATGCACAGGGAAAGGGGGGAGGCTGGGACAGGATGGAGGAACTGACTGGTGCGTGGTTTGCAGGGTGCAGACTCCGGTGAGCCTGCGTACACCTGCCCTGGCGGTGCTTCACATCGAATCACTGGGAGTTTTCCTTGGTGCGCTTGCGGGGCTGTGTGGGGACAGAAGGCTTCTACAGAAATGGAAGATCGCCTGTTTCCAGAGATAAGGGATACAGGAGATCAAGGCACGAACCAGCCCCTCCCCTGCCCAGCGCTGAGCTGCTTCCTCTCCCCCGCAGCAGGGCCCAGCCCCGCAGTGCTCTGCACCGGGGTACGCGATGGCAGGAACTGCTGCGAGGTGGGAATCGTGCCCATCCACGTCCCCATCACGTATTCCCACAGATGTGTTCTGCCACTAATGAAATAATGCAAGAGACATCATTCTCCATCACTTCCAGTTACACCCCCCCCGCGCAGGAGCCTGCCAGCGTTCTCCTCTTTGCAGTGTAACAAACCTCTGCTAAAAGGAAAGGCCATTAATAATAATTACACACAAAGAAGGAAAAAAAAAACCCTCTCTCTTTTAATGAGTTTCTTAATTGAACAGCTTTCTGCTTTGGAGACAGCACCAACCCTTCCCAGAAGTCCAGACAGCCCCGGCAAGCGAAGACGAAATGGAGGAACGTGTCAGACAGTGCCTTACGGGGTGCGAGAGACGGACGTTAGAGTCGGGGGTCGCGCAAATGCCATCACTGAAGTTCAAGGAACTATCGGAGAGGCACTAATTGGATTGAAAGGAAGCAGCAGGTGGAAAGGAACAAAGCAGGAAAACAGCTTTGGAACAAACATCATTAGGAAGAGAAGTTTAGGCAAGCCAGAGGAGCAAGTCCTGGCCCGGGAGATAAGCAGAGCGTGGCTCCGTCGGAGACACCCCGTGGCCGTGGCAAGGAGTCACCGGGCGGGGGCTGCTCCTCCCGCCTCCGCAGGGTGTTGTGGTGGCTCCATGGGACGACCCTCCTGCCAGAGCAGAGCAGAGAAGCCGGCACACGGCATGGGAGGATGCACGTGGGCCCGTTCGCAGGACCTCCCCCTTCAGGGCCTTACGCAGCGGCCGTGATTCAATGTAGGGTGCAACTCATTGAGGGCAGGGAGCAATCCTCTCTCGTCTGGAAGGGGCTGGAGGATTTAGGAAGCGCCCTCCTGGCACAGGGTTTGCTCAGCGTTCGTTCCTCTTCCTCCCGGTGGCTGTGCGGGGCCGGGCAGCGCCCTGCCGGGACTGCGAAGCAGGGGAGGGAGGAGGGAAGAGGCAAGGTGACTACGGATGAGGGCAGGGTCGTTAGCGGGGACACCGAGCCTGGTCCGACGCGCGCCCTCATTTCTGCAGGCTGGCACTGGGGTTTGACCCACAAGCATGACAAAGGGCACAAGGAGAGTTAATTTAAACCATTGCTCTAGAGCGGGAAGGCTGAAGCCCACAAGCCGTCAGCGCGGCACGCATTGCACCAGACTGTTTCTTGTTTCCAGTTCATAACCATCAAGCTAAAGCTTTGTCAGCCGGCAAGACAGACCCCGCTGCTTGAGCATCCACCGCTCCGAGAGCTTTTCCGAATGGGTCGTTGCGAGCTGCCACGGCCACACAACCTCCGCAAGTTATGAGAACTCATTTCCCCCGCCGCGCACGTACCCGTGCGGGGTGGCCTTTCTTCCTGCGGCGTTCACCGCCTGGCAGCGGCCCAGCCCCAGGCGGAAAACGCTTTCACTGAGGCTTGATCGATCGCCTCTCCCATTTGGCTATTCACTCGCTGGATTAATGAGACTTGGGATCCAGGATGTGGCAACGCGCTCTTCCTAATGGCATCGACACGGCCTCTCGCCCCGCGGGCAGCCGAGACCCAAGGCTGTGGCCCTGCACGCCCGGAGCATCAGGGCATCGCGTGCCCCGTGTTGGGCAGACGTCAATGGCTGCAAGCGGTCAGCACGTTTTCGGAAAGCACAATATTTTGAAGAAGGTAGGAGGAGACAGGGCGGGCTCAGCACCCGGATGCTTTGATGCTCCTCTCGCACGCCTTTCCCCATTGCCAGTTTAAACTACGTCGTGCCATTGCTCGGATGCAAGACATCGCCCAGGACATCTCAAAGTCCCGTGGAGACGCTGCTCCCGCGCCCAGCGCACAGAGATATCTAACCTTGATCTTCGTCTTCAGGTGAGTCTCAGGACAGCCTGCAGCAACAGGCCGGAGGCCGCGCACCCGTTTGCCGCGCGGGCGCTTTGCCTCCCACTTCTCAAAGCGCTCTCCGGATTCTGCTCCGGCTCCCTTTGTGTCTCTCCCATAATTGTAGCTCTACCCACTCATTCCGGAGGCAGCGCAGGCTTTCCCAGAGTAGCGAGAAAGGCCGTAGCGCTTCCCAGCAGCAGATCTTCACCGCGCTTCAACTGCTTTCGGATGGCGAGGGTTCGCTCTGCCAGCGCCTGCTCCTGAAGCCTCCGGAGGCGAGTTGCTTTTCCTGGGCACCCACTCCGCCCGTGCTGGGTGCTGCAGCTGCTCACGCTATTGCTTCATGTTATTAGAATGTTAAAAGCGATATTACGTTGCATAATTACGGCGCAGCACATCTATAATTACCAGAAGCCCAAAGTATCTGTTTCATTATTTCCACGCAGGCAGATGCTTTTCTCGTCAGAGGCGGCGGCCTGGCGGATACACCCTCTCTGCGCTCTCCCTTAAAGCAGCTATGCAAATTGGACCTCACTATCGTTCAGATAAACGGTTTAAGAAGAAAACAGATACAACAGTCTGTCATAAAGTTAACGTTGGGCTCTACCTCCCAAATTGGCTCAGAGGAATTAGCAGGAAGGAAGGAAGGATCAGACGAAATAATAAACCTGCTTACCTGCTCATTAATTTAATCTTTTCTTTTTCCTTCCCCTCTTCTAGCCTTGTGGTTTCTGTAACTGTAGAACAGCTAGAGAACAGCAAAGTCCTAGATGAAAGGGAGACTAGGTCTGGAAGCACAAAGATTAAAGGAGAGTTTTTAGGATTAGTCTTTGATTATTACTTTTTTTTATCTTGGGTCTGCGGTGATTATTGCTGCTCCTCTCCAAGCAATCCTGGGTGCATCCGAGGGAGCATGCAGGCTCTCGAGCAAGTTCTGAGCGTTCTCCAAGGACACGCATTAGCAGCGGTGCGGGCAGCCAGAGCCCCGCGCGCCGCCGGGGCCAGGTGTCCCTTACCTGCGGCTCGGCAGGGACACAGCCTCTGCCGGGTCGCCCCCCGACCTTGGAAGCTTCTCACAGCCCTGTGGAAGCTGGAGAGGCCTGAGCCACAGGGCAGTTTTTTTTTTTTCACTCGCAGGTGAACCGGAGCGACTGCGTTCTGTTTTGTGCAGGGTTTGCTGCTGGTTGCAAGCTGAGCTCCAGCCAGAGCAGGACGTCCCAGAGAAGCATCCCGAAGACGACAGCCACCTCAGCTCCGCGTTGGGTTCTTCAGGGGAGCGCGGCCGGCGAGGCTTGCTCCCGGGTTGTCTTTGCCCAGGGCTTTTTCCAGTGGCTCTGCGTTTTCAGCCACTTTGCACACCAGCCCCGTTTCCCTTTCCCCACCCTCCCATCCCCGTGCTGCAGCTGCACGCGTTCCCTTCAGGCAGGTGGTTTAGCGGCTGGGAGTTTGCAGGCTGTTAGGCAAGCAGGGAAGGCAAAGCGGTTTCTAAATCACTCGGGCTCAGATTTATGAAAGCGGGACCTGGCTGGGGGTGGCAGGAGAGCTTAGCCCCACGAGGCAGCAGCAGCGTCCCCGAACCAGGAGGGCTCCTCCAGCCGCTGGGGTTCCTCCGGAGCGGGGGGGTGTGGGGAGGTGGGCACGGGGCTGACCGGTATTACAGGGACTTCTCCCTTACCTGCTCCCCAGGCCCGGTCTCTGGTGGGAAGGTCCAGCCCAGCATAAGAGGAACAGATCCCAGCATCTGGAGGAAGACAAGAAGATGCTGCTTTAGATAAATGCCTGCAAGGGATGCGCACCATGGCCATGCAGAGAGATACGGGATTTTATTAGGAACAGATTTTTTCCTGTTGAATTGGGCTTTTGAGCCCAACCTGGAAAGCAGGCCGAGTACAAAAAAGCAGGACTCAGATTCTGGAGATGAAGAACCAAAGTGCGTTGTGGGGTGCAAGCTGCTGGGGGTGGCTCTGGCCCCAGCACGGCATGAGGCAGGATGGGGAGGAGAGGCTCCAGCCCCAGCCTGCGCAGACGGGGCAGCGGCTGGGCAAAGCCGAGCACCACCGGTTAATTAGATTTTATTTAGCCGACGTCCTTGGGTTGTTTCCAAAGCCAGCACCAAAACAAATAAATAAAGCAGAAAATTCAAAATAATTTCTCTGCTAAAAAAATAAACGGTTAACTTGCTAAGAAAACCAACCAAAGGCCACCCCTGGGAGCCTGGAGCACCGCCTGTCCGGCCGAAGCAGGGCAGCCCAGCTCAGCACAGCCCGGCTCGGCACAGCCGCTGCCCGCTCTCTCATGCAGGGGAGAGCCGCGGCATCAGATCAATGAAGCATCGAAACGGAGGGAAGGCCGAGCCGGGCTCGGAATATGATTTATGATCTCGCAGACAGTCTGAAGCGGCGTGGTTGGGTTTCTTATTGTAACAGCCTCTCGGTGAGCAGTATCCAATTAGGTGACCCCCTAGGTCTCTGTATCGATTTGGGGGGCGCGAAGGGTGGGCTGTTCTCATTACGCCGGCAGCGGCAGCGCCGGCCGGGCTGNCCCCCCCGGGGCCGGGGCCGCTCGCCCACCTGGGGCGGGGGGTACCACATGGGTACCAGTCCCCCTCCAGCCGCGCAGAGCTGCTTGGCCGGCTGCCCGCGATGTCCCCGGCTGCCTTGGGCTGGGCCAGGCAGCGGCGGGGTCACCTCTCCCTTCTGCAACAAGTCGTCCGCCGTGAGCCCGGGAGCAAGAGGTTCATTTCTCAGGCGAGTTGCCTCCCCCTCGCTCGTTACACAAAGGAGGGGGAAGAGCCTGAGAAGACAGAGTTCAGAAATTCATCAGCAGTTTTCTAACCAGTGCCCTTCATGTTTTACATAATAATATAAAGCTTTATCCAGAGACAACAGCCTCCTACATCAAAGATCCATCTCTCCGGTTCCGAACTTTTGAGCCCTTCTCCTTGCAATTAATGCAGGAAGATCTAAATAAAGTTACAGAGAGCAGCTTGCAGATAATATCTCGAGCGAGGAAGCAGGGCCGGCTCTGCTCAGTGGGCAGGATCACAAAAGCAGCTTTGCTTGCTGTTCCCTGCCTGCAGGGACCCGTTCTGCTTTTGTTCGGCCATGTGTGCATGTGTATAAAGGCAAAATTGCTGGAGCAGCCACGGTGGCTGGGGGTTGCAGCGCTCTTTATCCCACCGAGCTGGCATGACCGCCTAGGATGCAGCTCAGAGGAGGATGGAGTTTAATTTGATTCTACAATCTCACAGGCCGTGCCTGGGAAGCTTTGCATCGCGCGCTGCACAAATACAGCGGGACAGGCTCCGGTGCCCTTATTTACGCTGCTCCCTGACCAGGCCTGTTAATGCTTTGGAAGCTCACTGCAGGCAGTGCCTGAGGGCATAAGATCAAGGACACCCACCCCAGCCCTTTGTTAACTAATTTAGTCACGAAGCTTGGCCATGAAGTTCCACACTTCACCTTGGAGGACCACCGCAGACTCGCGGTTGCTGCCGAGGGCTGAGAAAGCGAAGGCAGCAGCGGCGCAGCTGCCCTGCACCCAGCGCACAGCAGCCCGGCAGCAGGATCTCCACCATCTCTCCAGCCAAGAGGAAGACTCCCGCTCCTTCCCCTTCATCCACCGCACGTGTCATCCTTTCGGAGAGCCCCGGCGGCTGGGAGCCACGGCTTCGGTGAGCTCCTGAGCCCCCCCCAGCCCCGCGCTGGAAGCTCTCCCCCCACCTTCCTGCAGGCTGAGCTCTCCCATTGCTCTTCGTGGATCTCTGCAAAATGCCAATTGCTGTGCCTGACCTCCCCAGGATAACAAGGGAAAACCTCCCCTAATTAGCATTGCAGTCTGTGGGTGAGAGAAACCAAATGTTGACTGTAGAGCAGCTGCACTTACTGTAAATTCCAACAGATGCTGTAGAAAAACGCCGCCTAAATAAGGCTTCAGAAGCAAGGGGTGTTTAAATAATAATGAATACCCACTGCTGTTTATTACAGAACAGAAACGTAATAAAAGGCAAAGCTGCGGCTGCGTTTCCTCCTCCCTGCCAGGACGCGCTGCAAGGGCCGGCAGTGGAGGAGCAGGAGGAGCGGGAATCCCAGGGACACAGGAGTGCGGCAGTGGGAATTCCAGGTGTGCGCACGGTATTAATGGGCGTGAGCTAACGAGGCCTTCCAGCGTCGCTGTGAGCTGGGCAGCTGTTCCTGCCCTGGCTTTGGCAATGCGGAGAAGGTGCTAAAGGGGCACGTGGAAAACGACCTGCCCGGGGCCGCGCCGTGAGACGCGATGGGGAGTTCAGGCATCCTGGGGGCCCGTGGAGGGATGACCTCTTCTGCCTCAGGGCGGGCCGAAAGCAGTGGGGACAGCGAGGGCAGGGACAAGGCGGCGGCAGCAGCAAAAGCCAAAGTGGGTCCCCTGTCCCCTGAGGGCACCCTGCAGGACGGCCGTGGCAAGGACTCGCAGCCGGCGAGGAGGTGTTCTCCAGCACTTCTGGGTTTCCACTGGTCACTCGCGGTAGTCCAAAGCATATAAAATATTTGTCTGCTCCTAATTAGGCGTAATTACCGCTTAACCTAGAGGAGGGATGTACCCCTTGTGCCTGGCAGCTCGATACTTTTACTGCTGAATAGCCTCTGCTGCAGCTAATTAAGAGAGGAGGGCTCCTGGCTGCCTGGCCTCTCGCAGACTCGCAGGGAAACGGCCGAGCGCGTTTGGTTTAGCGAGGAGGACCTTGTGTAACCAAGCTGCCGACACTCGCATCTCAGGTCTGCAGGCTCCACTCAAAGGCGCCCGAGAGCAAAGCCGGCCTCGCCTCACCTGTCACTTCGCCTCCTCTCCGATTCAGCTCCAGCTCAAGACGTCCTTCCCTCGCTCGCTCTCCACCTCCGAGGAGGAGACCGTCCCGCTGGGAGCGGGCTTATTGCCGCTCCGCGCTCCCTCCTGGCCGCACGTTCAGGTGCGCTGCTGCAGCTGCCCCTTCCCTCCGCCGCTGCCCGGGGAGCTGGAAGGATGAAAACAAATTGTTAGCGAGACGCACAGTTAACGTTTCTTCCTTCAGAATTATCAAGAAAAAAAACCCACTGGCTCATTTACGCAGTTATTGCTTTCCTGCTTGGAAATCCTTCAGAATAAAAAAATCGTCCCGTAGGTCAGGTCTGGCGCTGCTATTCCTGCTCCGAGCTGCTCATCCCATGCAAAGCCCCAGGATGCAACCGAGTCGGTTTTCCCAAGCCCGCCTTCCTGCACTTGGCTCTTCCCGTGGGGCTTCGCACTTCCCAGGGCTCCAGATGCCAGACAGGACGGAGCACCCCCGCACAGGCTGTCCAGGCCCTTCCCTGCAGCTGCTGAACCAACAGATTTATCCCAACAGCATCCTTTGGGAGAGGGCTGCGTGCCTCAGGAATTGCTGCACCCAGGAGTTCGCTTTTCCACGCGCAAACAGAGCGAGCTGTGCATAGCCCTTGCGTGCAGCCCTGCTTTGCGGGGGACAGACAGAGGGATGCTTGGCACCAGCCGGACTGCAGGACCCCCCGCAGCAACCCGTGAGCAGAGAAGCAAAGCAAACCGCTGCAGGGCTTCCTCCGCCTTGGGCTGCGCATCTTTGCGAGGGTATCCAATAATGAAACCAACCTCACAGGCTTTCTGCGCAACCCCCCGGGGAAAATCCTGACCTCCTGCTCAGTCCACGGCCTCCGATGTAGCCTGAATGAGCAAACACGCCTTGAAAGATGCCCTGCAGGTCAGCAGCCCTGGAGTTTTTTGATCCAAGCAAATTCCACAGCTGGGGGATTCACCTGAAAACTCAAACCGGGAAGGAAATAATTCTCTTATCTGCCAAGAACGCGAAAGATTAAAAACAATAAAGTCCGTCTCAAACTGAACCGAAAATTCAAGATGCAGAAAAATTGCGGTGACCGGGGGAGCAGAACAAGGGAGCCGGCAAGCATCCCCCCAAAGCCAGATAATACTGACTGAAGTGGTTTGTCCCCACAGTTTAAGGAATGGTTTGTAGCTGCTTTCCAAGTCTTTTGCTTCCTTGCAATAAATTAACGTCTTTTCAAGAACATACCCTATTCTGACATTGTTTTGAAAATCGAAACCCACAATTTTTAGCCAATAATGTAACTCCTCAGATTTTCAGACACGTGTCACTTGGCTTGATCCCCTTCTAGCAAATCGTTTCCGTTGGGATGGACCAGCATCAGCTCAAAAGGAAAATGTAACTGAAGGATGCTTAAATAGCTTTTTCCCTAAGGCTATCGCTCTGTCCCGCACGGATCTACCGGGGATCATTTTTCCCCATCCGTACCAAGCTTCGCCCAAGCCCCAGCTCCAAAGGGACGGGAGCGATCCCCCACGCTGCTCCCCTTGCCGTCCCCCCGCTTCTCAGGGAGAACAACACCGGGAGCCTAACTGAGTTTCAAGGACTTAAACGTGTTTGGGCAGAGCTGTGAGAAAGAAATACTCATTTAGACTGGTAGACACGCACAGCAACTCAGGGAAAATACTATTTTCTCACTGCAGCAATGAGGTTAGAGCAGCCTGTGGAGAGACAAGCTCCGCACAGCCACGAAACCGGCGCCTCGGCACGCGGGAGGGAGCCCGTCGTGCCGCTGCCCACGTTTCAGCCCAGCGCGAACGCGTCCAGCCCTCCTTTGGGTCCCCCCCAAAGGCAGCGGGCGATGCTGCGCGGGGCAGGGGATACAGCTCCTGCGTCGGTCCCTCTGCCTGCGGCACAGGCCCCGCGGCCAGGAGATGCTCCTGCTCTCCGTTGGCTGTGGAGCATCGCGTCCGCCTTGGGCCCTTGCCCCCGAGCATCCGCGCAGCCCCAGCGCTGCCAGTTTGGCCCTTCGGGACAAAGCCTCGCATCGACCGTTCCAGGACCAGCCGCTCCTGACAGACAGAGGTTTTCAAACCTTGCTGGACCCAGTAAACAGCTGTTCTTCCCCACTCCCGGCCATCAATCACAGCTGACAGCCTTCCCCCCATGGTCAAGCGTGTGCTTTTCACCTTAATTTCTTAGAAGGGCTTTTTTACCGGTCGGAGACTCATAAATACCACTTTGCAAGCCCAGGTAGGGCTAATGATGGATGGTTGCTTCACAGATATGCCAGAGGCTTTGACCTAATTGTCACCGAAATACTTCCTGATTAACTAATAGATAAAACCCAATTAAAACTTCAGCTCTTCCCAAAGTCTCTGCTGACTACTTTTCCTCCCCTTCTCAAACTCTGTTTCAAGTTAGACCCAGGCTAACTGGGGCGGCTCCGGACGGAGGGCGATGCTCTGCCCACCGCCCTCCGTGCCACTGCGGGGGCTCCTCACGGAGGCTGAGGCGAGGGGTGCCAGGAAGAGGCTCTGGGGAGGCCCCAGTGCACCCAAAGAGGGTTTCTCAGCTGGTCCACAGGTGTAAAAGCCCTCTGGAGAGACACTTTAAACTGGAGGGGAGTAACGGCAGGGAGGGCACGCTTTATTCCCCCGATTTTTTCCTTTTTCTTCCCATGCTGAACAGAACTGCTGCACAGAAAAGCTTCTTTAGCACATTTGCTTTGATGTGCAATAAGTTAATTACTGTAATAGGTTCATCCTTCTCCCCCAGTATTGAATCACATAGAACATCCATATAAATTGTCATGGAGTTCCTCATTTTGACTCAATTCGTTCTTTAAACAGACCTAGCAAGCGTGTTTCCGCAGAAGGATTTGTTTAATTCCCATTTAACAGGTGTATCCGTGATTATTTGTTCTCCCAATGTTCACCTCGGGCCGCCCTCCAGAGGGAGGGGGCTCGCTGATGCCCCGGTCTTGCGACTGCTCGCCTGGAGGAGCAATCTCCGGGAGTGCAAAGCCCTATAACCCGCCTTGCCCCTGGCCGGGGGAGCCCTCTCCCAGCAGACTAGCGCAAGGGAAACCCAGCACCTCATCCCACATTTTCAGCACAGAACCCCTCTGCCCGGGGACAGCAAGCACCGCCTGGAGCGGGATTCTGGCTGTGTTCTCCCAGGGCTTCGGCTTGGGCTCTGCAGACGCCTTCTCGAAGGGCTCGCAGCGGCTCACGCCTGGCGAGGGACTCATTGCTGCGCTGAGCGGTACAGCGAGCACGACGGAGGAAAGCCTACAGCCCTTGCCACGTCACCCTCCACCATCTGCCAGCCAGGTGCTGGACTCGGGTTTCAGCTTAAACGTTAGCACGAGGAGGGCTTGGGAGGTCGCAGGCGTTTCACAAGGTGACACAAATGCACGGGGAAACTCAGTACCTGGTTTTACTTCCATTTTTTTCCCCTGGTTCTTCTCCCTCCCCTGGTTCTCTTAAAATAATCGCTAGGTAATGCATTCAGTCCCGCTGGGCTGCTTTATACCACTCTCAGCGTTTGCCAGTTGACTCTCTCCCGCTGAGATCGAGTCTCTTATCAGGGATTAAGCCTGTAGTTCAGGAGCGCAGCTATGAAGTGTGCCGTTGGAGCAGGCAGCCGGGACAAGCAAGCCTGGCAGAAGTCGGCAGCTCCCGCGGGACCGACGGCAGCCCAGCAGAAGCAGAGCCGCGCTGGCACCGGGAATATCGCAGCCACGGCTGAGGTCTGAGACGTGAATGCGTGACGGCGGGTCTCTAACACAGCCCCCCCCTGCAAAGGAGCAAGCGGCGAGCACGGGGAGCTCGCTCCCCGGGGAGACGCCCTCACGCTGGGGTTGGCGCAGCCTCCCCGCTGAGGTTTCCAAAGCAAAGGCCCGCCGGCGCTGGCCGCAATGGCAGCTGTTGTAACACAACCCCTCCATCAAAGACTCCATCAGTTTAGCTTTGGCACGGTCCCAAAAAGCTAGTTAAAAAAAAAAAAAACCTCACACGCAAGGAGAAAAATACTGAAAGCATCAAGATGAGTCAGTGCTGCAGAGGAGGCGAAGAAGAGCTTTCCTTGGGAGGATATTTGCGCCCAGACAGTAGGTCCGTGGGACAGCTGGAGCGGAGCAGAGCTGCACCCCTGCACCCAGACAGCTCGCAGCCCACGCTGCTGCTGTCCTGCGGCTGCTGAGGCACCCACGGAGCCTCCGACCCCAGCCCAGGGTCCCCCCAGCACCACTCCCGGGCGGGGAGCGGGAAGCCCTCTAGCACGTTTCTGAAGGCAGGACACTAAGCTATCATATTTTTTCCAATTTCCTGCTCTTGATCCAGCTCCACAGGCAGGATCAGCTTGAACGGGCTCATCACAGCTGTTGTAACCTCCGCAGAGCTGCACCGATGGCAACACGACAGCGGGAAATTGGAAGGAAAATGCCGGTGCAGAGAAGGTCTGTAGCTGGCAGGTGGTAACTGCGCATCAGCTCCATGAGAGCCGGCGCAGTGCCCCGATGACCTTCCTGCAGGCGCGGCAGGGATGCGGGAGGCTGAAGCCTTGCCCTCGCGCTGCTCTCGCTGCGAAATGAGCTGCCGGCTCCCCGGCGGGCCCCCTCGCCGGAGGGTCCGTCCCCCTCGCCGCCGAGGAGCCGGCTTACCCCACCGGCGCTGCTGCCCGAGCCTGGCTCTGCAGAAGGGGCCATCAAGGCTGTTTGCTGCTTTACACAGGCTATCATGTACTGTGTCGCAGCAGGGGACCGTAAATGACTTTATAGTTATTGTTCCTCAAATTGGACACCCCCTTGGAGCTTAGATAATATGAGATGAAACAGCCTGCGGGAGGTTGCAGTCAAGTGGAACAGTGATGGAGGCTTTTTTTCCCCTTCCCGAGAAGAAACACTCCACCTATTTACTTCTCCTGCACACCACCTCCTCCTCCTCCTCCTCCTCCTCCTCCTCCCCTCTGTCGCCGTTTCGAGCAGAGCCACACCTGGCAGTGACAAGGGTGAGCTGGGGAATAGTCGCCGAGCGAACCGAGCCGCCTGAACCCCGCGTGGGTGAATGGATTGTGCGTGTTCGGATTTGGAAGCACAGCCTTGACAGCGAGCCCCGGAGAGGAGCGGGAAGGGGGAGAGAGGGGATGCTGCGGCTCCCTACTCCATTTCCTACCGAAGTGGGGCTCGCAAGGAGGCATTATTACTGGCAAAGCAGCAATATCGTCTCATGTCGTTTGGCTTCACAGAGCTGGTGTAACCAAACGAGCGCTGAAGCGGAGAGGCAGAGATGCTGCTGGAGGGAGTGGGAGTGCGAGGGAGGCTTTGAGGGGAGAGAGCACAGGGAAGAAACAGAAATAATGAGGAATTCGGGGAAGGAGGATGTCAGGGCTTACAGCTGTGCGAAGGGGAGGCAGCTTGTTACGGAGGAAGGGGGAGGCGGAGGCCTGGAAGAGAAAGGAAAGCGCGTCCGAGAGCAGAGCAGTTCATGCAAGAGCCTGCGTGCCTCCGGCGGGGGGAGCAGGCCAACACAGGAGGAGGGACCTGGACGAGATGCTCAGCCTGGAAGGGAGAGACCCAGAGTCAAGGAGCACAGCGGGGGGCAGGCAGTGGGAATCCGCAAGGATCCCAAGCCTCCAGGCACGTGCCCTAAAATCACAGAGCGGAAGAAAAAATTAAAAAAAAAAAATGAAAAAAGTCACTCCAGTAGTGGCATTTCATATGTATCCTGAAGCAGCAGGAGATGAGGCCGGGTGTTCGAGGCTGACGGCCGTGCCTGGTAGGGGGGAGTTTCTAGGGAGCATGTGGCACTTCCCGGAATGCTTGTTGCAGGCAGGTATCCTAAAATCGCCCTTTTTTTTTCGGGCATATGGATTTTTTGTATTTTACGGGCACGGGGGAGGTCAGCAGCGGCTCTAAGCCGCCTGCGGGTGCCCACGCAGCAGCGCGCCCCCGGGCAGCGAGAACCGCTCGCTCTGTGCCTGTGCAGCCCTGCGAAGGGAGCGGGCAGCAAGGAAGCCAGCGAGAGGGTTTGCAGCAGGGCTGCCAGCTCCGGAGCCTGGCGGGAAGCTGAGCAGGGGGAAAACTCCCGACCGCGGGCGAGCGCAGTCGTTCTGTTTGCCTTTTTCCACAGCAGATCTGATGATTTAAATTAGGTCTCGATTCTTGTTTAAATTATAGTTTACTGTTCTGCGCCCTGCTCAGAAGTGAATTACCTTAAGCAGCAGTATTAATAACACGGTTATAATTAAGCTTCATTACTGTAGGCAGTTTGCTGAAACAAATTGCTTCTTCATTATTATTATGGCACCTTTGGTAAAAAGACATTTCCCCAGAATGCGACCTTGATGCTTTATATAGCAAAAGCTGGGAGATGATAGAGATGTAAGGATGAATTAGCATCTTTTACCTTCTATATCAAGCTCATTAAAAGGAAAGGAACCCAAGTCAAAACCAAGCAGCCTTCATGGAAATTTTAATCTGAGCGAAATGGATAATGAATAGGTTTGAACTTTTCCTGACATTTTTATGGCGGTGCTTTATTTACATTATGCTTCTGCTAAAACATAAATAAATAAAGCAGGGGCAGGGTTGAGGACGGCCAGGAGATCGGCTGGCTACCCTGGGGCGGCCACAGAGCCTGCCGACCAAGCTGCGGCACGGGCAGGGCTGGGGGCACCGAGCTGCTCCCCCTGCCTCCAGCCCCGCGTCCCCGCGCGGAGCGAGGTGGAAGGCCCTGGGCCTCAGGGCAGCGAAGCTCCCGGGTTATCCCTTCCAGCCCCACATGCTCCACCCGAACCCCCAAAGCGCTCAATCCTCTCCCCACGGCAGCTGCCTCCCGGGGGAGGTTGCTCCCTCCAGCAACCGACATCACCCTCAGTTTAATTTCCTGTCCCATTTAGCACGGCCGTAACGGTGCTGAACGCAACCGCACCATCCCCTTCAGCAGAACATCCCGACACTTACCAGTGAAGCCGCCCAATGCCTGCGGGAAGCGGTGCCATTACCATCTCGCAGCTGCTGGCTACCGCAGCACGGAGCGGCGGCGGCGCGGCTTTTCACGAGCGTGCCCTGGCCATCCGTGTCCAGCCTGAACCACGGACAACGCATTCTCAGCAGCGTGCAGTTCCAAAGCTTCACCCAAAGCCTAAGCTTCCCCAAATTCACAGGGTCTAAGGATGCTCAGCACCCTTCAACATAGGCTCAAGGGTCTGCGCTTGTTTGGCTTCACCACTCCAAACCGAGGTCCTGCAGCAACTGGCAGGAACCGAATCCCGATCTCCTCCTGCTCCTCCGCCACACCATTTTTGACTACCACGACCCAAAAGCTCTCCTGCAAATGCTTCTTTCAGGTGATGCTTGTTTTGAAAGAACTTCCCCATCCCTACCGACCACCTGCAAGAGCGGAGCCCAAACAATCCGAGAGCCAACATCTCTCGGGAAGAGAAGGGCTCGTTTTGCAGTGGGTGCACCGCTCGTGGCGCCCTGCGGCACCCGGGGCCCTCCAGCCAAAGCTCACACCCAGGCAGCCCCGAGAGAACTGCTGCAGCAGCCCCTGCACCTCACTTTCCCCGCGGCTATCAAAACTAACTCAGACATTAATTTCTGCATTGTAAGTGCTCAACAACTGAAACAGGACTTTATGGAGGGGACACAAAGACGTATTTAGAGTCTAGAAAGATAAAGGCAAAGTAGTTTTGGAAAAGACGCAATTAGGAGCGTACCAAGAGAGGAAACGACCCGTTTAAGTGCTGCATTAGGGGGATCACGACAGGTTGGAGGAGGAGGAGGAGGCGCCCCCCGAGCAGAAACACTTGCAAAGCACTTTCAGAGCCGGCTGAATTTGCTCAGCTCAGCCCAACCAACAGAGCCAAGAGGAAACAGGCTGAAATGAAAGCAGCAACCTTTCTCTTTCTTCCTGCCCCCAAAAGCAGCCCCAAGCCCCATCCCCTCCCCTGGCCTGGGGCACCTCTGGCAGGTTGCATTACTGAGCAAGCCTGGAAGAAAGCCTCAGAGACCCACTGGCTCCCTGGAGCGCCACGAACCACGCAGCCGCTCTCCTCCGCCAGCCCTCAGCGGGAGGAGCTGCCGCGCCTGGCCTCTCCTTCGGTGCCATCCGAGGTACCTGGTGACCCATGGCCAGCAGCAGCAGATAATTAGCCCTCAATTATCACTTTCACCTACACCACCTGCAAGTCCTTTGGCCATTTAGCAGAGCTGCAGCCTCTCTCCACCTGGGTCAGGGAACTGGGAACTCTCTAAGCCATTGCTACAAAGCTTGCTGGCTAAAGGCTTGCCCTGGACACGGTCCCAGTCCCCCCAGCAGCCTGCCTCCAGCAGGACACACGGACGCGGGGGGATGGGGACCGGCGGCTACGTGGTCTCCCTTGCAGGGGGCTTGAGCATTTCCACGA
The DNA here is from genome assembly GCA_013389905.1 of Sula dactylatra. NCBI lineage: Eukaryota > Metazoa > Chordata > Aves > Suliformes > Sulidae > Sula > Sula dactylatra. The sequence goes on along the minus strand of WEKW01013547.1, from coordinate 136,561 downwards.
ACAACAGAAGTAGCACCAGAAAAAGAAGTTGCAGTGTCTCTTGCACTGCACTGACAAGAAAAGCTCCCTCATCCCAAAACGCAGCAGTTGCCTCTGAAAACCTTTCCATCCCGCCACCCTTCCTACAGCCGCCCTCGTGGCGCTGCCCGCCCGGCAGCACGCGTCTGCACCAGCTTTGGCTTCTGCCTCGGCCGCACCCGCAGCTCCGGGGGCGCGCGGGCACCAGCCGCGCGGGGAAACGCCGTGCCGAACCCGCAAAGTGGAGAGTCCGACTTTAACGACCCTTCAGACGCCCGTCCTTTGCTTCCACGCGGCTCCTAGCGGCCCTCTGTGAATGACTGTTAGCGTGCAATTAAACTACCTTCTCAAAAGGTTACCGATAAAAATATTTCTCCCCACTGTTAAACGGGCATTTATTGGGTCTCGCCGTGACCTTTAGCGTGACAGGATTTAACGCTGTCTCTGCCGAGGCTCTGAGCTCGCTCAAAGCGCGCCCCAGAAGCGCAGGGGCGCGCAGCGGCCGGGCGCCCTCGTCCCAGGGCAGAAGGGAGGGCAGCGTCGTGCCCGGAGGAGAGCTGCCCCCCCCGGCTCCCCCAGCACCCCGGGTGGGGTGCCACGCTGTGAATGCTCCGATGTGCGTTAGCTTTTCCCTTCAAATGCGTAGAGCTGCTCATCGAACGCATCCCTAACGCCGGTGGGATTCCCTCCCGGTCCTGCTCCGGGGCAGCTCTCACGCCCGTGTGCCCACTCCCGGAGCCGTAGCGGTGTGGGATCCCCTGGAGCGGGTGCCAAGTGCTCCTTCAAAATGACTTTATGGCTCGACGATTCCCTGGGACGTTCAGCCCCACAAGTTGACAGCATGGTATCCCATAAGAACTTGCCTTTCTAGATTAGCCCTCGAAATGCCTCCCCCCTCGCCCTCCGCACATGCGTGCCTCCGCGCGTGTGTGTACACACACTCATTAAACAAATGCTAGCTATCAATTTCACCGAGTGCTTGTTCTGATAATAGCTATATTTATCATTTAGCATCTCTGGATGCAGTTCAAGTTTAAAATCTATTATGGGTATTATGATATTTAATAACTGTGTTTTATTTTTAAGTGCAATAAAAAATAAAGATAAGGAGATTTTTTTTAAAGCCCCCTCCTGGGCTCTGAATCCATCTCTGTCGCTGACACGCTGGGTGACCTTGGAGAGGTCGCTTATTCTCTCCACGCCGGAGCTTCTGGATGCGCGAGATGGGGATAATCATACGATCTGCTGCCCGGGGGTGTAGTGAAGCCTCATTCTTAATTAACGTTTACAGAGCGATTTCATCTCCCTGGACGGAAGGGGTGAGCTCGGGGCCGCAGCCGAGCGGTACGGGATGGCTCACCATCCCCTGGGTCGCACTGGGAGAAGGGACAAGGCAGCGACGGGGCCCCGGATGGGGCAGGGCTGTGCCGCACGCCCCCCTGTTCTCGCCCAGCCCTCGCTCGCTCTTCCCGTACGTGCCCATACGTGAGAGCATCATCGCTAAATCACCTCTCATGCTGGCCAGGAAGGCCCCCGGACTGCCCCTCGGTGGAGTGTTTTACGGTGAGGCGGCGGCTGGGCGATGGGAGCAGAGGCTGGGAGGAAGGATCAGGGCTGAGGCGATAAACGGCGGCCTCCGATCGCCAGCCAGCGCCCGGGAAGGGTGGCCACGACATCCGTCCTCCCTGCGGGGCCGTCATCCCGAGGACGGGGATACGGAGGCTAACGTCACCGCTGCCGGCGCGCGTCCTCGCCCGGGGAGACGAGGGGAGCCAGCGGAGGCTGTGTGCCGGCAGCGCTCACCGGAAACCCGCTGCCTGTCCAAATAGCCTCCCGCGAGCGTTAGGCACGCGTACGTCTCCATCCCCGCCGAGGCAGGAGTTATTGCCGTTGTCAACAGAGAGCCCTGTCCTCGGCTGCTGGCAAGCGCCTGGAGCACCCAAACCCCCGCGAAGCACCTCGGAAGCTGCCCGGTGCTTCGGAGGTGCCGGGCACCCGCCCGCAGGCAGCAAGGAGAGCCCGGCCGCGGGGCGGCCACAGCACCGGGAAGACCCCCAGGCCCGGTTTCGGAGGCACGGCAGGGCAGCGAGCACTGCTCTCCCGCGCCGTTCGTCCGGCTGCGGCCGATCGGCGGTCGGCACGGCGAGGGGGCGAAAGGAGGAGGCAATGCAGCAGAAAGGGCTGGAGCGATCTTTTCTACTCGGCTGCCAGCCTCATCTCGGCGAGCGCTCCTGAATAGCGAAGAGCAGCTAACGTGGCTTTGCCTGCCTTATCGGGCGAGCAGCCGCCGTGCCTTGGGAACCGCAGCCTGGGGAGCGGGGCGTGCCGGGAAAGGCACGAGAACCACCCTCAGGAGAAGGCGCGACGTACGAGCGCATAAGTCGGCCGCTGTTATTACTTTCTTATTAATAATAATCCACTTCCCTCAGAGGCGTCGGGCTCACTGCCCCCATTCCCTGCCCTTGGACTGCCCGGTCCAGCGGCCTTCCGCCCTTCCACCGCAGCGTGGACAAACAATCTGCATAACTTAATTAAATTTACAGTAATCTCCACCGAAGTCAGCTGTAAGGGACGGCGTGTACATGGTCTTAAAGCAAATCACCGCTAGTGATGAAAGAGCCTATTTCAGTTAAGCAAATTATGAGGAGGCGGGTGATGTCCTCAGTATAATAATTCCATGTGAATTATTTATATGGAATCTGCAATTACACTGAGCAAAACAGCGTTGTGTGCATAAAGCACACTTAATTATCCAACCACCTGTTAGGAGCGCCGGCGCAGCCGATGGCAGCGTCCCCCATGAATCACCCCGGGAGCGGCATCCCGCGGGAAGGGAGCGGAGGAGCCGGCACGAGCCGAGGACCCCGCAGCCCACGCAGAGGGGCAGCCGCGCGAGCAGGCAGGCGCCTTTCCAGCGCTCCGGGAAACTCTCCATTTCAAGTCAGCTTAAAGTGTTTACTTTCACCCTGAGAAACGTCCTGGTTAGCTTTTTCATGTGGGCTTGTTTCTTTTTTTTAAGCTTCTGCCTAATAGACAGTTTTAAATACAAAGGATTACCTGCTTGCATCAGTCCCTGGAGAATTTCACAGGGTAAACAAAATCACTTCAGGAGAGATCCACGGCAGCAGACAACCCGGTCCCCAAAGCAAGAAAAATCCCCCCTCCTCCCACCCCCAGTTCCCCTCTCCACGCTCTGACGGAGGTTTTCTTGCTGCTAAGTCGACTTTTTCGGTGGAGTCGCTGACCCAGCAGAGCACGTGCTTTCGGCCCATCAGAGGATGGGCCAGTCCTGAACGTTTAATGGAGAAGAAATGAGTGTTTTTGTCTTTAAAGATTTACCGTGTATAAATGTATGAGAGTATTAAAGGCAACCATTAACTTTATTGGAAACTTTATATTCTCCAGCCTCATTAGAACTGCCAACAAGATCTATAATTAGTATTACTACGCAGATACCATAATAAAAAGGATATTTAAAGTGGAGAGTTTTGCTCTGAAACAAAGTAGCTTTTCGTTCACGTTCTTTCTCTCCGTTTTGCCCTATGTGGCATTGCATCAGAGACCCGGACCGAGAGCCGAGTCTTTTTCAACCTCCTGTCCCGCGGTCCCCACCCAGCTCCCTGCCGCTGTGCAGGGAACGGCACTGCCGCAGGGAGCCCGGAGCCTTGCTCTGCTCCTGGCTGTCGTGGTTAACCATCAATCAGTCTGTCCGTCCCCGGCCACGCGGGCCAGTGCCACCGAGAGCCGGGGACGGGGGGGACGAGGAGGAGGAGGGTGCTGAGGCTGCTGGGCTTGGCAGAAAGCGTGCTGCTGTGGACGGCCTCCTTCCCGCTCACGGGACCGGTTCGGGTCTTGAAATGAGTCAGGTTTCTTTAAACAATCCCAAGTACTGATTAAAACCGCAAGGACAGAACAAAGGACTGGCACGTTTTTGCCAAAGACAACCCTCGTAACCCAAAAATATCGTCCGCGGGCCCCTGGAACTGGAATAATGTAGATTACGGAAGCGTTCGGTGGCGTTTGCCTTTCTGCAGCAAAACTGTGATCCTTTGAGGGAAAGAGGCGCGTTTCATCAGCCTATTTATTTAATGAAACCCCCTGTCTTCTGCAGGGAAAAGTGCCAGTGGGAAAAATTCCTCCTGCCCCACGGTGGCTTCAGAGCGGCAGCGAGACTCTGCCGTGCCCGGCTGCCGGAGGGAACGCTGTTCTGCCCCGGCTGCTTTGCAGCGTTGAACGGCAGAGAGGCAAGCTCGCCTCTCTTAACGATGCCTAATTTTTTTCCTGTTTCGTAAGACACTTCTATTTCTCACCCATGACCCGCTGTTCTTGCAGGGCTTCCAATTTCAGCGTTGTCATCCAAAGCTTCCTTTCACTGAATCCCTTCAGAGCAACAGGTAGCAGCAGGAGAAAAGGCAGCCTTTAAAGAATAAAGAAACAAAAAGGTTTCCTTCTGCGACACAAATGTCAGGACTCCTTCTCCTCTCGCTACGGCTGTGCTTTGAGCAATAATTTAAAAAATGAAGTCAAAACTCAAAGCAGAAGTTGGCTGAGACCCCAGCTCGCCCCTGCCCCGCAGCGGCACGCTGGGAAGGCGAGGGGAGCAGAAAGGGCCCCGCCAGCGGACCCAAAGAGACCGGCGGGGCTGGTTGCAAATGAGAGCGCTGCTGCCGAAACGCGTTAAGAGGCTGGTGAACAGCAATATTTCAGCTGGCGTCAGTCCCCGAGGCGCCGCTGCACGGAGTGAGAGGTGTTCGGGGACCCGGGACATGGACTCTATCATCATAAAAAAGAATCTGTTTAATTTGTGGGTTTAAATTTTAAATAACTCTTGGAGCAGAGCTGCTCTCGGCTCTAGACCCAGCGCTCAGCTGCTCTATTCACATCCTGCTTCTGCAAGAGTCCCCGGGGGGGGATTCAAATGCCATTTAAATGAGCTCATTTCTCCTTCCTTTCTTAATATTTCTTCAGTGCAGGGCAGGGGCAAGACAGCTCTGCCTCGGGCCCCGGCTGCCGCTCATCCCCACGACTCCCCTGGGTCGTGCGTGGCATCGCTCGTCCCTGCGGGACCGAAGCCGGGGTGCGCTCCGGGGTGCTGGCACGGCGTAACGCGGGGCAGCGGCTCCTGCTCCGGCAGAGCCAGGGCGAGCATTTCGGTTCAGAGCGTCTCCCTCCGTCCAGAGCCGAGGCTGGACGTGGCGGTGATGGTCGCTGTGCCCGGCGCGGCTGCTCCTCCTCGCGTTCCCCAGCAGTCCCTGCCTGCCACGCCTGGGCACTTTCCATCACGTTTATTACACCCTGCAGTCTAATTAACAGAGAGGAGTCAAAGGAGCCGAAAGCAATGATTGTAATAAATAATCGCTCAGCGACCGCGGAGTTAATATTCCACCAGGGTCTCGTCCTGGCCTCCAGAAGAAATGGCAGAGAGAGAAGGGAAGAGAAATGAAGCCTTGCAGCGTGACATGCGGAGGACTGCCTGGAGAAGAGCAGCCCTCCTCCAAAGGCTCCCTGTCCTTCCCCGCTTCACCTCCTCCCCAAAATCTTCAGAGCAATCGCAACAACCTTTTTTTCTTTTTTGCAGTCCAGGGTCCGGGACTTAGGGAGGCTCAGGAAACTGTGAAACGCTGTAAAAATCAGCACGTGCCAGCTCGCCTCTTCCAAAACGATTGTCCCAGAGGGAACGAACGGCACCACCACATCTTGGACCGCCGTGGCTCTCCGTTCCTCATGCCAGCCTGGCACGCCAGGGTCCTGGTTACACGCCTGCGAAAAAGCCCGCAGCTCAGGAGGATAAGGAGCGTGCGGAGGCACTGGGACCTCTGCCCTGCTGAGGACAGGCAGACCACGAGGTCCTCATCCTGCCTCCCCCTCCTGCGAGGGAGGGAGGGAGGGTGGCGGAGGACGCTCCAGGTGCTTCGCTACGTCCCCGCGCATCCGCCTTCCTGCAGAGCTCCGGCTGGTTTCCCACGCAGTGCCGGGAGCGCCCCGCGCTCCCCGCGAGGTTCAGAGGCTGCGACGGGACGCGGCGTGCAGCCCCATGCAATTAGCTGTGGAGAGCTCGGCTGTGCTGGCAATTTGTTAGTTCCACACATACCTCTGCCAATTATAAATCTCAGCTGAGATTTGCATTTTTATGAAATGCTTGTGCTAGAAATCTGTATTAAAAACCCCGTACATATTAATTCAATCTAATCTCGGTCATTTCAGGTTGCATAAGAAGGCGTTTTCACGAAGCTACAAAGCCAACATCTATAACTTTTCTGTTTCACCAGAGAGCATACCTCCGCGTTAAGTCGTACATTTATCTTCCGAGACGGTGATTACAATGAGAGCTAACGAAGTGAGGGCGCTGCACAGCCCGATGCCGGACGCAGCGGGCCGACCTGCGCCGCGGGGGTGCTCGGCCACCGCCGTGCCCACCGAGCCTTGCTGGGGGGCAAGGTCGGGGCAGCTATTTCAAACGTCGTTTGCGTTACCGAGGTGCGAGATGGAGGCAGGAGAGCACGCCAGGGATCAGGTGTCCCCCCAGCCCCGGCTCCGAGCAGCAGCCGCTGCCCCTTGCGCGGGCCAGGCATCTCCATCAGCCTCCCCCGCTGCACGAGTCACGTCCTATGCGTTGCTCTTTGGCTGGTTTTTGTTTAATCTGCAACAACGTCCCGGAGAAGACAAAGAAACACGGTGTGCAAGGCCCGGGCATCTCATGCAAATGACTTTCCTCCCTTTGGTGGGGACTCTTTTAAGTGGGCCTTTCCCAGCGAGGCTCAAAGCCAGTAATTTCACCAGCAATTTGTATCTCAGTTGAAATGCCTTTGTCTGGAGTCAGGGGAAAAAAAGATTAACTTTTCCTCCCCGAAAGATGGCTGCCGGATGCGAGGGAATAGAGAAGGCAAATAAGCAAAGCGAAGTTAAGCTTTCCGTACAGAGCTGGAGGCTTAACGCTGCAGATTACAACAGCAGGTGATGAACAGCTCTAGCCTCCGCTGTGTAGGCTGTGAAAAATCCTGTTAAACCGCAAAGGCGGTCTAGCTGCAGCTCCCCGTTTCAGAAATGATTGAGCTGAAATCCCGGGGACCGACAACCCCCCGGGGACCAGGAGCGATCTTGCCAAGGGCCAGGAGGAGTCTCGGGAGGGCCGAGCGGCGCCGAGGGACACGCGTGGGCTCGGAGCCCGTCCTCTTCCCCCGGCCAACCTCGCACCTTTTCGGCGGTGATTAACGAAGAGCAAATCCGGCAGGATGAAAGCTTGACGGGAACCAGAGCAGGCTAAGGAATGACACAGGCGAGCAACCGAAACACGGGAGAAGAGTGTCTTGGGGCAAGCTCGAGGAAAGATCAAGAGCTTTATTTATTGCCTTAAATTATTTATGAAGAGCCCATCTTCAAAGACGCCGGTGCCGAGTACAAAACCAAAACCAGAGAGGTATCGTGAACAGGGCAGGGGGAGCGAGAGGGCGGCGGGCAGAGCGCGCGGATGCTGGGAGACCCTTCCTTCAAAGCCCTCCTTCGGATCCAGCCTCCTCAGCACCCGCCCAACCTGCCAGCACAGGCGACGGATGCCGGTGAAGTTTCGGGCCGTTAGCTGCTAATAAGAAACTAATTCGCTAATTAGCTAATATTTGATCCTTTGGACTGGGTTCTGTCTGTCTGCAGAGCCGGGCTGATTTCGGCCTGCCTGGGTCCGGCTGAAGGCAGTACCGCGACCTCCACCGACATTCGGGGAGGGCGGCACCCACCCAGATGCCCCCTGCACCCAGGACACAGGCCGCGGAGGGCAGGCGGTCTCGCCAGGCACCCACCACCCTGGCCATGGCACGCCAGGACGACGGCCAACGCCGTTTGACCAGAAAACTCCGGCCGTCACCTCCTTGGACCTGTTTTCTCTCTCCCGTGAAGCGGTGGGCTGTGGGGCTGCGAACCCCCATGCCCGCCTCGGGGAGCCGGGAGACGTCCCGGCTTTGTTCTGCCCCGGGAAGGCGAGGAGCCTCCCAGGGGCCTGCAAACACCTCCTGCCGTTCCACAAGGGTTCAAATCCGGAGTGTCCCGGTACCACCGAAAGGTAAAACGTCCCCAGGCCAGGCGGCACATCGCCGGGGGCTGGTCCCTGCTGTGCAGAAGCGAGGCATTTACTCTTCCTCGAAGAAGAACCTGCTGGAGGCTCCTCCTGGATGCTCCCCGTGCCTCCCGGGGCCGGGAGCGAAGGCGGGGGCTTCCTGATGCCAGCAGCTGCCCGGCTCCCATCCGGCGGAGGGGCTTTTCCAGCGGAGCAGCCCCCGCGTTCACCAGGACGTGGGCCAAGCTGCAGCCCTCACAGCTCTGGACGCACGGGATCACGGGATGAGCTTTAGAAAAGCAGCCAGTTTGCCGGCTTATCCAAAGCGATCCTCTGGTCCCCGCGAGGTTTGGCCTTCACTAGGAATTAGAGACAAGTTTCCAGTGCTTTCCTCTGCCATCTGCCCCAGCTTTAGTTGAAATGCAACATTTTACTCCGGCAATCAGTAGGTAATCTTGTCAGCATTACTTAGAGAAGCTGGGTCTGTCCTGCCCATCTGATGCTCTGTGCAGCAGAGGGAAAATCACGGCTCCCTCTTGAAAGGAGGGGAGAAATTAAGGTTGACTTTGGCACAGGAAAACAAGCAATCCAGAGATGACAATGTGCCACAGGAGCTTAAAATAAGCATCAACTAATTCAAACAAAAACAAATCTGCATTGAAAACAGATTCTTCCCCAGACCACATCCCCACTTTAAAGTGCCTTTGAATTCTCCCTGGCGCATTTAGAACATGCTCTCCCTTCACAGCCTCTCGCTCGCTTTGTTTTGCTGTTTGGTAGCAGGCAAATGAGGGCTGAAGTTTGAAATGATGTTTTCTTATTAGCACGCATGCAAATACTAATAAATGGCTCTGCACGCTGTGCCGGCTCCTGGCGCTTTGTGCTCTGCCCTGGCACCCCTCCTGCAGGCGGGTGGGCAGGCGAGCAGGGGAAGGGCAAACGGGCATTAAAAAAAATGTCTTTCCGCATTTTTTTTTTTCTAACAGCAAAAAAACCCCTAAGCTTAGCTTAGGGGCGTGACCCGGGCTGCGAGCTTCAGCAGCTTCCCTGCCCTGTCCCACCACTCCCAAGGTGAGGCGCTGCTGGAAAAGCGGCTCCCACCGCCAGCAGCGAAGAAAAGTGCCGAAAATCAGAAGGTCATCCTCGGGCAGCAGCTGACGTGCTTGAAAACCGCCCCGCCTCATCTGTAAATGGATGTATTTGGGCTTACTGGCGGTTCGGTCCTTAAGGACTGCAGCTTACGAGCTGGTGGTGCCGTTTGCCGGGCTCTGAAGGGCGCCGAGGTTAGCACAAGCTGGCCGGATGCCGGAACCTCGGCTGGAGAGGGAGACCAGATTTCAGGGCGTGTGAAGGGGCTTGCACCGGAGCTGCAGACATCCCCCCTCGGGCCCCATGTGCTGCCACGTGTGCGTGCACTGCCTGGCCCGCTCCTCTTTGCTCTGCACACTGATTTTGCTAATGAAAAGAAGAGCGGGAGGAAGGGAGGAGAAAAGCTCCCCGTGAGGCCGGCCGGCGTCTCCCGCAGCGTGCCTGTCCCCTCCGCCCGCTGCCGAGAGCTCCTCTGCGTGCCACACGGGAGCCGGCGTCGATAATTAATAAATCTTGCAGAAGGGAGCGGAGGAGGCTGTCGGATGCGCAGACAGCGCAGGCGCTGCCGGAATTGATGGCGGTGGAGGCTGAATCGCTGCCTCTAATGAACGTATTGCTCTTTGCGTGCCGCCCTCCTGCGGGTGATGGATGAGACTCGGGAATCGGCCCCGGGTGCTCACGTCCCCGGGCACGGAGGTGGCCGCGGCCCCGCGGGCACGGGGCAGGCAGGCGGTTGCCCGCTTGTTGCGAGGCAGGCTGAGGGTTTCTCTTTGATAGCTGCAGGTTTTGCGGCAGATTACGAATTGTTTGATATGGAATTTCAAATGATGACTTAAGTAGCTAATTAGCTCGTAGCAACTTCGAGCAACCTGGGTGGAGTGTGTATTTAAGTGTTTAACGCCTTTTTTCCCCTCTCTTCCTTTCTAATTGGCATTTAATTAAAAGAATAAATAAAAAAAGGAAAACAGCTTTGCCTGGGCTGCTTGGCTTTCAATATTAAGCAGCGTGCTTCTCCTCGAGAAGCGCCGCGGTTTGGGCTCCCGCAGCAGAGGCGAGGCGGAGGGGGACGGGCGCAGGTGGGGTCCGGCCCCAGACACGCTGGCAGCCCGCGCGGGGACCCTGCGGAAGGAGGGAGGCTGCCGGCACCGAGGCAGAAGGGCTGGAGGGTCGATTCCACCGGGCAGAAGGGCCGGACCCCCCGCGCTGGCACTTTGCAGCTCCTGCCGCTGACCGGCCGGGGACGGTGCCTTCTTCTCACCTTGTATCCTCCTCCCTCAGCACATTTTCCAGCAAAGATCAGGACTTGGCAAGGCTCCCCTTGGCTTCCCCCTGCGAAAGCAGCCTCCGTGCCCTTGGGGAGCCCGAGAGGGGATGCTCTGGAAGGAAACGTCCATTAGCGAAGCACTCGATAACTGCTGCTTTCTGATTTATTGCGTTCCCTGATGCCTGAAAATCGCCTGGCGCCCTGGCTTCCCCTCTCGGCGAGGGCGGAGGCACTGGCTGGCCGGCCAGATGAAGGTATAACAGCTTCGAGGGGGCTCTGATGTCTCTGCCGCTGCTCCGACAAGGACGAGGCAGTCCGGAGGAGCTCCAGAACAAAGCGGTGGTTTCAAAGCCCTTCGCTCCGGAGGCGTGATTACAACAGGGGAAGGAGGAGCGCGGCTCCCCGTCTGCCGCATCCCCCGGGAGAGGTCCCGGCTGCGTCTGGGGCCGTCCCTGCTCCCCCAGCATCTCCCGCCCCAGCGGGTAGGACCACATCCCCCATCCTTGGGGTGGCCAGGCAGCACCTCTTGAAACATCGATGCATGAGGAGATGAAAAACCCCTGCTGCATTTGGCAGAACGGGCGACCAACTGCCCTGAAAAGTCAATGTCCAGAAGCTTAACTTTCCCCGTCTTCATCAGAGTTTGGGTGGATTTGATGCAAAACATGCCAAAGTGCATGCCTGCGAATGCCAAGCGTGTCAATAGGTTAAAGTAAATCTAAAGTAACATTTGAAAGCTGAAAGATGAAAGTAGATCACAGGGCAAAGATCAAACGATCTAGAACCACTTCTCAGCCTTTTCGTGCTGCAGATTATTAGCATTTGAAAGTGAAGAGCATTAGTGAAAGGAGAGGATGGGGGCCGGGAAGGAACTTCTGTTGTGCAGATAAAAAGTGAAGTAAGTGACACTGGCAGAGGAAGGATGAAAACTACCCGCCTTGTTAAGTGCCACACAGAAAGCCTGTGTACACGCAAGCCCGTGCCCGCCAACGGGCAGCCATCGGCTTATTTTTGGACGGCGGGCACATGCCTGGGATCCTTCCCAGGAGCCTTCCAAGCACGCAGCGGGCCCTTCTGCACCAGCACGGGGAGGAAAGCCTCCCGAAGGGAGCGGCGGAGCCGAGGGCTGGGACAGCCGCTGTCGGGAACCAGCCGCTCCGAGGTGCCTGGCATAGAGGCAGGTCTTTGAAAAAGACCTTTAACTGTAAAATTAACTAACGCGCTTTATCTCCTGCGGAAACCGGAGGAGCCTCCGGTTTGTACCCCCGCGCAGAGCCAGTGCCTCGTTCAGCAAACCGTGATGGGCAGGAGCAGGGCAAGTCCGGCAGCCCCTGACACGGCGGGGGAGAGGGAAGCCCAGCAAAGCCAGGGCGAAAACGAACAGCCGGAAGGCAGCGGCTGTGCTAAGACAATATTGACGTCTGCTAACGAAGACGTTCAATATCAGAATATGTATTCCTGCCTTCCATCTGCAGCAAGAGCTTCCCCAGCTGGCCAGTAAGCCTCGCTGGCACCGCAGCTGGGGTGGGAAGCACGCGGAGGTCGGGGCCAGCCGACGCTGAGCTCTCATTCCCCCCTTCCCTCGCCCCACCTCTGGCAGCTGCTGCCCAGGGCAGGAGGCACGCAGCGGTGGGATGCTCGCAGAGATGCTCTCGCACATCCGCAGGCACTGTTCCCAGCGCCGGGAAGGGCTGGGCTCTCTGCACCCCCGCGCGCCGCAGTTCGGGTGCAGAACCGCCTTCTCCCTGGTGCCAACCCGTGGTGCCGAGACGTGCCTCGCGAAGAAAGCTCACGACACCGGCGATGAGCAAAGACAACTTGTTTTGTACTCGCAGCCTGAACCAACCCCGCTCCAGAGTCGGGAACGAAGGAGCTTTTATGTCACGGTCTCTTTACGCAGCACGCTTGCCTTTTAGCCTCTTTCGGCTAGATGCGGTACGGCTCCAGAGTGGAAGAAGGCTCCAGCTGGTTCATGCTGGTTTAACCTGCACCAGCCAGCGTATGTTCCACCGAAATATTTCGACTTACGTCTGTACGTGGCCACGCAGCGCCTGCGCTCACCCCGGCAGCTCCGCACGTGCGTGGAGCAGGGGAACGGAGCGGGGCGCAGGGAGACGGGAGCGCTCCCCGCTCGGGCACCGGGAAGGGGCGACCGGGATGCGGAGGCTCCCAGCCTTCCCCAGGGCAGGTTTATCTCTGCGCTCGGGTGCTGCCACAACAACGGCCGGGAGGAAGAAGCAGCTGCGAGGCAAGGGCCCTCGCCCCCTGCCCTGACTTCCAGCTTCTTGGCATGTAACCTGCAATGTCTTTGCTCCCCTTCTGCTGACTTACGTGCAGCGGGAATTGCATGCAATTAGGCCTAAAGGGGTGCACGGACATCTAGCTCACACGGCTTCCAAATGCGGGCTTTTCCTCTGTTTAGGGGTTGCCAAAAACTCTCTTAATGTAAGCATTGTGGGAGTCTCTTAATTAACGTTTGCAAAAGCTTCCTCTGATATTGTCCTACGTGTATTCGTTTCGTTACCTGGGTACCGGGATGAAAGCTGCCACGGTGAATAAGATCTTAGCCGATCCCCAAATGAAAGGTGTTCGGCTGCCCTAGGTGGAGTTTCGCCCCGGGAAGAGGGCAGCACGGCAGCCTGCCCTTCACAGCCGCATCCCCAAGGCAGCGCCGGGAAGGGGAGCCCGGGGACCGGGGCGGGGGGCTCTGAGGGTCCCAGAAACCCCGGCACCTCCCCTTGTCTCGGGTGCTCATCTGCGCGGCCGCGATTTCCAGTAGCGAATTAGGAGAGAGGAGAGGGGGAGAGGGAGGAAGCAGATGCCATATCTGTTATATGCAGCCTTGGCAGTAATAAACAGCGAAGCTGACTGTTCCCAGAGGGACTTGCTAATACAGGAGATGATTCACTGCAGTGTAACCCCCCAAGGGCTTTACACACGACTCTGACTAAACTTCCTATAAAATCAATCCAGCCTTTTCACCACTTTTGACAGGGCGTTCTAATACTAATCTACTCGCCTTGTCAGTCAGCCCCACTAACAAAGGCTCTAATGATCTTTAACCAGGCGCAGAAAATACTGCACAGGTCGGCGGAGGATTCCTGGATCCCTCCAGAAGAAAAAAAAAAAAAAATCCATCCTTTCCATAGGGGAAGGGCTCGTATTGCTGCCGAAAAGGATCATGTTGTAATTATTATTAATAATAATAGCGACGGAGACGCGAACAGCTTGCAAGGCAGGGCCGGGCCCCGGGGTGAGGAACGCGTTTCGCCCCCCACCTGCCCCAGGAAGGCGTTTGCAAAGCAACGACTTGCCTCGGTAGGATGCCAGGGAGGAAAAGGCGCAGGGCAGGACAGCGAAAGACCGTGCCCGGGAGGCAAGGCAGCCTGATGAGCACCCTCCTCACCACCCAGGCTGCGCTTAGCCTCAGGCACCCCGCGGGGAACAGTCACACTGGAAAATGTAAAGCACCTGGCCCCTGCGATCGAGCCCGGCACCGACTATTCCCTTTCTCCTGCACGGTTTCCACATCTCTGCCTCTGACTCACGGCAACTCATCCTCCCTGACAGTTAGACAGGAGCCCACCTCGCTTCCTTCACGCTGTCACTAGGCAAGTCCACAGGCGTGTGGGGCAGGATGGAGACGCTCCTGCTGCGAGGGGGCTGAGCACGCCTCCGCCCGAGCGGCCGGCTGGCACACACCTCAGCACCCAGCCCTTCACGCGCCTCTCCATCGCCTCCGCAGCAGCTCCACGCGCGGCTTCGGCTACCGCTGATTTCCCACCCCCCGAATCGATTCTCCCTTCCTGCCTCGGCCGCGGCCCCAGCGAGGTGCGACCCTGCGGCGGGGAGGCTGGCAGACCTCATTCAGAGGTGTCGAATGGGTTTGTTTTGGTGCTAGATGTGTCTCCGAGACAAATCAGAGGCTGTGGCTAGATGTTTTTTAAGCAGAAATAGGCGTTTTCTCGCGCGCTTGCTCTTCCCCGGTGCAGTCGCTGGCAGCAGTGCTGCGTGGCGCTGCCCCGCGTGCCCCCAGGGCCCCCAGAGCATCCAAAAGCACGGCTCTGGACACGGACCAAAGCCGGGCTGATTTCAGCCGCAGCCACTGTTTCTGTGTTGGCTTTATAAGAAACGGTTTGCCGAGACAGGAGCCACGTGCAGCGGCATGCTCGGGCGCTGCAGTAACTCTGCATTTTTTTATTAAGCAAACGAGCTAATGGGCATGTACCGCGCGTGCAACGTGTCAGCACGCTTGCCACTGCCACCTCCGATGAGGAGGCAGCTGCCTGGGGCTGGAGTAAATTACTCATCCTCTCCCGCCCCGCTTTGCTTTGTGGTTTTGCTGATATTTTGATGACTCTGCTCCCGCGAGGGCTTGGCTGCCGGGTGCCGCCGGCTCTGCTGACTCGGCCCCAGTGCTGGGGACATCAGGGGTGTCTGCTGCTTCCCCGCATGCTCTGGCAAGACGGGTATTTGGCCTCGCAGGGCTCGTGCCACCCGCCGGTCCCAGGGACAGGAGGCAGGCAAAGCCAGCTCGGCGTGCCAGTCCCGCCGCCTAGAAGCCATCTGCAAAGCTTGGGAGGGACGGGCTGCTCGGAGCCAGGCTCCCGCGAGCGTCCTCCCTCGTCAGCCTGATGAACTGTTTTGAACAGGCACCAGCAGCCCTTGGCTTCGTGCCTCAAGCCCTACCGCTCCCGCTGCAGCGTCGGGCAGGGTTAGGGCAGATTTTCTGGCAGCGTAAGCCGGCAAAGCGCTGCTGAGCTCTGCGGGGCCGAACACGCGCGCCTTGGCTTCGCTTCGTTTGAACAGAGCAGCTTTTTAAAGAGAGACGCTGGAAATCAGAGGGAACGCAAAAGGGTTCATCATCTGAATTGATCTAGTGGTTAACGAGCCCCCCGAAACCTGCAGGATCCCTTCACCGTGCTAAATTATACGGCAAATGGAATCGCAAATATTTACTCAAAATTAACGCCGTGCAGGCGTCGTCGGGAAATCCCAGGGATGTTGCCGAAGGATCACTTTAACGCCTTTCACGGGAAAAGGAGGGCCTGAGCGGGTATTACACTAGCCAGAATGTTATAAACAAGCCTAATGGTTTGCTTTGCTTCCCCCCTCGACAGAACTCTTAATTATGTATCTTGCAAATGAGCCTGGAAAACGGATTAGCCGCACCAGCTGCTCGCTACGGCGGCAGAGCCTTTCCCGAAGCGTTTGTGGTGGCTCCAAACCCTTCCCCACCTTTCCCCGCTCCGGCGGCGCAGGCGTGTGACGGGGGAGGACCTGCTCTGGGTCGGTGGGGAGATCAGCCGGGCTTTGCAGCCCAGACGCAAGGTGTTTCGCTGGAATCGGTCACAGCTGTCTCCGCTCGCGTCGGGAATAGGCACGATTCGCGCGAGGTTGGTTCGCTTCGTCGCACGCCTTGCTTTGCAGCAGGATGGCGGGAGAGAATACAGGAGAACTGCAAAACCAAAGAAACGGCTCAAAATAAGCTCCCGAGGACGCCCATTAATAAAACGCCTCTTATCTCTCCGTGCTCTGAAATCGCAAGGTGGGCAGTGCACCTTCATGGAACTTCTAGCTCAAGTAGCAATGACTTTGACCGTGCAAAATTACACTCTATTCTGGCCAAATTAACTAGGTAATGCCTTGCATTAGTGTAAAATCCTCCATCAAACCATGAAGGCTGCCGTTAAAAAAGCTCAAGGCCGAGAAAGTCCGGTGGCGGGGGGAAGGAGGTCTGCGAGGGGGGTTCGGGGGTCCCTGCGCCCCCGGCTGCCACCCCTGCGGCGCTCCCCTTCCCGCTGACGTGCCTTCTCCTGCCTCCCCCCTTTTTCCCCTCCTGATCCGGCAGATGGATTTGGCTGTCCCTGGCTGATCCGGGAAGCCTCAGCAGCTGGAGCAGAAGGTACCTGCAAGAAACTGCAAGAAGCGCCTCAGACGCAAAGAAGTGCAGACGACAAACGCGGCTTAATAAGGAGAGCACGACTTTTCCATTAATGCTCCCCATCCACGTGACACCGGCAGAGGGAAAGGCAAGAAACTGCCAAAGAGCTTATTTGTTTTGCAATTACGGGTGAAATAAAAAATTACTTGGTCTAATTAGACCTCTTTTAGTAAGAGAACCATGCAAAATAAACTCCGTTTCATTATCAATGCCAGCCCAAGTCTCTCTTGCGCTTTATACGTTGAAGTGAAAATGTGGAAGGTCAATTTGCTATGTAAATTTTCGCAAATTTGGCTAAACTAAACCGATTACCCTAATGTGTATGCAAATTAGCTTAATTGATAACAACTTCTCCCGGTAACTTTAAAGAAGGGAAGGGGGGGGGGAATTATTCCAGTTGTGACAATCCTCTAAAGGGTTTCTTTGCCCAATAAAGAAATGATATCTTGACAAATTGAAAGGCATATAATGACATCAGATTAATTAACGCTAAGACCAATTAGCACATGCAAAGAGAGAGGGAGAGCTTTACAGGAGCAAAATTCACTAGAGGAGATTACGGGAATACATCATCTTTCATGCAGACGCTTATATGCCTTCATTTTCTTTGGAGTAACGAGGAGTTCTTTGCTGGTACAAGCGGTTTGCTTTGCAAATAGAGAGCTTGGCCAAGCGGTGGGAAAGGAAACAAGTCTGGAGGCGACGGCATCTTCGCGGGCGGAGCCCCTCGGACTTGGCGCCGCTGCAGCCGGCGGCTGGGGCGGGGGCGCTGCCTTCGGGCTGGTGCCCTCCCTGCCCGCTCCCTGCTCGACGTGCAGGCAGCAGGCTGGCAGGACCGGCCGGCAGAGAGCCTTTCCTGGCACCAGCCCAGCGCGGACCCAAAGGCCTGACCCTGGCGCATCTCTGCTCAGCCACCCGCGGCGCAGGG
>WEKW01013547.1:77941-119187 GCA_013389905.1 Sula dactylatra | reverse complement strand
CACATTAACTGTAAGGAGGGCCTGTTTATTTACCTTAGTGCTAGAAAATGCTTCATATGAAACGCGGCATGGAGGGGTACGAACCAGGGCGCGCCCGCGTGCGGCGGGGTCCCGGCGCAGACGCCGGCAAAGCTCTGCAGAACCGAAGGTGGTTGGGAAGCAGCACCCGGGACCCCCCCAGGGCCCCCGCCGCGGGCTGCGCTCCCCAGCCCAGCCCGCCACCATCCCCAGCCCGCCGCCGGCACGCCCGGGGCCTGGCTCACACCCCCCAGCTGAACGTCCCGCCACCGGCGCGGCGAAACTCATCCGTTTCTGGAAATCACTCGGACGCCGCTTATCTGACGGATGTCGGGCTGCGGCGTTTATAAAAGTAACTCAGTTGTACTATCAAACTCGGCTCGCCGCCCCCCTCCGCTTGCAGCCCTGCTCAGCCCCTGCCGCGAGCAAGCGCTCGCTGCGCCCCGCCGTTAGTGCTGCGAGGGCCTGAGCAGGGGGGCTTGGCACTAGCACCCACCCACATCCACATCCACACGGGTGGCCGGAGACCTCCCTTTCGGCTGGCGCGTTCGCCCCCTCCCTTAGACCCTGGCCGAGCTGGGGGCTGAGCAAGGAAGCCTTTTGCTGCATCTGTTTCACCGCGGCCTGTTCTGTACCGCGTCTCCCGGTTTGTTGGTACCTTTAGGGCATCCCATTGGCATCGTGCGCGAGCCAGGAGAGGAAAGGAGCAAACACGCTGGTCGGATAAACACCCTGAAGAGGGTCTGTCTTTCCACCCTCCTTTTTTTTTTTTGCCACCCTCTTTTCTTTTTTTTTTTTGACATTTCGTCATCTACAAAGACAAGCTGCAAGAAGGAGAGAAAAGCTGCGCCTTTAGATCATCAGCAGAAATCTCTCCTCACGCTGTTTTCATGGGCGATTTGTTAAACTGTAAAACATTAAAGGAAGGACGGGGCGGGGAGATGTGTTTTTTCGACTTTGTCTCTCATTTGTTAATTGTGCTCATCAGCGAAAATCATTTGTGGCAGAGATGGGGGAGCGAAAAAAACCAAGCAAGGAGCTGATCATATGCAGGGGAAATAACTCAGATGTGAAAGTACTTCAGGCTGGGAGATTGCACTATTTATTCACACAAGTGTCCTGCTGTGCTTCAGAAATGCAGTGATTTAATGAGCTGCTGCAAAGGTGTTTGTTAGTAAGGAATCCTGTCTCTGGTTATTCTCCCCCATGCGATGAGGAGGCAGCCCGGCAGAAGTTCTGACTCGGTGCCTTATGAAAGATTTAGAGGCGCTTCCCTCCTGCTCCCGGCTCCGAAGCGCTTTTTGAATCTGTTCCAGAATTAAACACTGTACAAGCCGAGCGGGGGCTTGTTCGACGCAGATGCCGAGCGAGAGTTAAGAAGAAATTAGAAAGGCATTTGTGTTAACAGATGTTCCTCCTCTCTGCCTCGGATCGGCGGTGAGCGGGCCGGTGGCACGGAGCCTGACGAGAGCGGCAGAGGGGTGGGGGGCAGCCGGGGGGCTGGCAGCCCCTGCCCAAACCCCGCACGGCGCCTGCAGAGGGGACCGGGGGCTGAGAGCCCCTCGGGTTGCCCCACATATCCCCAGCGTGCCGCAGAGCCCGGCACAAGGACGCGCATCCCCACCGATGGCTCACCTGGATGGGGAGCGACAGCAGAGCTCTGCACGCCTTACAGAAATAAGGAGCACCCCCCGAGAGCAAAGTCACACTGGCAAAGCCTCGGAGAAGGGCAGGCAACCTCTGCCCAGCTAGCGCCCGTGCACCGCGCCGCCCGNGGTGTGCCACGGAGCCTCCCGGCCGGCCGGCCTCGCCCCGTCTTGCTACACCCGGGCAATCAGAAACACCCTGCGCAGCAGGTGGGCTCAGCCTCCGGCACCTGCGCCCACCCGACTGCCGCAGAGCATCCCGGCCCCGGCTCTGCCGCCCACCCGCGGCGCCGGCTGAGCGGGTCACCAAAGCCCCCTCGGCATCGGGGACACCACCAAACGCTAAGGCTGATGGAGAAGTCTCTGCCGCGCCCCGGGCCCCCAGCGATTTTGAACCCGTGCCACGCAGCGTGTCTGCTCTGGCTGCCTGCTTGGCTGGAGCGGAGCGTTCCTCCTTTCAGGTCGCTGGAGCACCGCTATTACTCCGAGGCTAAGCAGCACTAATGGAGAACGCCTTCCAAGTTTCATTTTCCTCTGTAATGGAAAATGCAAGAGCGAGATTTCAGTCTGTGAGCACTTCTCTGAAAAAACAAATATCTTTATTGGCACTGGACAGCCTGCCAATCAGGCACAAAATTGCTGGCTTCTCTTTCTCCCCTGAAGGAATGCCTCTGCATACAAAGATACCGGAAAAACTTCAGGGCCTGGAGGATAAAAGGGCCTTCTCTGCCTTTCAGTGGGTGATTTGCAATGCATTGCTTCAGCATAATTTCCCATCTCCACCGCTCACAAAGGAAGCTCTGTTGCTATCTGTGAGTTTAATAATTTCTCTTCCCTACACCTTGCATTCATAATGCACCTTTCAACACCTCGGCTCCTGCTCTCCAACTGGGCTGCGGCTCTGCCGGAGCTCTCCCTCTTAGTTAGAGCTAAAGTGGTAATAAAACCAGAGCCTTAACATTCAAAAGACATCTTGAGCCAGGGAGCGGGCAGGATGCTCGTCTGGAGGAGGGAAGCGGCAGGCGGCACGGACAGCCCCTCCGACAGCGGCACCCGGCGCTGCAACACGCACACCCGCGAGCTCTCCATCCTTCGGTGCCTCCGTGGGGACGTTGCTCGAATGAGCATCCCTCGTCCCAAGGCCGCCGTGGTGGGCTGCAGGGCACGGCGCTCCCCTGGCTCCAGCTCTCTTAGCGACAAGGATGGGCGAGGAGCGGCAGCTCTCACTCTTTATCCTCTGGTACCTCCAAAGCCTTGGCACGCCCACCCAGGGCCAAGCCGGCGCAGGCTTTGGTCCTTCGGGGCTCTTTGGACCACGCCGAGCAGGTCTGCGCCACCCTGAGAGGGAAACTGCTGAAAACTCCTCACCGCCTGCTTTCCGACTGGAGGGTTTGCATAAGTTATTCCCCAAAGCCTCCAGGCCCCACGGGACATATTCTTTATCCATTTAGCTGGGAATGCAACTATTAAGAGCCTGTAGATGTACAGCATTTGCAAAATTAGTACAAGAGGCTCCAAATAATCCATAAATCCATCTGTTACATGAGCCACGTCTGATCGTCTCTTCTCCCTTCAGCTTTCCAAGGGGAAATGCTACGATTCCTCTAGCAACAGGCAGCGAGCGTTTCTCATGTGGCCCCCAGCACGAAACCCCCCGTTCCCCAGCCCGGGAAAGGTGAATCGAAGAGACGTCTGCTCCAAAACTCGTGAGCAATCGCTGCTCTTCAGCCAGCGCCCACGAGGGACCTTTGCATTTGCGGCATGAAATAAATGCCTCTTGGCTTTCACTCACCGGCGCCTGACCCTTTTATATCAAAACGCATCCAGAGGCTTCCCCTGCATCAGGCGGGAGCTCTTTCATAGCTGCCAGGAGAGGAAGCTGCTCTATTATTTATCAGGACAGTCCTCACAAAGTTTGGCCCAAGTCCCCGGGGAAGCGAGGTGACCGCGCCGCCTCGCCTGCAAGCATCCCTGGCAGCGCCATCCCAGCGCTCGCCCCGGCCACGCTGTTAGCGTGAGATTTGGTTTCCCCTTCGAGCAAGCAGGGCCGCAGTCGAGCGGGTTTGGGCCAGCGGAGCGGAGGAGAGCAGCAGCCCCCGGCTGCCAGGGCCAGCTCCCACCCGGGGCTGGCAGAGCGTGGGTGCACCAGCGTCTCCGGCACAACCGCGGTCCCCGCACCTCGCAGAGCCAGACTAATACTCGGCTGTGCACGTAAACCCCTGAAAAGCCCCCCTTGCCCCAGCCTGCAGCTCTGCAGCGCCGAGAGCCCCCGCCGAAGACGCACGGAGCTGCGGCAGCTCGGAAGGAAGCGTGCACAGGTCTGTTCTGCACAGGTACAAAGTTCTGCAAAAACGTTAAATTATTCATCTGCTGGAGCTCTCTTGCCCTCCGCTCGCTGTGCGGATGGATCGTTAATTATCTCCGGTATACAATGCAGGCAGCCGAAGACCCAGCCAAAAACAGGAGCAGGAACTGCCGGTGCCCCCCGCCCAGCGCCCCGCGTCGCCGCCAGCCCACAGGTGGGATGAGACCCCCGTCCCGAGGAGACCCCGAGCCCAAACCAGCACTGCGCAGACCGCAGTGACTTATTCATACTTGGTACAGTTCGGCAGGTAGCACAACTGTGCACACATTAATAATTCAGACCACTAAAGACTGCTGCAGAGGCGACTTTCCCAGGGATTTAATGTTCGCATCCCTCACATTCCTGCCACAGCAAAAAGAGAAAAATTACAAACTGATCTACAGGAGCGGACTCCCCTCTCCTACTCCTTTGCGGCTGCTTTATAAACACCGGCTGAGCCCTTGCCAGGCTGGATGCGTCCTGCGGGGCCGCGGGCAGGGGACAGGCAGCTGCAAGGCTGGCACTGGGGCGGGCGGAGCACCGCGGCGCGGGGTCCGTGCGGCTCCTCGCAGGCCTTTGGCTCTGAAAAGAGCCCAGATGTGCTTCCTGATGAGCTTCAGATGGACCTGCCTGCTTGAGCATCCTGCCGGGCTCCCCGCTGCCCGGGCGGAGCAGCCAGTCACGCCGGAGGCTGCTCCTCGCTCCCTCCGGCTCCTGGGGCCTCTCATGCAGTCCTTGACATTTTCCTTCTCAAGGGGCAAGTCCCTGGTGCATCCTCACAGAGTAATTGTGAAATTATTATGGTTGGTGATTTTAATTTAAATTGGATGGAGAAATGTTGTACTGCGGCTGACTCATTTGCTATGGATTTTCACTTAACCAAATTGATTAGTCAACCAACCAGACTTAACTTGAAAGTTGTAATCACTCATTGTTAGATCTAATTTTCATGTCGCTCCCAGACTACGGTCGGAAATTGAACTGCAAAGACTTTAACGAAGTTGGGGTGGAGCGTCTAAAAAGCCTAGGGCTGCGGCGGCCGGTGCCGTCCCACGGCCGGTCGCCTGGGCTGGGGCACGACTGCCGGGGGCCACTGCCGGCATCGCGGGGGTGGCAGGGCCGGACCCAGTCCCGGCCGTGTGTCCGCTCCAGTGTCCCTGCCTCTTCTTTGCATGGCTCACAGCACCTGCATCCGTCCTCCCTGGGCATGGGGACAGGAGTCCCTTGCATGAGTGTGATGCTCCGCTCCCCTCTCCCCGCCTGTGCCCAGATTTGAGAACAGCTCCGTGAAGCTCTAATTACCGCCAGGCACCACAGAGGCCACCCTCTCTTTAAAATAAGCAGGCTGCATGCCAATTAATACCTTTAATTAACAGTAAGGACTTGCTGGAGGGACGAGGACTTGCTCTCCCAGATGGACTCTCTGCCTGCTGGTCTAAACGGCGAGGGTCTGCTAGGTCAGGCTGGCCGGGACCCGTCGCCGAATTACTCGCCGTTCCCTGCCAACTAAAATGACTGCAAGGGAGGAGACACCTCGGGCAGGACAGACGGACAGCCAGCGAGGGACAGCTGGCCCGGCCCGGCCTCCTGCAGAGCGTGGGAGCGCTGGCGGGCCCGCGGCAGCCCTGGCACCAGCGCCGGGCCAGGCACCGGCAGGCCGCCTCCCACCCCGCGGGCAGCCCTGGGCCACCCCAGGGAGAAGCTGTGCCTGGCCGGGGCTCCCAGCGAAAGCCCTTGCCAAGCAGCTTCCCGTGCTAAGGAGAGGCGGAGAGCATCCCGGAGAGCATCCCCCGCCCGGGATCGGAGCACGCGGGGCAGGGCTGTCCTGGCCAGGCAGGGACAAGGGCGAAGCCACCACGTCCACGAGGTCGGTACCCCGTCAGCGCAGCTCCCCACCTCCCCATCCCCATAACTGCCACGGCAGCAGGCGCAGAGTGGGCCGGAGGGAGATCTTTATTCAAAGCAATGTATGTTAAAGTCTCCAAAAGCTTTTAACGGAGGCCATTATTCCCACCCTGAGAATCGATGGGGTTTAATTCCCTCCGAGCTATTTGTTTGGCTTTGCTTCTGCATTTCAAACGCACGGGAGCCGCATTTACCAAAACAAGGGAGCCCTGCAAGAGAGAGCGCGCGTTGCATTTTCCCTTGAAACTACTGGAAGTTCATTTTCAAAGCAGGGCAGTTTTCTTGGAATCAATGCATATCAAGCAAAATCAATAGTTACTTTACGCAGACGGGCTGAGACACCTAAGTGATCGCGCTCTATGGCATCGGGACCCAAGTCTATATGTTTTTCAACAAGTCGATGCATTTAAGCAGCTGCTACTGTCTTTTCACTTAAAAATAATCCGCTTGCAGCTCAGACGGTCTCTGTCCGTGGAGCCCAGTAACAGCCCCGACGCTTCAGGGACCAGCGACCGCAGGGGCCGGTGGCAGCACCGGCAGCCCCGGGCCGAGTCCCCGGCACCGGCAGGGAGCTTTGCAAATCCAAAGCAATCCCGCGTTCAGCAACAAGTCCTGGCAGTTGAGCTCCCCCTCTCAGCCGGGGACGAACACCTCCACTTGAAGAGGCATGCCAGCTCCTGACCACTTCCATTTCCACTGACATTTCAGAAGCTTTTTCATCTGGCTCTGCTCTTCAGTAGCGCAATCATCAGCGCGTCCAGGTGCGCTGGCATGAAAGGCGGAACGTAAGCATATTTTTGCAGGGCAGAGACATTCAATTTAGTTGAAAGGCTCTGCCAAGTGCAGCGCCTTTAAGGAGAGAGAACTGCAAGTCCCACTCGTCCCAGATAACTGGGGAGAACTCCAGGCAGGGAGACCGGCCAGGGCCGGCAACTGCCATCAAATGCCTCTCTGATGTTCAGAGGCAGGCATGTTCCTCGGCTTCCTTTCCCCTTCCTTTTGCTGTATGCAAATCGCCGCTCCCTGTGAGTTATTAGATAACAAAGGACTGTTTTCTCTGCAGAGGCTCGCTTGTCTCTGAACCTGGTGAGAAGGATAATTAAGGAATGCCGGAGGAAGCCGCGCAGAGGATGGTTTTCACCCCTTCCCCGGCAGTCTCCAGGAGGAAACCACAACAGGTTTCCTCCATGTGAAACACAGCCGGGGGTGGGGGGGAGCAGAGGACAGCCGGGGCCCCTGGCTCAGCTGTCCCCACGCATCCCCTCCGCCGCAGGACCTCGGATGCCCACCCCGAACCCTTTCTTTAGACCAAAGCAAGGCGCCCGACCCCGATCCGCATCCCGGCGGAGGACGCGGCGAGCTGGCTGTGCCACGAGCCGCTGCAGCTGTGCAGCCCCTTCCCTTCCCCCGGACCCCGAGGGGCTCCCAGCACCCCTTTGCCCGGTGCTGCCGGGCACCCGTCCCGCTCTGGCAGAGCATCCTGGCGGGCCGCATCCTGCCCGCAGCCGGCCGCGTTGCCATGGAGAAGATTTCTGTGCCACCAGTGACACAAAGGAAATGGCGCTTTCCCGAGCTCGCCTGGGAAGCAGCGCTAATGAGGAGAGCGGGAAGAGGGCTTGCTTTCTGCCTGCCTTTCTTGCAGGAATCACAGGAGAAAACGATAAAAAAACAAACAGTGTGGGAGGGAGGAGCTCAGCCCTCGCCCAGGCAGAGGAGGGAGCATCTGCAGCCAAGCAGCGTTGGTTCTTGCTCGCTGCAGGGCGACGCAGCCCTGTCGGGAACCGTCCGCGCTGCAGCACAGCCAGCGCCGAAGCAACAGGTCAGGGGAACTGCAGGAGCTGCAGCAGCTCCCCCGTGAGAGCGCCCAGCCCTCCCCACCCTGGCCTCAACCCGGTTTTGCAGCACCGCCTGTGCGAAGAGGGAGGGAAGGGCTGTGTCCTCACCCGCCTGCTGCCAGCCTCTGCTCAGCACCGTGGTTCGGGCGGGCTTGCAGAGGACGGCACCGTCCCCGAGCCACCTCTGCCGGGAGCCGGCCGGTTCCCAGGGCACAGCCAACCTCCGCAGTCGCGCCGGGGCTGGCCAGCATCACTGAGCAAACACTGCGCCGCCGGCTCGCAGGGCATGGGGCGTCCCCCAGGGAAGGCCGTCTGGAGGAGGCGAGCGGCTCACACGCTGCTTGTGCTTCTGCTCCCCAGAGGGGCAGGCTGCGAGAGGCGGGGATGGGAGGCAGAGGTGAGACAACACACAGCTCTGAACCTGCTCAACAAAGCGCCTTCTCTGCTGTGCCACCACCCATCGTCGCACGCTCGCTAGGCTGGAGCTGGGGGAGAGGAAGAGGGGAGGCCCTGCTTTCAGGCCAGTTAGCCAAACCCAGCCCGAGCCGTACGCACAGACAGCGAGGGAGGGTGGGCGCAAGGCGATGGCGAGACAGCCTTGCCTATGGCGACGGGTAACTACTTGTCGGCACCCCTGGGGAAGGTGGTACGGCGGCAGAGCAAAGGTTGCACGGCCCTGTAGACCCCTTTTCCCTGTTCTCTCGCCGGCGAGCCGCTGGAGCCCTGGAGCACAGCAGCACGGCTGCCCTCCTTCTTCCTCATCTCTGCTGAGGCGTGTGAAACCCGAACCCAAAGGAACCCGGTCTGGTGGCACCACAGCTCACCCCTTCTCCCACCCTCGGCACCCACCACGTCTTCGTGCCAGCCCAGGGGGGCGCGGGTGCAGGGACTGAGCCAGCAGCACCGGGGCGAGCGGCGTCCCGGGCCCCGCATCGCTGCCCCCGCTGTCACTGCAGCCCGTTCGGGTTCATAAATTCTCATTTGCTCTATACCGTTTGATTTTTGAGCATCTCCCAGACACTTCCTCACTTTACTACAATTGATGGGATCATGTGTAATTTGTAAATGATATTAAGTGAGGTAATAACACTCTGGGAACCGAGTGAAAATCATAAATTATTAAAAATTACTGCACTGAAATGTTACTACTTTGCTTTTGTACCTGACTGATGGCTCACATGCTGTCTCTTCTGCCCCCGAGACCTTCAAACCCACTCTTCTCCATCCATTACACCTACACGGAAACCCGATGGGTGAAGCACGGGGTGAGCCAGCGGAGCTTAGCCAGCACTTTCCTCTGCGCCTGAACTTCGGAAACAGCTCTAGAAAACTCTCACATCCTTCCCAAGACCTGCACGGGAGGCGGTGCAGCCACGCTACCACCGCGTTAAAAAGCCCTCTCTCTGCAGCGTGCCCCGATCTTCTCCCGTCGGTAGAGCTCCGCTTGCGTTTCCCGTAAGCACGCCACACCGGCCGCCCTGTCCCCCAGTCCCTCTCACAGCAGCCGCTCCGGGAGCGGGGAGCAGCCGCCTCCTGCTCGACACCCGTCACGGCCAAGCGGCGGAGCCGCCTGCACCGGCGGCTGAGATTCACGGTCCCCGCCCCGCGGCAGCCCGTGAGCCGAACGGCAACGCCGCGGCGGCGTCACAGCCCGGCACCGGGGCACAGCAACGTCCCTCTGCCCCGCCGCTCAGGGACCGCGGCACCGGGCCGGCAAGCTGAGCTCCTCGGCACCCCGGCTGGGCCGGATGTCCCCGGCGGTGCCAGGGCGTCATGGGACGGCGGGATTTCTGTGGAGGAAATTGCAGTAAGAAACTGTTAGCAGCTGCAGCGCAAGCACAGCACGGCTGCTGCAGGGCAGCAAAAGGCAGGCTTGCTCTCCCCGCCCCGCTGCGTCGCCCGTGCAGGCAGAGCACGGCTCTGCAGCCCTTGCTCGGGGCTGTGGCAGGATGCTTGAAGCCCGAGCTTCCGACGCTCTCGGTGAGGGAGCACGCTCATGCATTTTTCAGGCCGATCAATGCAGCCAGGCACCCTGTAGACATAACGACTGCATTGGCCTGAATGCAGAGACAGGCTGGGGGAACGGCTCCAAGTCTGGCGTAACCGACAGAGCCCTGGGAGAGCTGGGCATTATTTATAATTTAACTTATAATTTGCTGCTCAAACCCGGCGGTTTAAAGTGGTTGGATGTCAGCGTGCCTTTGGAGAAAGGAGTGGGACGGGAGAGGAGAGCGCGGCACCTCCCCGCTTCCCAACCCAGGGTGTTTGAAAAGCTCTTCGCTCAGGTTCTGACCTACTTGGCATGGCAGAAGCAGCCTCCGGCATTAACAAAGGAAGTCAAAATTGCAAAACACGGCCCCGCAGGCTGCGGGAACACAGACCCAGTCGCTCCCCGCAGCACTTGGAGGCAACGTGGGGACGAAGCTGCCGGTAATGATCGCAGACCTCAGCTCCCATCTCCCCCCCCAGTGCAATGCAAGGGGAAGCCAGACTGAGGGGCACTGGGAGAGGAGAAACCGGCGCCGGGGGCAGCTTCTCCCTCAGCCCGCAGGGTCCCGGCGGTGCTGCCCCGTCCTCACGCCTCTGCCCGGCTGCACAAACATCCTCAAAACGAAATCGTCAGCAGCACGCGGGCCGTCGGGGGTGCTGAGGGGAGCGCTCCGGCAGCAGGAGGCGAGGCGACTTCCAGTGCTGGTAGCGAGACAGAAGGGAGGTTACTGTAAAAATGTTTTGTCAAAACTTTTTGTCTCCTACGGAAAACAAGGTTTTCAATCAAACTGTTTCTGGTTGAAAGCAATCTGCTTCCTTTGAACAGCTTTCCAGACCCAGGAGTTTGGGCCAAAAACTTGTCACTTTTAAGCCAGCTCTTTTCTCATCTTTCAGCAGATTGTTTTTTACTTTCAACAAAGTCAGAAACCCTCCTCTGCCTGGCATTAGACAGCTTAGAACGCCGGAGCCATCTCAAACGTTATTTTACGCGAAAGTACCCGAGCTACCCCTTTCGCATTTGCCCCCAGCCCCATGATGTCTCCTTCCAGGGCTGGGTGAGGAGCGTCCCGCGCTGCAACGCCGCGCACGGGAGACCCGGCTCCCTGGCACGGGCTCGGAGCTGGGGAAGGCTGCCCTGGCGAGCTCCCAGCCGAGGAGAGGGGCTGGACTGGGAGGACGAGAGGATCAGACCAGCTCCGCTTGGCCAAAACCGCGTCCGCCGGCGAGGGTCGTCGTGCAAGGGACCCATTTCTGTGCCCAAAACGCACCGTGCCATGTGTGACAAATTGGGCAAACGTCCTGTAGCAAAGGCCCGGAGGTGGGAGCTTGTACGTGGAGAGCTTTGCTCGGCCTCATCAGTGCCGTGTCCCTTGTCCCCGCTCCCAGTGGGTCACAGGAGCACAAGGGAGCCGGACTGGGTGCAGCACTCGGGGTGCTCAGGCTTCGGGCACAGCCTGCCAAACTTCTAAGGACCGCAGACCGGAGCCGAACGCAGCCACGGGTCGCCGGTTACGGTGGGGACCCTGAGGAGCCAGGCGATGTCCCTCGGGGGAGTCTGTCCCCAGTTCTCTCTTCCCAATGTTTCTCTTCTTTTTGTTTCCTTCCGGATGAGGTGCCTGCACGGCAAGCGAGGAGACGGGGAGGGCTCCCGCGCGCACGAGCGGAGGCGTGAGAGTCCGGGGCGGTGAGGTTGTGCGGTAGCTCGAGATGCTGCAAAACCAAGTCCCAGCAAGCCCGCGCGGTCCGTGGCGTGCCGAGCTGCGAGACCCGCGGCGGCTGCCTGCGCCAGCGCAGGGGTCGGGGTGGGGGGTCGCGTCCTGCTTGTTTTCAGCCGAGGCTGTCAGATCAGTGCAATAGCTCGTAAGCCGTCAAATCGTATTTTCGGAAGCAAATTGCTTTTATAATTAATTTAATTATTATTACAGCGACGAGGTTTTGTATTGGCTTAATAAACGTAATCGGGTTTTGCCCTCAGTCTCCTTCCCGACTCCTTCTACTCCCTTTCATGAGTTGGGCAATTTGGGGAGGGGAAAAAACCCAGGCGCAGGCCGAGTAATTAAAGTTTCAATTGTTGTCGTTCGTTAAATGGCACTCGTTTTAATTAGCCTGCGAGCCTGCCCGTGCATTCATGTCTCCCGTGGCTCGCGGACGGGGAGACCACCCCAGCCCCAGCCCACCGCACGCAGAAGCAGAAAGGCTGCTCCCTCCTCCCCAAAGCGAGTAATTTCGCATCGCCATGGAAACCGGCGATGGGGCAGCTCACCATCTCCTTGCTGCCCGAAGAGCTGCAAGGTGCCCCAGCCGGGCGGCCCCCCGGCCCAGAGGGGCCCCGGGAGGGCCCCCGCGTCCCCCCAAAGCCGCCGGCGAGCCCTGCACCGGGGCAGGCTCAGACCCTGGTGGCACCCGGTCCCCGCCGCTCGCTCCCGTCGCAGGGTTGCGCCGGTGCTGGCAGCTGGGGGACCGTGGGGACCCTGTGCCGTGAAACCTATCGCTCAGCCCGCTTTTAATCCCTCTCGCGCCTGCCGCGCTGCCCTTGCTGCTTTTTAGCTGCTCCGTCCAAAAGCTTGGGAGCACCAACTCGGCCGCCTCCCCAAGCCAAAGAGCACTACAGCAACATCGTCACCTTTACCAGGCAAACTTGTAATCCAGTCAAAGAGATCTCAACTTAGTTTGACAAGATCTATTTTCCATGCACCCCTGTTGATTGGCATTTATTATATTACCTCCTTTAATTTTTTATTAATGAGGTCCCGTATCAGCTCTTCCATTACATTGTCCGGGACTGATGTCAGCCTGACAGGCCTGTAATTACCCGCATTATCCCATTGACTCGTTGGAAATGCTGGCACGGCGCTAGGTTTTGTAGAGCCCCCGGAGCCTCCCCAGCGGGGGCACCCGGCGAGCAGCGTGCCCGCTCCGGGAGCCGCCGTGCCTGCGCAGCCCGTCCCCCACCGGCAGCTCTCCGCCAGAGGCAGCTAGCGGGGCTCTCTGTCCTGTCATCTTATTAATTCCTAATTTCCAATTTGCAGGAGGAGAGAACCTTAGCCCTCCATCACGCTAGCCCAGCAATCACAGCGATGAGCCAAGTATCTCTGGACAGTCTTTAATTTATTTCCCGGCGCACGCGGACACTGCTGAGAGACTTGATGGCACCAGCTTAAACCTAATAAATTACTCAAGTACCAGAGATTAGTTAATAAAGTGTCAAGCGCCCGTAAAGTGCTGCTTTGTCAAAGATACAAAATATTCCTCTGTTTCTCCCGAGACAAATAGCTCCCGTGGAGGGAAGAGCGCCCCGCCTCCCACGCCGCTGCTGCCACATGAGCGGATGCTCCCTGCTCAGCATCCCTGCCCCGGGACAGTGCTGGACACGTCCCACACACAGGTCATCCATGCCAGGAACTCGGCTCTCCCGACCTCTCCGCACCCTCCTCGCCGGCCCTGGTGCCTGCCCGCTCACCAGCGCCGCCGGCTGCCTCGCAGACACCGTCTACCCTAAAGGACTCGCGATACAATTGCTGCCCAAACTGCTGGAGTCCCCTGGCATCGCGGGAAACCTTCTGCTACCTTCAGGATGAAGCCAAATCACCGTTCAGGCTGAAAATTCCCTCTGACTGGATGCCGTTTGGAGAACGTCCCAGGCAAACAGAGCGTAGCCCGGGCTGCTCGGAGCTGCCAGCCGGTCACCCGGCACGGGGGCTGCAGGTTGAGGCGAGGGGTGCGGCCCTGAGACCCCCGTCCTGCCCTTTGGCTCCGCGCTCGGGTGCTCCCGCTAATACCAGAGACGCCGGAGGAAGCCCTGGGCAGGGCTGGCACCCCATTCCCAGGGTCGGCATCCCCTCCTTCTCCTCCCCAAGCCCCGCGTCCCGGGCAGAAGCTGCTGGCAGCCCCGAGAGATCGGACATCAGAGATTAAACAGTCTGTTCCCAATGAGCGGAGTTTGAGGCTGTGCATGAGGACGGAGTGATTGGCAGCTCCGAGGTGTTGATGTAACGCCAGAGCGGAGCCCGCTAGGTGTTTCTGCACTTGTGCTGCTTGATTTAATTACCAGACAATGGAAAATTCAGCTAGAGAAGGGTAATTGCAGAGGGAGGCGGGATTATTTGGGGATAACAATATGAAATATTCTGCAGGGAGCTACTGGGGGCCCCATGCAATCCCCACCGCTGCCCATGGGTGCCATGGGCTGGGGGTGCTGCTGGGGGCACCGATGGCTCCAGCTCTCCCTTGTTTCATCGCACAGCAACAGCGGTACAAGGAAGAGATCAAATATTCAGTGAGGCTTTCAAATCTCCCATGTCACGACCAAGCGTCTGCACGTTGTGTTTTGGCTTTTTCATTACCGAGGAGCTCCGTATTTAATCAAAACGTAAGAGTGATTTCATACCGCCTGAAATGTGGATCTGCACCCGCCTGCCTCCCCTCTCCCCACCGCAAATCACCCTGGCTTTTGGCCGCGCCGCACGCCGAGACAGCTCTTTCTCTCCCATCTCCTTTTGAGAGCGACAGTGCTGAATTTCCCTTGTCAAAGCGGTTGTATTTATCCCATTGGTGCCTATCGCAACGTCGCCGGCTGACTCACGCACCCGGAGATTCATTCTGCTCCTATAAAATAACAAATGAGATGAAGGGTTTCGAGGAAAGTTTCCTTGATAGGCCGGGCTCGGCTCCTGAACCCGCTTCCCTCCGCGGCTCGCAGGCGGGCGGAGGGCTTCTCACGGGTCTGGTGAAAGGCACTGCGTGCCCGGTGCGGGGACGGAGCCCGGTCCCTCCGGGTTTCCACGGGGCACTATTCCCACTGGCTCATGAACGACCCTACACGCCTCACACAGTATATATACAGGGTTGAGCAGGGACTCTCCCAAACCGGGAAAGACATTTTAAACGCGAGCACTCTGCGCCTAACTGAGCCGACAGCTCCAGATGTCCCAACCTGCTTCTAGAGGTACCCACACACCACGGCAGAGCCCGAGCCGCGGCACAAACCACCCATCTCATAAAGATCAAAATAAAAGCAAGAATAAACACGGCCTGAGACTTCCGCAGAGCGCTGCGGCATCCCCCGGCCCTGCTCCATCACCTCCCCGCCCCGGGACCCCGCGGCAGGCGGGGAGGGTGGCAAGGGAGAGGTTTGCGGAGGCTGCTCAGCCAGAGCCCGTGGTCAAAGCTGAGTTTAGCCGCCGGTGGTTCTCCTCTTCTCCCTCAGGCTGCTGCTGGCCCTGCGGTGTTGCTAAGCAATGGGGAGAGCGAGCCCAGCCTGGCCTGCCCTGCAGAGGCAGAATCCCGCTGGGTTGGGAAGGGTGCCTCAGCACGCAGGGTGCCCGGGTCTCCGTCCCCCCTCGCCGGTGGGAAAGGGACCCGCTGCCGAGCCAGCCCGCACAGAGGGGGCTCCCTCTCCGGCAGCGCGGCTCCTCCATGCCGAGCCCGATCTCCTTCTGGGCTTTAAACTCCCTCCGTTTGGATCAATTAGAGTATTGACACGGACACGCTGTAGATCAAAACTGCCACCCCTGTTTACACGGTGTGTGACTCCTAGTCAATAATCCTTGTCGGAAAGATCTGGTGTATTTGCTCGATACAACCTTTGGGGCCGGGGAAACCACCAGGGCTTGAAGAAACCCATTTTCAAGAGGATTTCCTTATTTAAGCCTTGGTACAATAACAGAGTCATTTTCCTGCCGGTGTTTCCGCCCTTGCACAGAGGGAGACCAGTACCAGCTCGCAGGGAGAGTCCCGTTCCTCGTCAGCATTAATAACCCGGTAAGGAGCAATGCCTGGGAAGAGGGGATACGCAGGGAGCCAGGCACGCTGTCACCCCACGTGTGAAAGCAGAGGGCGGCGAGTGCAGAAACGCTGCTCTTATTCTCTTTGCACAACGTTATGACTGTGAGAAGATGACGCAGGCGCAGCCGGGATCCCGACAGCTGCGGTGGGCTGCGCGCAGCCGAATTGCCAGAACCCTGCCAGCACTCGGTGGTGCGAGATTAGGTGATGAGGATGTTGGGACCAGCAAGGACTGGGTGGTGCTGGGCTCCTGTCCCACCTCTAGCACCAGGTCAGACCTTTCGCACGCAGACAAGAGACTTTTGTGCCCCGTCTCCTCCTCCTTTGCCAAGCGGATGGAGAGCGGTGCCAGGGGATCCCTGCCGCACCCCACGTGGGAAGGCAGCCGCCGAGGGGCCGGGGAGCTCGGGGAGGCAGCATCCCGCGGGAGGGGACGGGGCCCTCCCGCCGCCGGCGCGATGATTCCCGCAGGAATGGGGAGCGCTGCCCCACGAGGAGAGCCTCGCCCAGCGCCGGGGAGCCCCAGGGGCCACCAGCCTCCGGAGAATTTAGGAACAAACTTTGTGTGCGTGCAGCATCTGCAGGGAAAGGCAGATCATTCAGGAGCCTAAGAAACATTCCCTTGCTGCTCGGATGCTCTTGGGAAAACCCGGTGTGGCATACGCAGGCAATTAATCTGATATCAGAAAAAACCAAAGCAGCCCAAAAAAGCCCAAAAAAGCCAACCAAATAAAGCCCAAAGGCAAAGCACAGCCCCAGCTGACGCCACTCGCACTAGGCTCGAGGAAGCAGGAGCACTGCTGAGAGAAGTCCCGTCAGGTCTTTTGAGTTTTTAGTCCTAACGCTGAAACGAGAGCGCTGCGGGAGCCACCCGGCGAGGAGGACACCTGCAGGCTCGGGTGCCCCGGCAAGGACGCATCGGCGAGCGGCGGTGCGGGCTCATACGGGATGAAGTACCCCGAGAGCCGCACGGCGACCACTCACTCGTGGGAGTGATTTCGAGTGGACATCTCCCCGAGCAGGGCCCCTTGGGAAATGCTACCTCGGGATTGCTTCGTACAGCAATAATCCCGATCAGATTAACAAACCCCCCAATCAGATTAACACCAAAACAGCCTACCATGAAATCTGGAGAATTTCGATCGCATTTTTGAGTAAACTCCAACGAGTTACGCAAGAATCTGTAATTCCCTCGTGTACATCTTTGCACGCTTCAGTAGAGTTTGTGGAGTCTATTTACCACATCTAAGACCAATTTCCTTCCTTTCAGTTGCTTTGAAGATAATTGAAGGTCCTTGCATTGTCTTGCTTTCGAATGTAAAAGCCGGCTAATACTGAAATCGATGCTTCCCAGGTAATGCTGCCTCTCTGGCAGCATCGAGCAGTGTGTAACACAGCCCGGAGTGACTGGATCAGCAGATCTTTGCCAGAGAGGTACTTTGTTAATCAGAGCAGGCTGGGAGCAAGCCCCAGACCCTCAGACAGCACCGGCCGTATTGAGTTATTAAGTCCCAATTAAATATTTAATAGCGAACTTTGCAAGCCGTACCGCAGGGGCAATCTCTCTCTGAGATGTGCCGCTGAGCACCGGCTGTCCCTGCCTGCCCATGGTGCAAACCGCCAGCCCTGCAGCGCCTCACGCCGCATCCCGCCCCGGGGATGCTGCGGGTCACCCACAGGTTAGTGCTGCAGCACGCCGCAGCCTCCCACCGTCCCCGGTCCCGTGGGAACGAGAAGTCAGATTTTCCCAAGCCCGGGCAGAATTTCATGCGTGGTTTTCCATGTGGACCCGTAAGCAGCAGCCTTTCCTCATCTCCAGACAACGAAGATATATGTCAAACTCAGTTACCGTTGGTATCGTTAGTATTAGAGCCTAAGGGCTCTTGCGGACATCTGCGCTGGGTATCGCGCAGCGGTGGAGGGAGAAACGGAAAACGTCCTGGAGAGCTCGTGATGACACCAAGCAGGGAAAGGCAGACCGGCGCTGCGGGGCGGCTGGCAGTGGGGAGCCGGTACCTTGGGGGGGATGCCAGCCCCGCTCCCGGGCCGGCCCAGCATCGCCGCGATGACACGACTGCTCGTGTCCCCGGCTCTCCTGTTCCCCGGGGATGCTGCTCCTCCGGCAGCGCCCTCCCACCACCCCCCTGCACCGTCACCCGCGCTCCCCCCGCACGCCAGAAACGGCTGGCAGTAAAAGCAGGGCAGGTGACATTCATAATTTGGCTTTGTCACCTGTCAAATGCAAATGAAATGTGAAATTATCCGAGGCTCTTCCCAAGAGGCACAGGCGGAGTGCGGACGTCCCGGCAGAGAGCTTGGGTCCGGAGGAAACAGGAATCCTCCGGAGGGTTTGAATGGCAGCAGAAAAAAGAACCCCCCACCCTTTGGGGAGCTGAGCTGCCATAACAGAAAAGATTTGAGAGGGAGGACGGACCAGAAACGTCAGGCTGGAAATGGATTGATTTGTGCCACAGTCAATAAACCAAGTGGCCCTCGCGTGAAGCTGTAATGGGGTGGTGGTTTTGGTAGTTCATTCACAGGCGCTCTCTCTCCACACGTGCCCATCTCCTCCGCCCCCGGTACCCGCACGTCAAGCCGGATCGCACCAGGCCCTCCCACCCCATACCCGCGCCCCCTCGGCTGGGACGAAAACACTGCTCAGTGCCAATTACCACCGTTCTCATAATTATGCATTGCCGGGAGCCCGGAGTGGCCCCTGAGCCCCGCGCCCCCCTGCTGCGCTTTTCCAGGTGCCAGCTTGCATCGGCGCGGAGCTTCATGTTTTTATAACTTCCATAAAGTTTATTGTGCAGCAATGAAAACTCATTATTTGACCTGAGCCTGCTGGATCATCGTGATCCTTCGGTGACTTTTACGAGGCCGCTTGGCCGGCCGGGCAGGCCCGCCACAAGCATCTCCCTTTTATTGAGTTACCTGCCGAAGGAACGCGCCCGTAACCGCTGCGCAGGTGCCACGGCAGATCGCCGGCACCCCCTCTTGAGATGGGCTGACCCCTTCCGCGTCTTTCCCGAGGGGATTATCCTCCCTTAGGTGTGCTTACACACGCGCACCTCGCCGGGGAGGGGGTAGCTGCAAGCCCCCCGCCCGCTCCCCTCTCTCACAGCATCCCACGCCGCCCTGCAGAGCCCAGAGAGATGCGCAGGGGGTGGCTAAGGCGGGCTCGCTCGCCTGCAAGCTCTGCTGCAGCAAAGACACGGCTACGAGAGCTTTGGGGAGGAACTTTGGAAACGAGGTCATCACCTGGGAGGTATCCTAGAGAGCAGATATCTGGATCCCTTTTCCTGCACCTGTCGCCACACCAGCAAGCCGGCTTCCCTGCATGCCCGCTCCCTCCAAGCCAAACCAGCACGGCTCCTCGGCTTCTCTCTCTGTCTCTCCAGAGGATAAGGATCATTGCCCAGGGTGCTCTTCAGTGGCACATTAGCTGCTCAAAGGGGAAAACGTGGCTCTACGGTGCATGAGGGGGCTGTAAAGGATGCAGAGGAGGGTTCAGGCTCTGGGAAACGCTCCGAATCGCCCCTACCCCCAGCGAGCACCCATGCTCAAGGGCTTTCCCATCCAGCCGGCTTTTCTCCACGTGCACTGAGAAACAGGGGGCTCGCAGGGGTGCAGCATGGCTTCTGCCGGTCCCGGGGACCAGATCGCCTTTGCTCGGTACCTAAAACCTGACGCTTTAGCCAAGAGCCTCTCGGAGGGCGTCGGAAACGCCACCCACTTTTCCCTATTTCTGGTTAGGGAGCGGTGGGCCGACTCAGTGTCCCTGGAAGGCGGCTGCTCCTGCCTCGCCTGCGGTACAGAAGCAAAGAGGCATCTCCAGCCTGGCGCGGAAAGGTCTGCACAGCTGAACAAGCAGCCCTTTCCCCTCTCCCTGCGATGGCATTTGCAATCGCGCATACAGGCAGACGTAATATGCAAAAAAGGCCTTAAACACAGGGCATACAATTTTAATTATGACCGAGCCTGACCCAGATCCTTTCGCATTTGTACATACCTGTTCCCGGCAATAGCACCCTTGTCCTTGTATGACTAAATTAAAAGGTTTAGAAAGTACAAAAGCGGTGTGGAAGCTAGCTGTATTCCTAAAAGACACTTAGAATAAGAAGATGAGTCCAGTTAATTATGCAGAGAAACCTGCTGAGCTGCCGGAGCTCCCTGGAAGCCGTTAATGTTTTAACAGTAGCCGGGCGGAGGGACGGAGGGCGGAAAGCAGGGCTTGAATGCGGAATGGCCTCGGAAGGGCTGCCGGAGCCCCGCTGCAGGGGTCTCCCGCCACGGCCCGCCGCGACTCATCCACGAGCGCGACGCCGGGGAGCGTTGCCCAGCTTTGCTATTTATAAACCCAGAACACAGAGTATGTAAATATCTCCCAACTTGGTATTTATGA
Organism: Sula dactylatra; assembly: GCA_013389905.1. Taxonomy (NCBI): domain Eukaryota; kingdom Metazoa; phylum Chordata; class Aves; order Suliformes; family Sulidae; genus Sula; species Sula dactylatra. The sequence continues at coordinate 99,261 of WEKW01013547.1, read as the reverse complement.
AGTGCCGCCTGGAGCCTGCTACGAACTCCAGCAGCGAGCATCCCGTGCGCCGCAGAGCGCCGGGCCGGGGGAGCCGGCTGCGCCACCCACCGCGGCTGCCACCACAGCCCCGGCGGCGGGCAGACCCCGGGCAGAGCACCGGGCACGTCGCGGAGGGCTCAGCGTGCCGGGAGCAGAGATCAGCCCTCGCATCAGCTCTCGGCGTTATTACCGTCATTCTTCCTGCGCGTCTCAAACGCCCCCCCGCTCGTGCCTCCCCGAAAGAGGGCACGAGGAAGCGGCAGAGGAGGACGGGGAGAAGGAAGGGAACCTCCACCACAGCAAACCAACGCTAGTGATGGCAGCGAGGCAACAAAATGTAAAAGCTGCCGCCTCTGCTGCTCTGTCCCCTCCAGAGCCGACGGTGGGAGCGCCGCCTGCCATTCCTTTGCCGTGTGCCGGCTGCCGGGGAGCCTGCGGCAGAGCTGGGCGGGCACTGGGAAAACGGCGGGGGGGAAAGGGCATTGCAAGAGGCTTACGGCTGGTGAGGATGCAGGGGGGCAGCCTGGCTTCGGGGCCAGTTTTTCTTCCCTTCTGGAGCCTGGGGGTCCCTCGGGAAGGGAGCCCAGCTCAGCCGAGGAGCCCAGGCTCACACCGTCCCCCTTGCCTGTCTTGGTCCCGGCTGCCTTGTGGCTTTTGTGCGCGCGCGCGTGTGTCTCTGGAACTGTAAAAGCGTTTTTAACCTCCATCTTCTCCTCCTTGGGCCAGCGAACAGCTGTTTAACAAAATGGATCTGCGCAGAGCAATAATTTTGCTGCATTACTTAATATAGCTCTCAGCTAAAGCTATAATTGAGTTGGTTAACTAATCAATCTCTCCATAAGCATAGATTTCATTTTGGTGCCCATTTACAAGAAAAAACAATAAATATAGAAAGCCAGCAAGCTCGAAAACAGCAGCGACAGGGCCTGGAGATGCTGGAGTCAACAAGGTCTGAGCCTTTACTGGAAAGGTACTCCAAAAAATTAAACGGGTGGGCTGCAGCTCTGGGCAGCAAGCTGCAGTGGTCGCCGCCAGGACCCCCGGCAAGTTTTCCAGGGCAGAGGGAAGTGGGAAGCACAAGGGGGATGTTTCTTGGCAAGGCTGGCACAGGGAGTTGCAGTTATCTGGCTTTATCTGAGCAGCTGCCCGTTCCCGGGACGTACAGTTCCCGGGCCGGGGCAGGTCTGAGGGACCGGGGGAGCCAGGCACGCTCCCGCCCGGCCCCAGGGGAGCGCTGCCCACCTCCGATGCCCCCAGTTAGTGACTAGAGCCTCCAGGAGCCAACCTGCCGTCGGCCAGGTTGCCAGCCAGCAGCCCAGCCTGCTTTCTGCAGCTACATATGGCTGCCTATTTCCCTTCCAACAGCACATGCTGCTCCCCCACCGACGCTCCGAGGGAGAGCGAAGTGCGCGGAGCCGAGACAGCCCTTGCCACAAGCTCCTGGGTGGCCCAAAACGCGAGTGCCGGGTGCTCCGGGACCTGCCTGTCGCACGCAGACCCAGCAAATCTGTTAGCAAAAGCCCTGCCAGAGCTGTTGTTAAAAGCTTCCAAAAATAACCCCCCGAAGCATCTCTGACTCAAGCCATCTAATTCAGGCGAAGGATTGATCCTCCTCCAACTGTTGTTTCACGGTGTTAAAAGCGAGATTGATTGTAAATTTATGTTGTAAAAGTGCATCATTATTTCAGCACATTAATGCAGCGCCTTTCTGTGCAAATTGATGTTATTTTTATGATGTTGTTTATGGGCTTGAATAATCGGATTGATTCTTAATTTCTAAGGCACTGTTGGGAACACAAGAGGAGACTCCGAAGTCAGACTCCATCCCGGCATCCCCACGCAGGCCAGCGGAGTGAGGGGAAGGGCTGGGACCTGGGACGGCAGCACCTCTCAACCACTGTCCCCGCTCTGCGGGGACCGAGCCAGCACCCCAAACCAAGCACTGCCACTTTTGGGTGCCGGCAGCCCCCAGGGTTGCCTCTGCCATGCTCTGGATACCTGCATTTAAAGCAGTGCCGAGCTGGGGAAGGCTGACGTCCCCCCGGCGTGCCCGTGGAAGTACGCAGCTCCCTGAACAAAGCCCAGGTGGGAAGTCCCCTGGGGAAAGACGACGGCATTAAGGCCAGGCAGCCGGTCGGCACTTCACCGCCGCAGCCGGCATCGGCACCTGGGGCCGGACACGGCTCTGACTTCAGCCCATCTGGGCAGCACGTCCCTCCCCATTGCCAGCCACCCTCCTGCCCGCCGGCAGCGGGGCCGGCGCTCGCACCGCTCCCCAAAACGCACGGCCGCGGCTGCTCCTTAGTCCTGACCAGGGACGCTGGACCGCAGGACGGCGGGAGCCGTGGCCACGGCGAGCCCACCGCCTGGGGCCGAAATACAGGCGTTGAGCTGCGGAGCATCCTCGGGGACGGGCTCCTCCTCGCACTGATTTGGGCAGCCTGGGCTCGCTTTGGCCGGGGCACGCCGGGATTGCTCCCAGGGGACTCGGCAGCCGCGGGAGAAGGGGAGCGGCAAACAGCTGGAGAAGGCAAAGGCTTCAAAAGGCACAGCTGTTTGCAAAGCCAGCACCTGCCTGCGGCCAAAAATCCCAGCCTGCAAATATTCCTGAATATTCTGGCGCTGGCGAGGCTCCTGCTGCCAGCGGACCCCCCGGCCGACCCCGGGGACAGGGAGCACAGCACGACCGCCCCTGCTTGTGCCCTGGACTGCCAAGAGCCGTGCTGAGAGCTCCGGAGGAAGAGACCGCGGGGTCACTGCCGCACGCCCTTGCAAGAGCTGTCCTCCTGTTTTAACTGATTTCCAGATGTACGAGCAAATCCTGCCGAACTGCCGGCCATGAATAATTAATTCCTATGTACCCTCACCCAGATCTCCTCACTGGGGGGCTGTTCCCCTCCGTTTCCTAGCGTGTTTTTCCTCCGCTGCTCCTTCTAGCCAAGATATGACAGACAGAGAGGGTGAGAAGCGGCTGCTTCTGTGGAAGAACTTTGCCATGAGGCCATTTAAATCATTCTAATTACTCCAGAAACACACCATTAACTTTTCCAATGAGGTCTGCAGAGGGGAGAGAGAGAGAAAAAAAATATATATATATACATCTAATGTATTTTATGCAGCTTACAGGAATAATGCAGAGGAATAAGACAAGGGCAGAGAGAAAATAAACAGGCAATGTAACGTCCTGACATTAGGAATTCAGAATTCATTAGAAAAGCATTGATTGCCATGGACTGATTTAGCACAGAGCGTGATTCTCAGCAATACAGCGGAGCCCGCAGAAAGGCATTGTAATTCAGAATTACTTTCAAAAAATAACCAGAAATAGCAGTACTACAAGGAGTTATCCGAAGCACTGCTCCTGCTCCTGTCTCCATCCTGGCAGGATTTTGCCCCGCTCAGAGGCACGAGCTCGGCCGGAGGCGAGTGCTGCTGCTCAGCAGACATCAGAGGGGGCTGTCCTGGCTCCGAAAAAATAAGCTTCTGCTTCCTAGGATCAGCCCAGATCCCATGTTAGAGGGGAACGTCCCTCCGGGGCCCTGCGGGTCCCCAAGCCGGCCGGCACCCATCCCTCTCGCAAGCATGCGGCGCCCAGAAGAGCAACATTGGCAGAAACGCGTTGGCTTCAGTACCGCTGCTGCTTGCAGGGAGCTTTGCGGGCCGAGCACCGCGCTCACGGCACGTCAGCTCCCCGGCTTGAAACAGGATTTCAGCCGCTCTTCTTTTTTCACTTGTGCGATATTTGTGCAAAATTAAATTAAAAGTGAAATGTCCCACCGAGTCGTTTTCCGGGGCTTTTGGGTCAGGCTGGCCCCTGCGCGGGTCATTAGCTCCCCAGAACGGCCCCGTGTCCGGGAGGCAGCTCCAGGCTGTCCCCACGGCGCAGGGCATGAGACGAGAGGGTCAGCACGGAGCGGGGGGACGCTCGCTTCGTGACTGCTCTTACAAATACAATTAATCGATTGCCAGGTGGTAATCAGGCACGCTAAATGGGCTCTTCACAAGGTTTCGAGGCAAGTTTCCCTATTAAAACCCCCGTCAGAGCATCCCCCGGTCGGTGCTGCCTGCTTCCAGGATGCCGGTAAAGCCTGCCCGCACGCCGCCGAGCCACCTCCCGGCACGGCACTATTTGGCAACTGTCTCCGGCGGTGCCAAAACACGCCCCGCTTCTTCACGTCCCATTTTCAGGCCGGGACTGTGGCGTGAACCAACAAGCATCATTCTTCTGTATGTTCCCTAACTTAATTACTCTTCTGCGTTTGGCACCCCACCGTTAATTAACCTGCTTTTTTGCATGAGCGCACCCCGGCGGCTGCGGCTGCCACACCCGACCCTCGCTGCAAACGCACGAGGTGCATCCCGCCTCTCTTTTCGGGACAGGGAGGGAAGGTCCAGCCATCCCCCAGCCTCCAGGGCTCCAGCGAGGATTAGCATCGGACCCAGCTTGGGAAGAGGCACCAAGCAGGAAAGGAGATCTTTACAGAATAATTACAGGCTTTTGCAAAGGAAATAACCCCCCGATCGTGAAGGGAAGTTGGGGAGGGGCCCAAACAAACCCGAGAAGATGCTGCCCTCGCCCAGGAGTGCGGAGAGCACCAGGGAAGGCTTTGATCCGCCTGCGCTGGCGTGAGGCTGGAGCTCCCGTGCTACAGAGGAGGGGAACCGTGGGCCGGACGCGTCTGCTGGGGCAGGAGAGGGTCGGGCAGTGCCTCCGCTCGCTGCTCCCGCAGCGCTGCGCTTCGATTCCTCACGCTAAGGCGTTCAGCTCCCCCTCAAAGGGCTTTGCTGGGGTTGAACCACCTGCTTCCCACCAGTGGAAACACCCCTGGCTTGTTTATCTTTTACCCTTGAACTGCCTCTAAGTATTTAGGGTTACATTTTTTCTTTGCTGGGAAATAAGGCAGAAACGGCCTCCCGGCACAGGGGATGCTCGTGGCCCTCGGGGAGCTCCAGCCCTGGCTCTCTGAGCCACTGTCTCTGGCCATTTTGCCCTAAAATTCCCCAACCTGCGGGCGCAGCGGGCGTGCAGACGTGGGGAGGGAGGTGCTCCAGCTCCCTGGGCAGAAACCCCGGGGAAACCCCGAGGGAACAGCAGCGTTCACGTCTCCCGTCGCGATCCCCGAGGCTGCACAGCGCCCACCTTTCTGTCCGCCCGGCAGAGCGGCCAGAGCCCGCTCGAGGTCAAGCCGCCAGGTCTGGAGATGTCGTGCACAAAAGTAATTATGTAATTAGTATTAAACGTGTCGCTCCTACGATTAATTATGTGGCTTTAAACAAGAAAAAGACAAATCACCAGGGTTTTTAAAAGCAATATAAAAATGGAGTTGTTAAAATAATATTTTTTCGTTCTGCAAAATCGATTCCTTTTTAACGAGGGCGTGAACGAGCCCCCTTCGAGGGCTTCAGGAGCTCGGGTGGGGATGGGTGGCCCGGGGGGTGGGCAGGGCACCCACCCAGGGGCTCCCGCAGCGCCGGCGGGGCTGTGCGACGGAGATGCCGAACAGACCAGGCAAAATTCATGGGAGAAAAACGGGGGGCATTCGCTCCTCCTAACGGCCCAGCGGACCCCAGCCGGCCAGCCCGGCTGCAGGGCTATCCGCTCCCACCCCTCACCTCCTGCCCCCGGGACCCGAGGGGCCGCCCGGCATCCGGCTGAATAAGCCAATCTCTTGCTAAACGGAAAACCGGGAGATCTTGGATGTGAAGAGACACTTATTTATCCTTTTAGCAGACAGTCTAATGAATAATTTCATGTTTGCAAAAGCTCATTTTGAAATTTGAAGACAAGAGATATATTGCCAAGGCGGCTGGGAGACTGCGACATTAATTTTGTGCTGAAAGATTTACTTAAAAATTAGATTTTACAATTTTAATGCCTCCATTCTTTTCTTTAAATAAGCTGTGAAATGCAGTTAATTAGACTTAAACCCTAGAAGCTTAGACATTTGGGCTGCAGCGTAAGCTACAAAAGAAAACGATCTTTTTCACTTGCAAATTAAATCTAAATTCATTACTAAACCTCCCTTTGCCCATAGGCGAGCCCAAGAGCTGCTGGGCCGGGGGGTGCAGGTGGCTGGGAGCAGGGCGCGGGTGCCCGCCCCAGCAAAACCCATGGGGTCCCCCCAGACGTGCGCAGGGAAGGGGAAAGGGAGAGCGAGGGGCAAAAGCGAGCGTCGGGCTCGTTGGCCGGGTGCTCAGCTCCGGCGCTGGGAGCTGAGGGAAGGGCGACGGGCTTTATGGCGACGCATCGGCCGCAGAGAGGAGGCAGATTTCTGCCCCAGCGAGGACAGAGGGCTCCCGGCAGCCCCCCGCGGCCGAGCCAGGGAGCGAGGGGCTCCCGGGGCATCCCGGCCTCCGAAGGGGTGGGAGCACCGGCAACCCAAAATCAAGTAGCGACACGTTCAGCCCGCGAGCGATCGCCCTGTTTGCTGCTGCAGTAGCTCCCCTGGGACATGCCTTTTGTCTGCCTGTAGTCGCTCTCCTTTCCAGGGACGCTAATTAATTTTACCGGAAATCAGGTAATGGCAGAGACCCCAATAAATTCAGCCCTGGCTGTTCAAAAACAAGCGGGAAGGGGGAGGCACTCGCTCCCCGGAGGGAGGGCTGGTGCAAGAGCAGGCTGCTACGAGCGGAGGCGGCGGCAGCCCCGGACCAGAGGTGCCCACGGGGGCTCGCAGGTCCCACCCCATGGTGCGATAAGCCCCGTATTCCCGCCTGTGGTAGAGGAAGGCACCGCCAGAGCCAGCGCCGAAGCTTCGGTCCTAACTCAAGAGAGCTCCAGCTCTATTCTCCGCTGGACTGCATCAGCTCAAGCTTTTCATTTGAAAGACTTAATTATTCTGAGATTTCCCATTCTTCACTGAGACAAGGTTCATATTTTTACATGAAAAAAATCCTCGTGAATTGAAAAAAGTCTACCTTCATCAAAAACATCTAATTTCAAAACTATTACGGAGAACATCATCAACCCAGAAGCCTCCTCCCTTAGTGCACGCACGCGGGGGAGTCCCCAGCCAGCTCCTCGCACCCGCTCCCCGTCCCGGTGCGGCGGGAGCCGCATTCCCAGCCAAGCAGCCACGCCATCCACTCGCTCCCACTTTTAATGTGTTTTCTTTCCAGCAACCACGTCTGCTTTTGCACCCTAGCTCATCAAAGCTGCAGGAAGCACATTTTCCACCCATGAGGGCACAGGGCAGACCATTCGTGGAGCGTGGAGGATGGCTACGGAATCAGCCCTTTAGACCTTTAGATGTCATGACTCCTGGCTAAATTCATTTTTCACAAAGATCTGGGGAGGAGGCAAGGAATTAAAAGCGATGCAATTATTTGCCCCCGTGCACGGGAGAGCGATGCCATCCGACCCTCCAGCACACCGAGCCCTCCCTGCCCGCACGCACCCCACCTCGCCGCGGGTCCAGCGGCAGCAAGCCGCGCTCCCTGCCGGAACGGGGGGACCGGGGCTGCCCTGAGTCGAGAGAAGATGGGCAGTGAGCGTGCTGCTTTGCCAAGCCCCTCAAAGGAGAGGAGAGGCTCCACGGCCGCTGTGATGAATTATACATGTATGTGCGTGTGTGTGTGTACATACACACACAGAGGAGAGCCCCAGCGCGGGGGCGGAATTCCCGCCGGCACGGTGGGGCAAGGGTCTCGTTAAGGAAGCAGGAGGACGGGGCCGGGGGAGCCGATGAGGCGTGTGTCTTGGCAGCTTTTGTTGTCTCAGACAAGTCAGTCCTGCGTGTGTTCAACCAGGAGCCAGCTCGAGCGGCACAGCGGGTAATTGGGAATAGCCTCAAATAAAAAAAGGCATCTCAGGGCCCCAGGGGAAATCTGTTAAAACACAAAATTATGAATGGTGTTAAACTGTAGAAGACAAAACGAAGTCTCTGTTTAGATGCTGAATTTACAGTAAATACCAAATTCTCCCTGTGGCTGCTGTTGTATTTATTAATATTATTTGAACACATCATAGCACCTGCATTCAAAGGGGCTTCCAACAGCAGCAGCAAGTCTGGTGCCTCCGAGAAGAGGCTGCTGAAGCCCCGAGGGCTTCCACCCCTGGCCCAAAGGCTGAGGGGCAGCTCTTTCAAACCCTGCCTCGGGCAGGAGACCCTTCAGTCAGTCCCATCACCTCCCGCCCACGCAACAACCATTGCCGAGCCCCAGTCTCGCCGTCTTGCCGGAGAGGACAACATACGCGCCGCTCTAAGCACGCCCAGGCCGTGTGTCAGCGTCGGTTTGCGGTACTGGTGGCAGAAGGATCCCAAGATAACAGGAGCCTCTTCATCCTCACTGGAGCTAGATGGGAGCAATTGAACGTCTGCGGAAGGCGACGGGCAGTTATGGCTATTGCTCGTCAGGCCGCCATCAGCAGCCGCCTTGTTCAGTTGACCGGGCGCGTGCATTGCCGGAACAGGCAACGCCAAAGTACTTACTGTGGCCAGCACGAGGTGGCCGCGGCCCTGGGGAACGGCCGGGCAGGTCCGCGCAGGGCGGTCGGCGCCCGCCGGCCACGGCACCCGAAGCGCCGCCCCGAAACCATCCAGGCAGCCCGCCTCAAGGATGAGGCCCCATAAATTACCCGCAAAGCCGCTTGCGAACGCGCAGGGACGGTTAACCAATTAATGCCTTTGGTTACGAGCCAGAGAGCAACTGGTTAATTACTGCGCTGTCGTCGCTGCGATGTTAGGAGGTAAACGCGGGTTGTGTGCCATCTGTCTCCCAAACCCAAATGGTTAACTAGGAATATTCATTTTGTTCCTATTAAGTATAATTACCCAGTAATCTGTAGGAGCCTTTTATTTCTATATAATTACAGGATATTTAACAAATAAGCCAGAGAAGGGTGGAATCGGTGAGGGGATGGGGCTGGGAGCTGCTTTGCCGATGTTTGTGCTGATGGGTGAGCTGGGACGGGGAGGCGATGCCGGTGACGGGGAACCCCCATGCCGACAGCAGGGCTGGAGCCAGGCTAACCGCACAAGGGAGACCGTGTCGATAGGCTCAGCGCAAGGTCCAGAAGAGGGCCGAGGTGGCTATATCCCATCAGCTGTCCTGCAAACGAGCGTGGCACGGCTGCCTTGCCGCTGCGCCCTGGGGTAGGCAGGGAGGATGGGAAGAAATATCGGCTCCGGATCTGCCCCGCGGCTCTCCCAGCCAAGGCACACGGGTGTGCTGAGCAGGAGCGCGGCGCGGGGGAAATGACACCACGCAGGAACCGTTGGAAAGTTGCAGAGAAATGTTTGGTTTTCCTGTAGGAAAACTGATCTGTTACAGGAGAGGAGAGCTGGGAGCAGAGAGCGCGGAAGGCCAGGGAACGCTCAGCAGAGCAGAAAGCCAATACATCCGTATTAGCCGCTCTTTAGCTCACCTCCCTCGCACCGTATCTGGTGCGGACACAAAACGGAGGCTCAACGCCCCACCCGCTCCCCGCAGGGCCGGCACCACGAGGCTGCTGGGACTCAGACCCACGCGGGAGGAGGAGGAGGAGGTACGGGTGAGACCAAGCGCTCGCCGTTTGCTGTTCCTGGGGCTGGCTGAGACCCCGCAGAGGGACGGCTTCTCACATGGGGGCCACCTCCCCCTGTGAGTTACGCTGAGCCTGGGTGGAAACACCCAGTCTGGGACAAATCCCATGCCCGGCCGTCAGCACCCTCTGCAGAGCTGTTCCCTTGCCCCAGGACGCGTTAGCCTGTTCATATTTATGAAGCTCAGTTCCCAGGATCACAAAATAATCTTTGCCTAATTTACAGCCCTGATTTCCCCCTTGAAGAGCCCAGCTATTTATTTAGCTTATTTATGTATCGCCTCTCTCCCTCCCTTCCTTCCTTGCATCAGCTGCCTGCAGCGCTGTGGGAGGAGGCTCCCCCGGCTCACGCTTCGGCACGAGCTGCCAGCAAGGACCACGGCCACGCGGAGGGAGTGGGATGGACCCCGCGTCCTGCGTCCTGCACCCCATCTCCGCCCGGAGCAGTGGCGTGCAGGACCAGGACACCGCGCCGGGAGCTCCGCTCAGCGCCGAGCGGCTGCTGCCGCCAGCAAGTCCCTTGCCAGCGCCGTGGCAGAGGCGAGAGCGACTTGCTGTCTCTTAGGAAACAGCTGAAGGAGCTCCAGAGCCTTCCCCGTGCAAGTCCTGCTCACCCCCACTTGGGAAACAGAGCTTGACGCGCGTCTCTCCTGGTCGCTTAAGCCATCGTTCCCACGGCTTCCCCTTCTCCAGGGGACAGGAGGAGAGCCACAGCATCGCCCTCGTTTTATCTGGGCATCTTTGCTAAAGATGTTAAAGCATGTAGTTTGCTCGCTGGGCATCCGCCTGTCTGTCCTGTCCGGTTCCCCAGAGTAAGGGGAACCCCTGTCACCCCTGTAGCCCGGCACAAGCTCTCCTAACAATCACGAGTCTGAAATCACCCGAAGGAGGAGAAGAGGAGGCGTTTTCCACCCATCCTCAGCCTTGCAGCGGCACACGCGGCTCCCGGCAAACCCAGCCTTGATTCGGAGCAACACCTCCGCTGTCGGCAGAGCCGCTGCCCTGCCGGCACCGCGGCCGGCACGGGGAGCCGCACCGCTCGCCTCACCCTCACAGCAGTTATTAAACACGCAGCTGAAGCCCCTTTAGCCAATTGGTGTTTTAAAGGAAAAAATCAAGGGGATAATTGCTTAATTTAAAGTGATTTATTCCATTAAGTAACTCTTTACCATAGGCCTTTTTTAGATGTTCAAGTGCATTTTTCATTAGTGCTGCATAATAAAATAATTGCAGACACAGGACAGAATTTGTCTTTTTATTATTATTATTATTTTCAGAAAACTGTACTACAGGGAAGCACACGTACTTTCTGCCCTTCCCGCTCTTTCTGCCACAAGCCAGGGGATGGCTGGAGCGACAAGGCAGAATTTTCAGACTCCCTGCAAGGGACACCCGAGGGTGCCCCGGGTGCCCGGCCCCTGCAGCCCTCGGCGGCAGGGAGCTGCTGCAGCCTGCCCTGGGCGCTCACCCTTGGCCAAGCAGAAAAAGGCCTCGAGCAGCACAGAAGTACAATCGATATTCTCCAGCTTCTCCGGGCAATTTGCACACAATGAGGAGCAAGAGGTGAGGAAGAAACTATAATTGAGACTGACTTTTCTGGGTGCTTCCAAGGACGGCGGAGCTACAGCCTGGCAGGATCCCACCGGGGCAGCGTCAGAGCCAAAAGGCAATTATTAGGCTTATTTTGGAAATGCTGAAGCGTTTGGTGGGTTTGATAATTTTCCCTCCACGTCACCTTGCCCAAAGCTATTTGCCAAGTTCAGTCTCAACCACTTAGTAGCACTGGCCCTTCCCAGTGTCAGTGGGGACCTAATTTGCCAGGTGTCAGGAAAAACACCCAGTCTCCTACCTTTAGTCACCCTCTGTTTTCAAGAGTACACCTTGTCCCTGTCCCTGGTTTCTCATAATTTATTCTGGGAGAAGCTGCCCAGCTGCACGTCTGGACAATTTTTGCAGAAGGACAGTAGGTTGGAGTTGGGCATCCCACAGGAAAAAAACCCAACCTGCAGCTCTGATTTTTCCAGTAAAGACAAAGAGGAGGAGCAGGCAGGTGCTCCATGGAGACAGCCTCTCCGGAGCAGTCCACGCATGCACTGAATTTAATAGAGCTGTTTGTTTCCCAGGTACAGCCTGTGCCAGTGTCAGGCAGCGTTTGAGGGACTGGCGTTGAGCCTGACCCAGCAAATCTCTCCTTTATTGTCAGCCCCGTATTTGTTTCCATGAACTAATTAGGGGAAGCGAGCGGTCCTGTCAGAAGGGCAGGAGCAGGGAGGGACGAAGCCCCAGCGGCGCGCAGCCGCCGGCGACCCGAGACCGGCGCTCCTGCTTTGCCAACCGGCGGTGCCGAGCTGGCAGCAAGCATCCGAGGAGCGCCGTCGAGGGGAAAGCCAAGACGTTTGCTGGCGTCTCAGAAAGGAGCAACCTCCCCGCATCCCCTTTGCCTCCCTCATTCATCACTGTCGCACCTGGAGAGGGTTTTTATTTAACCACTAATTTATTTCCAGTTTGACTAATCTCGGGCTAGAGCACCTCACGCAAGCTCGCCGAAGATGCCGGGGCTGTGCCCAGACTGACGAGCCGCGCCGGTTAATATAAGCTCCCAAAGTACGGGGGGACGAGAGACCCTGGAGGGAGAGCGCAGGCCACCGAGATACGCGAGCGGCTGCAGCAAACCTCCCTCCTCCTCCTCCCCGTGGCCACCGCTGGGACCTCTGAGCGGTTTAAATTTATATATTTGCCTTCTGGATTGCCCCGTCTCACCTTGGGAAGGCAACAAAAGCTTTCAGAAACAATTTATAGGGAGTTAACACGGAGGGGCCGGCAGGGAGGGGGCAGACGCGGGGAGCTGTATTTCTCGGGGAGCAGCTCCCAGCACCGTGTTAGCGTACCCTTGCCGGTAAGGTCACGTTGCAGCCATAGATGTACTCTGGGACAACAATTACTCTAGATAAGAAAAATCTAACTGGATAAAGGGGCAGCTAATCAGGAGACTACAAGCTCCCGAATTGCTCAAGGAATCCATATTGATCTGAACAAGATATCAAATGTAAAATAAAGGATTTTGCTAACTCCACGGGCTGCTTCAGCCCCTGCAAGCTGGCACCGGGCCAGCAAGCAGAGGAGCTGGCAGGGCACAGCTCCCCTCCCGGAGACGCAGCCTCGTCTGCCCCTTCAAAGGCTGAAGCTGCCTTTTCAGCTCTGGCCCGTGAAAAGCACCTCCCGATTCCCATCGCTCCACGAGCCCCCAAAAGGGGCAAGAGGAACAGCTCCTGCAGAGGGTCTCTCCTCCCTGCTGCGCCCTCCGCTGAGGGGGAGCCCAGCAAGGGCTGCTCTCTCCGGAGCGGGGGCAGCCCCTGGGCTCGGGGCCGTCCCAGCCAGCTGCGACCTTTGGAGACAGGAGAGGGTGCCGGCCCCGACACGCTCCCGAGCGTCTCCTAGCAGACGCACCCTCGAAATCCCGTCCCGGCCCACCACAACAGCGGCAAACCCCTTCATCTTTGTGCGGCTGCAATTCCTTTCAGCAGGCGCATCCTACAAAGGCGTTGCTTTTAAACTTTCCCGCTGGAAAGCGGGGCTCCAGCGCCGGCAACCCCGCAGCGGCCGGTGCCCCAGGCGTGTGCCGGACCCCACGGATGGCATCTCCTTTCATCCCTCACCCTCCAGCCCCGTAAATCACAAGAACGATTCTCCCTCTGTCGTTCTACCCCCTTCCCCATCTCCTTACTTCTTTAAAGAGCTCAGGCGACTGCTCGCCTCCCTGCTCCTTTCATGTTCACTCTCTACCTTGAACCACGAGCACTTTGATAGATGGATGGAGAGCTTTGCCTGGCTTCAACGACTCTCCCGCACACACCGACAAAATACGAGGCTGTAATTCCTCCCACCACAGCAGATACACTCCCTCCAGCAAGAGCACCCGTGCGTGTCCCCCGGCCAAACCATAATACAGATGTGTGAAGGGCTGGGCTGGCTTTCTGCCCCGCGCCAGCAGAGATCAGGAACCAGTGTGCTGACATCAATACACAAACGCCAATGCAAGCGATAGGAAACTTGGGCTTTAACAGCCACTGTTAATGCACTGTCAGAAACCATCAGGCTCTGCAGAGCAGAGCCGCTCTTGCCTGGCGGCCTCACAGGAGGCTGAGACCCCCCCAGCCCATCCCCACGGGGGCCGGGGGCTGTGCGCTGAGACACTTCCCGGCAAGGTAAGCACGGAGAAACAGCCCTGACTATTTGCCAGGGGATGCTCCGCTGGCCCGGCTGACGCTCAGTGCCCTGCACGAGGCGTGAGATTTCCATCTGCACCCAGGTCAGCATCCCCGCTGGTCCCTGCTGTTTTGGGGGGGCTGGTCATTGCCTCCCCACTAGCTAGTTCATGGCATGAATCCCGCGCCCAGCGCATCCCCTCGGACAGCCCCGGGGAGCCTCCACACCCCTCCCGCGGGTCCCAGCCCCACACTGCAGCCTCCCCGTACCCAAAGCCAAAGGAACAACTGGGACCGTGGCCAGCCCTGCCCTGGGGCTCCAGAGGAGGACAGCAGTGAGGAGCAGAGACGGACGCCCTCCCCAGCCCTGCGGAGACCGCGCCAGGCAGCCCCTGAGTTATGTCTCTGAACCGCATGCTGCTCTCTGCTTCTGCATCGATTTAGTAGGGGAGTTGGTTTATGCTAAACAAACACTGCTTGATTATTAAAAGCATATTTATCGAGGCTTAGCAGCTCTGGTAGGAGAGACGTGGCTGGAGCTAGTGGCAGCAAGGTGAGCGCTCCTTGTTGCAGAACTACCCAGCGGCAGCGGGGAGGTAGGTGCCAGTGCCAGGGAGGAGCCCGTGTCCCTCCAGAGCAGCACGTGGAGCCACCAGCACCAGCGACCTGTGGCCTGAGCCAGTGCAGAAAACCCCGCATTTTCTTCTTTCCATGCACTGTTTGCACCCAGCCATCGGCCAGCATCCCCAAAGGAGGTGGCAAGAGGCGGCGGTACCCAAGAAGCGGGACAGGGGCCGAGGGGCAGCCGAGCTGAGCCACCAGCCCCCTCCGCCGGGGACGGGACTGAGCATCGCAGACCTGGGCGTGCAGAGAGTCACCCTCGTCTCCAGTATTTCTGCAGCAAGACAGGCCTCAATGGCGGCTGGAAGAGCTCCTTCCTTTGCCATTTAAAGCCAGTTTTCCATCCTGCCAGGCTCGGCGCGGCCCCTGCCTTCTCCTGGTCTGGGTTGAGCGACCGCGGGGAGGAGGCACAGGAAGCCCCCCGGGCGGGTGGCTGCCCTCCCGGCTCCACAGGAAAGCATCTCTCTCCCACTTGTGTTTTGATGTTGCTATGGTGATTGCCGAGCGATAAATCTTGATTATTATTGCCCAGCGCTTTCAGCCGCAAGCAAAGGCAACCTTTCCCAAGCCACTGGGGTGCCTTTGCTTCCACTCTCCACCCACTCCTGGCTTTTCCGCACAAAGCCCTCGCTCGCCTGGGCACGCACCCCGGGGCAGGTCGCGCTGCAGAGGAGCCAGCAGCGGTCCCCAGCCCTGTGGCGCGTGGGAAGCAAGCGCAGCCAGCGCCGCCCCGCTCTCCTGCCGCCATCCTCAGCCGGGGAGCATCGCCCAGGGCAGCGCCTGCACCCCTCGCAGCAGGGTGCCGGGCACCCGCTCCCGGGAGAGCTCATTTCACAGCCATCGTGTCATTTCCGAGGCTCCAGCTCCCAGCACCGGCAAATCTTCCTGCACCTGCGGATTCACAGGAGCATCCCCCAGGTCATTTTTGCGCTGTCTGCCCAGCTCTGATTGATCCGTCTCAATCAGAACACCGAGGGAAGCCGGGGGATCTAAGGGGCAGTTATCGGCTGTCCCACGGTACCCGCACGTAGGTGACGCCCAGCCTGTCCCCTGCACCTCCAGCCGACAAACCAGCCCTGGAAGTCTGGGCTTTGGACCCCAGACCGCACCCCCCCGCCCCGTTCCGGAGCAAGCCCCGCTGTCCCTCCTGGACAGATGTCATTTGCAGCGTACGTTCTGGGCTGTGCTTTCATCTCAGTCCCTTTCGTATTTTGCCAGACTATTTCTCTGTGTAATTTCACCCGGGGGAAACAGGCATCTGAAATTCCGCTTTTAAAATTCCCTTTCCTCTGTATCCCCAGGTCTCTCCCATGCTGGCTGTCTGCTCTGTGCCGGCACAGCCGCAACTGGCAGTAAATCCATAAGCCAGCTCTCTTCCCCTTTGAAGTGCAACTGGCGCTGCTTGGACTCCCTGACTTTTTGCTCCTTTTGTCTTCCCTCCTGTTTCACTCACGGCTATTCAGATCTGCAGATTACATTTGTCTTCCAAAATTGCTTTCTCAGTCAGTAGCTCCTTCCCCAGCTCGTTCTTACAGGGTTTGTTTAGCCACTTCTGCAAACCTTGCCTGCCAGGTGCCGTGCCACGGTGGCCGGAGCTCGGGACGAGGAGGGCGGCGGAGGAGGAAGAGTGATGCTCAGCTGTCAGGCGGAGGGGAAGGGCCGGGGCACCGGCCGCATCCAGCCTCACAGGGCACCGCAACGCCTCCCCAGAGAGTTTAGAAATAAAATATCAATTCCTTACCCCTTCCCTTTCTGCAGGGCATCACACACCGGGGGTGTCGTTTGGCAGCAGATCTACTGTCCCCTCCAACCCCGCTCCTTGCTCGCAGCCCGAGCAAGCTGCTGCGGCGGGGACGGGGGACACAGACGTGCTGATTCCCAGTGGACTGTCAAGCACGTTTTCTTTGCTCGCCCTTTCAGCCACTAGAGGTATGTATTTTTGTTCATGAACCCGAGTCATGGGTTTCTGCTCAAGACTCTGCCAGCCTCCCTCCAGACCTGGCTGCCCACCTCTTGCTCCATTTTGGGGCTCCCTTTGGGGATGAGCTAATGCCCCCACCTTTATCTGGGGTGTCCCTGCTGCTCGTCCCCTAATTGATGTGCCCCCTCCTGCTCCACAAAGACCCGTGGACGCCACCCCACATCCCCTCTGCACAGGGACGGGCTCTGCTGGGTCAGACCGCACAGGAAAGCCGCAGCGACAACCAGCCCAACGTTTCCATCCATTTATCAAAGCTCCAGCAGTTCCTCTTTCAGGGTGAGCAACACAATAAAACACATTGAGCATAGAAAGCGGCATCCAGAACACTGTATTAAACGCGAGGCAAAAAAAATAAAGTAGAGACCTGTTGGCTCATGCCATCTCCCGTTCTATATCAAATGCCTCGGTCCCAGACTAATGGTGTTATGTAGACTGTTATATTGGTTCTTGGCTTTACAGCACTGTTCATCCACCCCTAATGCTGGAGATTTATTCTCCTCTGCTCAGTAATTACTTGCCATATTCTCCTCAAACGCCGCTCGCTGCATCGCGCCACCGTGCCCGCTGGCTGTGCCGAAGCTCGCCGTGCCGCTGCCTGGGCCCCGGCCGTGCGAGAGCCTCCGGGAGAGGCAGGAACGGCTTCCCGAGCCTCCTCGGGCCAGCCGCTCCCTGCCTCATCCCTCGATCACCTCGTGTGTAAAATCCTCCTTTGCAAAGCAGTCGCAGCTCTGCGGGGAGAAGTGCCACGTAAAAGCCAGTCGCTCCCCTGCCCGGAGGTCCCAGCCTGGACCCCAGGGTCTGACACTGCAGAGGGAAAACTGGGAGAGGGGGAATCTGCCTTTGAGAGCCCACCAAAAACCAGTCCCTGAAAGCATTTGCTTCTTGTCCTGAAACGGGAGTTGAAGTCTGGCAGCGGCGCATCCACTCCTCTGTTCCCCCCGGCGTCCTGCACCGCTGGAGCGGAGCAGAGCGACGCTCGCTCGGACACTGGGGTTTGTCATCTGCAGGATTATTAGCAGGTGCGCCGGGATGTTTTGCTACAGAAGGATAAATCAGTTCCTTTCTCAACATCTGACTCATCTGATCACCTCATTTAAACATTCATCATAGGGCACGGCACGCGATCTTCCTTACAAATGGAGGCGTTACGCAGCGCTGGGTGAGCTGACACTCCGCAGATAGCGCCGGGAGTATTTTGTCACCCTGATACTTCACAGTGCGCCTGTGCTGCACTTGTGCCTGCTGTTTGTTCAGGAGGTGTAATGATCCTTTTTAAACAGTGCTACTATAATTAAAGTTTCATCTAAGCCTTCCTAAAGGAGGGGAAGGGGGAGAGCCGCCTTTGAGACCTACTTACAGAGGGATGTCAGAGGGAGAAGGAGAAACACTGATGCGTGCAGCAAGCACCGCCGCGCTGCCAGGCTTCCCCGTGGCGCGGGAGGCTTCACCTGCCGCCGCAGGAGCAGCAGCATCCCCTGCCCGCCTGCGCCCTGCGCCAGCAGCGCTGCCTGCACCCTGCCTGCACCCTGCCTGCACCCTGCCTGCACCCTGCCTCCCCACCCGCTGCTGCTCCAGACAGCACCCCCCCTTCCTTCAGCCATTCCCTGCCCCAGCCGCCACGCAGCTGCAAAGGGGGGATTTTCTGAGCATCCTTATGAAAAGCTGTTCTTTCAGGACGCGTTTTACTGAGGCTGGAAATATCAGAAGCGTAAAGATTAAACTGCAGATCTGCGGCACGGCGCCGGCTGGCACCTCAGGCAATGTGTTTGGATGCTAGGCTGGATTAGCTGAAGCTCTTGACGTTGCAGAGCCTGAGCCAAAAGCTCCTCTCTGCGTGCGGGCATGCTCTGGCGCCGTGCGGTGCTGCACGCCGGGCTCCGCGGGGAGCGCTCGGGCGGTGTGAGCTGCCAGGTGAAAGCAGCGGGGCTGAACCTCACTCCGCTCCGGGAAGGGCTGCAAACCGGGGGGGAGCAGATTTGGGCATCCCCTCCGGTTTGATGCCGAGTCAGGCGTGCGCAGGCTCCGTAAGGCCCTGCGCTGCACCCCTGCCTGCTGGCGGCGGGCAGGATCCGGCCAGAGACGGGCGGTTTGGAAGGTGCCCGTGCCACGGTGGGTGTCCTTGTCCTCCTCCACCGCAGGCAGAGAGGGAGGAGCAGCACGGAGCAGCAGTTTTCCCAGCCACGGGGTGCTCCAGCCAGGAAGGGATGTCGGCAGCTCCATCCCCGGGCCAGGCTGCACCTCGCCTCCGCCTGCACGGTCGGCGTTGACAAACGTCCCCATGACAGCACACGCACTGCAGGCCAAGGGGGACAGAAATCACGGGCTTTTAAGTGCAGGAGGAGGGATTTACGATCCGGCGTCATTAGCATTTGGCACAACTTCCCCGCAGCGCATCACTCGGGCACCGAAGCTGGGGAGATTTATGGGAGGTCGGGGTGGGGGGTGGGGGGACGTAATCCCTAATAGCGTCGCACTATTTCTCCGCAGGCAGAAAGGGCTGCGACAGTGCGATGAACTCGGAGATAAGCAGATTATCTTGTCCTGCCTCACAGGAGAGCGCTGACCCCGACTCGCTGAGCCCAAGATTAAGGCTGAATTAACCTCTAGGAAGGGGGTTTCGTGGCGGAGGACAGAGGGTGCCGTGCGGCGGAGTTTCCCCAGTCCCTTCTCACCCGGCAGGACTCGCACGGGTCCTGCCAGGCAGACGGAGCTTCTCCCGCAGGACCCTGTTGGGGAGATGCATCATGTCCACCAGCCCGAGAGAGGACAGAGAGCGACGAGGCAGGCAGACACTCGCGGCGAGCGTTCGCGTACCCTGGGAGCGAGCGAATTACAAAAATCTAGGCAGACGCAAAAGGAGAGACAGACGGACAGACAAGCTAGAAGAACTCAAAGACTGTCCCTGCACAACGACAGTCATCCCCCTCGGTCAGAGACTGCCGAGTTATGTGTGATAACACCCACCCCACTCCAGGCAGATTCAGACGAGTTCGGAGCGATACATCATTATCAACCCAGGGAGGCAGAACCACACGAAGCAGCGAGACAGAAAAGACCACGAAAATGCAGCACAAGCTGCTGTTGCCCCTGCTGCGGCTGGGGGGACCGAGCAGCCCCGCAGCACCCACCTGCATGGGCTGCACGCCCCGGGGCACCCGCTGCAGCCGCCCTAGCAGTGGTGCCGGGAAGAGGTGCGGCAGCGAGCAAAGCTGAAACAGTAGCGCAAAACACCCGAGGGCTGCAGAGGCAGCCCTGGGGATAACCGACACAGCGGGCCAAGCGCGCGTCGTTCTGCGTGCCGAGTGGCATCCTACGTTTTGGGATCGAAGCAGTGGCAGCTCGCACAGTCTGGGTATTTGCTTGGCACTGGATTGTGAGTAGACTCAGCCACTCGCACCACGAAGCCTGCAACAATAAAGTCATCTTCAAAGGACGACTTTCAGCCCCCTTGGAATTTTTTTCTTTTCCTTTCCCTTTGCTTTCCATCGTTCACAAAAGACTGCAGATAAGAACCTGAGGGAAGACGACTGCGAGCACCGCAGCAAGGGGGAGCAGAGCTCTCTGTCTCTGCACCGCCTGGTCCTGCGCTGGGTCTCCCCCACCCCATTGCACCTCTGAGGCTTCAGGGTATTCAACTCGATAATCCAGGGAAGGCCATTGCCTTTCTGATCGTCCGTCACTGCCAAGAGCTCCCCTAGCAGTTTCCCAAGCCCCCGACTCGCCAAGGGGCTTTGTTTGATTCAGCTCTTACCTCTGCCCACCTGGGGCAGAGCTGGAGGAGGAAAACACCAAGCAGAGAAAAGCCCAGGAGCTTTCTCAACGCCGCTGAGCAGAGTTTGTTACAGAAAGACAGATATTTATTCATTTAAGTGCATGACAATTCGAGTCAGCCTTATCTGACCAAAACACTTTGTTGATCAGACTGAGAAATGCATCCCAGGCGGCAGAGCCACCTCGGCACGGCGGAGAAACCTGGCAGACCCGCCGTGGTGTTCAGAGACGAGAAATCACCTTGCGGTTCAAAGGCTGGGGAAGGAGATAGTCACCTTGGAAACCAGAGCCATGCCGGTGACATCCCCAGAGAGCCGTGGGTGCCCGCCGCCCCCACGCTGCAGGCTGCACGCCCCGGAGGATGCGGGCCACGCTCCCGGCGGGGTGACGCCTGAGCAGCCCACCCGAACTGCGGGCAGCGAGAGGGGGGGTCTCCCCAGGGCGCCTGCTCCAGCAGAAGCAGCAACCTCAGGCTTCTGAGCACAGTTTGATCTTTCTGAAGTCACTTCGTATGCACAGCTGTGGGGAGGGAAGGAATCCACGCAGCTGGATGGGTGCCTTCCCAGTGCCCCCCTCCTTTTCCCTTAAGCACACAGATTGCAGGTCCACCATCCAGTTCCACGAACACAATGCCTTTTACGGGTATTTTGCTCCAGGGCTATGGAGCGACCCGTTCAGTGCTCTGAGCAGTTGCAAACGGGGTTTTGCGGCCCTCGTGTACCTGCAACGGTGGGCCGGTGGACGTTAACCCCCCCGAGCCAAGCAAACGCCAAGCACAACTGCGCGGCAGCCTGCTAGCTCCGTCGGCGCGAACGGGACCGGGCGGCAAAATCAGCGTATCGCTAGTGAAGGCTCGGAGCAATTTCCCCCAGCTGCCCAATGACATTATGCTGCTGCAACTTGGAGCCGTAACATTCAAAGTGATCTTTCTTTCCTGCAGTAACAGAAAGTACAACACAGAGATGAAAGTATTTACAAGCCCAGAAAAACTCGCCCGCGGTGCGTTTGCAAAGCACTGCTGGCAGCCGAGGAGGTAACAACGTGTCCCTTAAACCCGGCAGCCCTGCCACCGCTGAGAGGATCACAGCGGTCCCCTCGCGACAGAGCCTGCCCCGCAGCCGGGCCAGGCCGATGCCCTTCGCCCGGCTCAAAGCCCGCGGAGCCGGGAACGCCGCACGGCACCCGGCATCGCCGCGCC
>WEKW01013547.1:65976-77704 GCA_013389905.1 Sula dactylatra | reverse complement strand
GGGGGGAAGGTAGGATTGGAAAACAAAATAGGTCCTCATTTTTAAACTGTTTCATATTAGCAGTCGTCAGTCATGGAATTTGCCTTGACTAACGTTCCAGGCCATTATATCAACTCCTGATGTTCATAACTGGATCCTAAATTAGGATTTATTCTCAAGGAAAAGGTTCTGAGCTATACAGGTGATCTCTTTCTCTGGAACTCCAGTAACACCTTCATTACTAAAAATAATCATTTGCTTTTTAACATTTATATTGAGAGATTACAGACCCCGAGGCACCTTTCACCGGTCGCCCCGGGCTGCGTTTTAGGGACAGGACGGAGGTCGGGGGCTGCAGGGGACCCCGGTCGCCCCCGGAGCTGGCGAGAGCGCGGGAGCCAGGCTCTGCGAGGACGTTCGGAGGCTCCGACAGCCCCTGGCTCGAAAGGCACGGGTGGGCACGAGGATGGGACTGAGGATGCTCTCACGGCACGCTGCTCCGCGCAGCCCCTGCGCCCGGTTCCCTCCCTGCCAGGTGCCCTACACACGCCCGGGCCCTCCCGACGGCTAGACAGTGAGGTACTGTTATTATTTATTAAACAGTCGGTGTGTTTCTTAATAGAAATTTCATTAGGAGCATTAGGCATAGAGAGTCACCGGCCCAGAACCTACAAGTAATTATGTTTAATTATTATGCCGGTATGTTTGGAATAACGATAGCTCCCGAGCGCCGAGATTAAGGAGCAGAATCAATTGGAGCAGGAGCTATTTATTTTTGTGCCTTAACAATTCCCCTCCGTTGTTAATCGGTTTTCACGTTTCTCAGCCATCGGGCAAGAGACCCCGCGCCACGTCCAGCCCTGGCAGAGGCCCTTCCGCGCGCGATTTGCTCTCCCAGGCAGAGGACCGCGGGCAGAGGAGAAGGGGAGCGCTTTCCCGGAGCAGGAGGATGCTCCCCCACGGGGCAGGAGGCAGGGGTGGGTGGGAGCCCAGGGGAAGCCTGGCTGGGGCAGCACGCCGGGTGCATCTCACCTCGGCTCCTCGCAGGGCCCGATACAGCCTCCTCGCGCACCTTTCCTGAAAACAGCAGGTATTTTACTCTGCGAAGTGCCTTGGCAGATGGCTTGCTTTACCTTCAGAGAGCAGTTTGAGCCCCCTGCCTAGGAGAAGTGGCCCAGAGCAGGCAGGTCTCTGCATTTTGGCTCCCGGACGAGGAAGCTTCCCCCAACACATCCCTTTTGCGCTAGCAAAGGGGGTGCTGAGCAGGAGCACGTGGGAGCAGCACCCCAGCGCGGCCCCTCGGGCCCCTGCCGAGGGCACCCGCCATCCCCCCGTGCCTCCCCAGCTGCGCCAGCCGGGAGCCTGGAGGAATTAGAGCATTTGGGAGGGAAAACAGAGCTACAGAGAGACAATGTTGAATGTAAATATCAGTTAAATATGCATTACCATATGCCTGCGCCTTCGCGGTCTGTTAGGAGGCAACACGAGCCAGTGGGAAGATGCAGGAGCAAAGAGCTGGAGGCTCAGAAAAGCACGCTTCTTCCCTGCCAGCCTGGCACCCCCAGCCAGCACCGGAGCTGTCGCTCACGGAAATAAGCAGCTGGGGATCTGCTCCCGCTCTCCTCCCCAAGGAGGACAGCCCTCTGCCTGCCCATCGCCCTGCCGAGGCTGCAGCCACGGCGCCGGGACAGAAAGCTCTGCCCCGGGTGCGAAGCAGAGGAGAGGGGCAGCAGCGTTGCTGCATCCACCCGACGCCACGGGCCCCGTTCGCCCAGGCAGAGGAGCTGCCGCGCAGAGCGGGGACCTGCAGCGTCTCTGGCGAGGGAACCCCTTCCAGTGGGAAGGAAACGAAGCGGTTTCCCCACCACCAACCCGCCCGCGAGGGATGCCCCCCAAGCAGCCTTCCCGGGCTCTGACAGCAACGCCCCTGCCTGGGCACAGGTCTGCATGAACACAGAGCCCAGATGGCAACTGTGGCTGTCTAATTACGCAGGTGGATGATATCAGCCCAAAATGTTTGATTCTCACCGGAGTTTCAGAGCAGATCAGACAGCAAGCCTGCTCAGGGTGCAGGGATTACACAAATGGGATAATTTGCTAGCAGGCGGTGCTGCCTAATTCCATCTTTTGCTTTGCACTGGATCCCGCTGCCTCTGTCTCATCCCCACACCTTGCCCCTGCTGCTTGCAGGTCGCAGCGCTTTGCATCCGCATCCAGCCCCCCGGGCACAGCTTGACTCCGCTTTGTGCAGGGTACAGCGGGAGGCAGCTCTCCGAAGGGAGAATCAGGACTCGCTTTGCTCCCAGAGGAGAGGAGGAACAGCCTGGGGCAGGATTTCATCCTCTCCCTGCAAAAGCAGCCAACTCTGCATTTCATGCCTTCCTCAGAGCCACCTCCCAGTGTGACAGGGCTTTTCAAACAGCAGGGGACCACCCCTTTTGAAGGCCAGGGTTAAAAGGGAGAAAAGAACCTGAACTGAACCCTTGAAATCCCAAACCCACCGTTACCAACTGCCCCACACCTGCAAAACCAAGCGCCTGCTCCTCGCCCACAGAAAGGCTGCCGATATCCACACCCTCACGCCGCGTCGCAGCCGTCGGAGCAGCAATAAAGCGCTTCCCCGCGCAGGTTCCTGCGGCAGAAGCCGCCCCCTCCATTCAGGCTGCGTGGGCAGCTAACGAAGCCCGCACGATTCATGGCGCGGGGAAGGACAGCCGCTCTCCCAGAGCCACCCAGCATCATTAGGTATGGACCTGGACCTGACAGTGCCTCCAGTCCCAGAATGCAATTATCCACTTGCTTCAATTCCAGCACATTTTCAAGTGCTTTGGTTAATTGGACTTATATTAAACATGGGTTTATAAAAGTCAAACACGAACTTAAATACTTCGCTGCACCGCGGCGCGCAGCCGGGCAGCGCTCGCCCGCGCAGGAGGGCTGCAGCCCTGCCAAGCTGCGCCCCTCGGTGATGGCAAAGCCCCGGCCAGAGGCAGCCGCGCCGGGGGCTCCGCGGGTACCGCTCCCACAGGAGCGAGCTTCGGCCCTCCGTTCAGTGCCCGTCAGCGAGGCCGTGCGAGCGAAGGGACAATGAACGGTCCTTTACCTTTATTTGGCTATCAGTGCGCTGTGTCAGATTTAATGGGTGTTTTGCCAGGTGTCTCGTGCAGCGGAGCAGCCTCCTGCGAGAGGCGGGAGGGAGGGCAGCCCCATCGCACACCCTCAGCCAGCCAAGGCTGTACTTTTGTCGTTATTCATGTGTTTTCTTTAGAACTCCTTTTCCAGGCTAATTCTCTTTAATCCTGCCGCTCAACAAGTGAGAGCAAAGTAATTCAGCAAAGAGGGGGGAAAAAGGGAAACTATCGGCCCAGCGCGGCATTACAGGGGTTGCAAAACTGCCACGTTTCAGGCGGTTTTCCGCTGGCTTCCAGTCTGGGAATCTCCAGATTCTCAGCTTTCTGCCACAAAGGCTCCCTTCCAGTTTATTTGATGTTAGATCTGAAGCATTAACAACACGCCAAGTACCCCAAGATCCACGACAAAACCCCCCGACTCGACTGCAGCGGTACAGCACGGCCAGGACCAGGGGTTCCCCCTCCCCTCCCTCCCCGCGGCAGCACCGCCGGTACCCAGCCCTTCGCAGAGCTCTGCTCTTCGCCCGACTGCGCTGACACGGAGGCTCGAGCACGAGCTCCCCGGGTCCTGCCTTTCCTCCGCGAGGATGCTCGCAGAGCCTGGGACGAGCTGTGGGAGAGCTCGTCATCCCGAAATCGGGCTGGGAGAAGGGGAGTTGGGAGGACAGGCCACTAGCCTCCAAAGCCACGCGTAGCCGAAGTGCAAAGCATCGGGTGTTTTGCTGGTGCTGGGGCTCCCCAGGCACCACGCAGCCCCGCAGCTGGGGTAACGGGCACTGCTCTTCTGCACAGGGCAGCGCTGCTTTCCGGACCAGCCGAGGGTCCGGATCCAACCCCCCGCTCCATTGCACCTCTCCAGCAATGCTCAGTTGCTCTTAGGTACAAGCACTGGGTTCCTAAAAGAGCCCAGTATTTCTCCGAAAGCCTACCGAGCGGTTGCATCGGTGGCTGCGTTACAATGACATACCCTTAGGTCCGCCACCGAATCTCGGCATGCAGGACCCACATCCCACCCCAAGCGCCCTCCAGTGCTGCGCGGCCAGGCCAGAGGGACGGTGCTGCCAGCAGCGTCAGCGGCTCGTGTCTTTGCAGCGTGGAAATGCTTTGTCAGGTCACACAAATAAACCTTTCCTGACTCAATCTTAAGTGAAGGGCTTTTAAGAGGTGGTGGTGAGCAGGGAGAAAAACAAAAACAAAACCAAACCAAACAAAAAAAAGAGAGAGACTGCAGCAGCAGCAGCAGCAGCAGCTTTACGCTTCTCCCCAGAAGGGTCATCCTTACAGAAGCTGTTCCAGGAAAGCAAATTGACACAGCCAATTACTGGGATGTCCAAAGAAGTCGGGTCCAGCGAGTCCCTGCAGCTCAGCAGCCACGAGCAGACATCGCTGAAGTGTAGACACGTACTCGCACGGACCACGTTTTGCTGCCCGCAAGCTCACAGCCCTGGCTCTCGCCAGCGCGGCAGGCCAGCTCCCCCCAGCCCTTGACAGGACTCGATGAGTTTCCTCGGATCGATACGCGCCTCGAGACGAGCGCCGGCGTGCTAGCTGGCAGTCACGCTGCATCGCTTGGTCTTTCTCGAACCGTGAGAGATGTGCTTAAGGGCCCGGGTGGGATCGATGCGCGGGACGCCCAGCTGCAGCAGGGACCCCTCCCGCGCGCCGGGTGGGGACAGACCATGTACCCCCGTGCGCCCCGCTGGGCTCATTCCTCCGAAAACCACTGCCAAGCATGGGGAAGCTGTACTTGCATCTGCCAGGGTGGTGGACACGGCCCCTGCATCCTTCACTGGGCACCCAAAGCCCTCCTCAGGAGGGGCACGAATCAGATCAGGTCCCTGGACCGCGCCAGCAAAGAGCACCAGTCACACCAGCAAGGGAAGGCTGGCCCGGATGGCGTCCACAGGCGAGAAACAGCACTGTTCGGGCTGGAGAGAGCTGCAGTGTTTGACCTCGCTTTGTTCTGCTTCTCTTTGCAACTCTCTGCAGTTTTTGGCCACTCTCCAGTTTCTCCAGCCATTTTTCAACTCTCCTTTACAAAAGCAGGCTGGGGACAGCGCGGCGGCAGCTCTGCAGTAATAAACCTTGCGCCGAGCGCGGGGGGAGCGCCCAGCCCGGGACGCTGCTCAGGGCTGCGAGGGGGGACCGACGCCGGTCCCGGGCGGCAGCGCTCGCAGCAGGCAACGGGTGCCTGTCCCACCCCAGCGCGTTCTCCTCTCAAATCTTTTGGCAGGGACACAGCCAACTCTAATTGCAATTTCCATTCTGGTGGCTGCGCTCTGCAGGCAAAATAGGTTCTGTCTATATAATGAGTCACTCCTGAGTATCAATCTACACAGAATAAAATGGAGACAATAGCTGCTTACATGCATAGTGAGTTAATTACGAGCATCTGCTATTAATCTTGCTATCAGACTGCTAATTGCTCCTTCTCCACAAAGGCATGCCGGAGGTGAAGCAGCTCAGCCACCCTTCCCTGAGCCCCGACTCCTTCCCCGTAGGAGGTCCGGGCTCGCAGCCCCGCAGCTGGGAAAGCGTTCCCAGGGACGGGGCTGCACCCACACGTGCCGGTACACGCTCGGAGCTGCTCATCACCTCTGGGAGCGACCAAAGAGGTGCAGACCCCAGGAAGACCCAGCCTCAGAGGGGGATGAGCAAGCTGACAACCTGGCTTCTGGCTGAAGGGACCTCCGCATCGTAGGAAACAGAGTCTCTTGCCATCGAGGCCGTGGGGCAGAGGGCAGGGGTGGCCGGCGTGGCGTGGCAACCGCCCCGAAGGGTGCCAGGCTGGGAGGCAGAGCCGCTGGGAAGGCGGGCGGCAGCTCCCCCGAGGCAGCCGCCTCTGCGAGGACCCTGTCAGCCGGCTGCTGCGGGAGACCGGAGCCTTCCAGGGGGAGGCTGGTGTGCAGGAGAGACGTCGAGCTGCACTCTCGCGGGTGAGGACTTGACATCTCACGTGTAATGAGGAAAGAAAATGCATCAGGAGCATTTGGGGAAGATGACAGCAGATCAGAAATGCCTCCCTCTCCCACAGATTTATTTTGTCAACCAGTCACTCAGGGAAGCGGGAGGAAAGCCCTGTCAGCAGCGAGGGCACCAGCAGGCTGAAGAGCCCAGGCCCTTTGATCCAGCGGGTGCTCAGCAATTGCTTTAGACAAACTCCTGGTGATTGCCTAACAGCAGAGCAGCTAGCACACCTCAATTAGCTGCCTAGCAAGGTACGAGCCCATGGTTGTCTCTCATTATGGAGCTGGCTTGCTTCCCCAAAGCGCAGAGACGCGCCGCTCGTGGAAGGCAATGAAGTCTGAAGCGACGGGGATCAGCAGACAGGCAGCACCGAGCCCCTGTCCCACGCATTTGGTGGTCGGGCAGGGAGGCAGCCAAGGCCACTCTTAGCATTAACAAGGCTTTTCTCTGCCGAGGAAGGGCTTGGGGAAGCTCAGGCAACAGTTGCTGGTAAGGGATGCCGAGGACCTCATCAGCATGTGAACAAAAGGAGATTAAATCTGAGCCCTGAATATTCACCATAGGATGTAGGAAATGTTTGCTCCCGTGTTCTGAAAAGCCTGAGAGGAAAACAAACATGAAACAGTTTCGTCTTCCTTGCTGGATCGGTGCCCTTTGGTCCCCAGCGTGGGGGTTCAGGCAACACTAAATAGCCGTGCCGCTGGGTGCGGAGCCAGCCAGCCCCCTGGGATGAGCAGCTTTCATGCTCCAGGCTGCGAGCTGATCCCCTCTAAAGGTCAGGGAGACTCTCCAACCCCCTCCTCCTGGGACACCAGTGTCCCGGTGCTCCCGCACCTGCGGCAGCGGGCGGCCAGGTCTGAGCACAGCTTGCGCTCCTCGCAGCAAACCAGCCCTGCTATTTTCCATCGAAAACCCCCGAGTCCCCCGCCTGAAGCTGGCAGGCGTAATTTGCAGAATACATATAACCTTTAAAGAATGGACAAACGTACGTGTTTGTTTATTTTTAATTAGTTCCCTTCTTCCATCTGCCTCAAATCTAAGTTTCTTGGTGCCTTTGAAACGCCACGGTCCCCCTTCCCAGCACAAGCACGAGAGCTACTCCCAGGGCTCCTGTAGCGGCTCCCACACATCCGTGTTGCACCTTCCTGGTTAGCAAAAGCACCGACGGGCTCTGCTGTGCGCGCCGGCTCCCCAGGCCCGTGCCCTCTCTAGCCAAGAGCCTCAAGACCCCCGCCGAAGGAGCCAGGGCACCGGGCTGAAAGCTTTGTCACGGGAAAACAGAGGTCCGGGTGCCCTCGGGTTCAGGCGGCCCGCGTTAACCAGGCCACCGTGCCCTGCTCCATCCCTCCCCTGCCATCAGCGCTGCCCGGGGCTTGGAGGCAGCCAAACAGCCATCCGTTCCTCCTCCAGCACCCCCCTCTCCCACGCCGCTGGCTTGAGCCCCAGGGCCCGAAGCCAGATCTCCCTCACGTTGCAGAGCTCCGCTCAAGCTAGCAAGCAGCACCAGCAAAGGCAGGGAATTTAGGATATTTTAAGACACTTAAAAATCTTCCCTACCGACTTGCCCTTCTCAGTAATTAGATGTAGCGATTAGGCTCTCCTTTCCACTACATCACAGGGCTGCTTTGAGCGGAGCTTACCGGCAGCGTTTACATCGGGGATGCTTAACACAACCTCATCCACATGCACAGCAAACAGCCCAGCTGTATGACCGGAGAAACCTCCCTATGAATCTGGCATCAGGATGTGATATACATAATATACAACAAGCATGTTTATCAGACAATAACACATCGCAGCTGCTGTTAAACGAGCACGCAAGCCTTGAACTGCACGGAAACTTCATGTATTATTTAAAATATTTTCCCAACGATCCTGTCAAATCAAAACCGGCTACCGTGCCCGTGAGAATTGTGGTCGGGGTACTGCAGTATCGTCTCTCAATGATAACGCCTGCCGCCGGCGGGCAGCACGCTGCCTGCAGCGCCGGGCCCCGGCAGCCCGGGAGCGCACCACGCACCCCGTGTCTGACAGGCGCAAGGTGCTTTATAGAGGACAGCGAGGACACGGCCTGGAGTCATCCCCAGAGAGAGGGGTGCGATGCTGGGCGGTGAAACCAAGGGCCCAACAGCGCCAGCAATGAAATGCAGCATTTTTTTTTTTAAAGGGAAGTAAACCAAATCTCCCCAAAGCCCCTAAAATCAATGTCCTGCTAGGGAAGGGCCCGAAGGAGGCCCCTCTGCCTCCCATTCGTTTCTGAAGCCCACACCTTTTGACAGAGGCTTAGGGACATACTTGGGTGCGAGCCCAGCCATGCCCACTCTGCTGCTAACGGGAGGGTTCCCAGGACCCAGCCGAGCCCCGAGTCACACGTTGGAGAAGACAGGCAGTAACACACTTCGGAGCCTGGAAACCAGCCAGGCTATACGAAACACCGAGCCCCACCGCTGGCAAACCCAGCGTGCATTAATGTGTCCGCTACAGCGCGGGCTCCTCTCCGGTTCCCGGGGGGAAGAAGCCTCCGTGGCCCCGTGGAGCTCTGCTCCTGAACCACAGGCCGCTCTTGCCGTAAGAAACCTCAACTGGTTGGTTTGTTTGGGGCAAGTTTTTAATTTTTTTTTTTTTTTTCCACCTGAAAGATTATTTCCCATGATTCAATTCCTTCCTCCAGGGAATTTTGCCAGGCGTTCCGAGTCTCCGTTCTCCTCTCTGTACAACAACCCTCCCACGTCAAGTGACACGCAGGTGCTCTACACGAGCCCAGCACCAGCCGAACCAGCCCCACCTCCAGGTGCTTCTGCCTCACTGACTGACTGGAAATCAGTGCTACCCCCTCCCGCAGGCAGGGCATCCCTCCGCCTGCCTCCCGCAGCCTGCCTTGGAGAAATGAGGCTTTAGCACCAGCTCCTCCCCAGTAGCTGCAGCAGGCACGGTGCGATATTGATCCCTGCTAATGTGAGCAGCCAGTGTAACCTTATTTGCTCAGAGCCGGCATAATTTGGAGATTATGCTTTAATGAACAGATGATGTATGTTTCAATACACAGAACAAGAAAAGCAATGGAGATTTCACACAGGTAAATACAAAGCATCACTTGACGGATGATCGCTAGCCCCAGCTCCCGCAGCAGAAGGGCAGGCCGTTGCGGACGTGAAGTCTCAGCACCCGATTTGGTCAGCCGAAGCAGGAGACCCCTCTGGGCACGCACCCTCGCCCCCCGGCGGGGTCTGGCCGGGAGACGCCCAGCAAAGGACCGCTGGGAGCAGCATCCCGTCCAGCCACGGTCAGAAAACCCAATTTGCCCTGAAAATCACACCAGATCAGGAAGAGTCTGGCGCAGAGGGAAGCAGCTCGAAGGAAAGCCTCTGTCCACTGCCAGGCAGCTCGGCAGCCCTCTCCCCTTGGCCATCGCCTGCCTGCGCTGGGTTTCTCCCCAGATTTTAGGGCCGGAGCCGCCCTGCAGGCTCGAGCTCAGCAGGGGAGCAAAAGACAAATGGTTTAATATGCGCTCAATCCACGCTCTAGCTTCAACCCTTATTTTTTTTCCTTTCTTCTCAATACTTCATACCATCCCAGATAAGAATGAATGCAATGCTGTTATGAAAATCTTCCTCTATATTATACGCAGAGGTCGATGCGGTTTGCCCTGCTGTCTGCATTTTTAAAGGTATTTCAAACACAGGCTTTCTTTTTCAGAAAGAAAATAAAATAGATCTGCGTGCCAAGCAGGAATAATCCATCCTCGGCTGCAACTGAGACGGAGGCTGCTGCCGGGGCCGGGCAGGAGGGAAGGATCTCTCTTCCAGGCCGCATCTCCGCTCCCCGCCTTTGCTTCCCCTCCCGCGGACAGGAGCGGTCGATGCCCAAGCGCCTCCCCAGGAGCGGCGAGGCTCCATCCCTGCCCGTTCTTCCCGCTCTCAGGGCAGCATCGCGCGCTGGGAGCTGCCGCCCTGCCTGGCCCAGACCCGGCAGGGATGCGAACGCCCGCTGCCTCGCCCCAGCGCCCGAGCGGGGCTCCCCTCCAGCCGGGATGCTTAGTTGTTTCCCATTCTGCTGCCTGCAGCCAGCCTGGGAGAAGCAGCCGAGGGGCTTTTTTTTTTTTTTTGTCTGGGAAAAGAAAAACTGCCATAAATTTATTTACTTAAAGGATTTCTCACCAGAAAACAGCCCCTCGAGACTCCCATTTTCCGAGAGTGAATCTCTCACCTAATCACAAAGTGCTGCTATTTACTGTATCTGCTATCAAGGCAGGCAGTCTCCGTCCCGCCTTTCCTAACATCTATTTACCAAATCCATTTGCAAGTCTAAAATTTAATCAGCCAGGTTTCATCTTAGAGGCATTAACATTCAAATGGGACTCACTCCCGGAGACAGAGCCGGAGTAAACCGAGGACCGGGGGAAGCCGGCGCATTAATAACGGGCGCCTGCGAGAGAGCCGGGCAGCCCTCTAGCTCCCGAGCCAGGTATGCAGCGAGTTACCCGCAGGCCTGGAGCCGGGCTACGCGGGTGACGAGGGCATGAGCACCACGTCCCAAGGCAGGGGGGTGACACAGGGTCGTCCCGAGGCTCCTGCGCGAGGGACCCCAGCGAGGGGGGGTGGCAGTTAAAGCAGCGGGCCGCACACCGCCTCAGTCCCCCTTCTAAAAACCCCATTGCTTTGCAATAAACCCCCCAGACCAGCACGGAGACCCACTCAAGAGGGATAAGAAGGAACTGTTCCCAACCACCCCGCCGCAGAGCGCACGCCTCGTGGGAGGGATTCATTAGCTAATGCTCATAAAGCATATTTTATGGCCTGTCCCTCTTATTGAAATGGATGGGAGGTCTGCACTTGACCTCGGTGGGAACAGGAGACAGCTGATGACAGGAGCCAACAGTATTTTACACGAACCAGATTAACAGGCTGTGTAAAGCAACCAGGCTGCCCGCAGGACGGACGGAGGCCGTCTTAACTCA
Organism: Sula dactylatra; assembly: GCA_013389905.1. Lineage (NCBI taxonomy): Eukaryota > Metazoa > Chordata > Aves > Suliformes > Sulidae > Sula > Sula dactylatra. The sequence continues at coordinate 66,670 of WEKW01013547.1, read as the reverse complement.
GAGAGGCGTACAGCTAATGCGACGCCAAGTTTAGCGGCTTCATCAGAACAGGGAGGAGCGTGTCTTTTGCAGAATTTCATGGGATCTTAGCGCACGGGCAGCTGCCCTGCGGACAGCCCCGGCGGGTGCACCAGCCCAGCCGGGCACGGAGCGATGCTCGGCACAGCCCTCGCCCCCACGCTGCCCGCCATGGCTCTGCGCTGCCATCCCTGGGGGCAGGCGTCCTTCCCCAGGGACCACAAGGACAAGCAGCAAGTTTCAGGCCGGCTAAAGTTTTTTTTCCCTTGAGCTAATCCTCCGACTCCCTCCAGGAGAGGAGGGGTTTGGCCAGGACGCTCCGGTGTGCCATGAGCAATCCGAGATCATTAAGTGACATTTCCCCTTGCCTGCGCCTGGCCGGGGCCCCCAGCACTGTAATGAAGCGCCTGCTCCAGCTGATATCTAGGATGTCAGGCGTCATCGGGGCTTCTTTCATTATCCTCACCTGTCTCTGTCTCCAGCGCTGACAGATTTAAATTATTTGCACCACTTTCTTGCCTACCTCATTAGATTTGCTCTGGTGCCTCTCGGCGGCACCTGCGGCAGGAGCCGGCAGCGCTCGGGACCTGCCAGGGCTGGACCGAGGGGACGGGGCTGCCGAGTGGTGCCTTCGGCTCTGCCCCACGCCGGGGCCGGCCGGGACGCGCTCAGCAGG
>WEKW01013547.1:45351-65960 GCA_013389905.1 Sula dactylatra | reverse complement strand
GCTCAGCAGGCAGCCGGGAGCCAGCACGACGCGGGGCAGCTGCACGCAGGCAGCGACGTTCGAGGCTCTCAAACGTCAAGCGTGAGCAAAGCGACACGACAGTTCATCTGTGCTCCGGCTCAGAGAGGGCGAACACGTCCTGGGTCTGCAAGCAGGGATGCTCCATCCAATACGGCGGGGTGCCGGCCCAGCAACAGCCTCTCTCCTCCTGGAAATAACCTTTGCTGTGCTTTATTACAAGCCATAAAAAGAAAGAGAGTGAGTGTGAGTGAAGAAAGGAGAGAGACATTATGTGTCTCACTGTGATAGCCTGTGATGTCTTCAACTCCAATAAATAAATAAAGGGAGAAATATTCCCCCGGGTCCCTCTGACATATCTAATTGATATCACTAGGGATCTTCCATGAAGCAAACAGGAATCTAATCTATTGCCTCGTACAGCCAAATGGAAACAGCGGGGCGGCTGCCACCGAGCCTCCAGCTCCTGACAGGGACGCGCCTAATGGAAGTGGAAACCGATTACGGGCAGCCTGATATCCAAATAACAAATAGGGGGCCTGGAGAGACGCTTGCTGCACTGGCGTTGGAGGGGAACTCCGCTGATTGTCCCACCCACTCTTTCCCCACCGTGCTAATCGAACGAGGTGCCGGTTAAAATCCCGCTCGCCCACGAGAGCGCTCGGCAGCGAGGACGCGGACGTGCCGGTGCCTGCGCCAGCGCGTGCCCAAATGCACCGAGGAGGACATCAGCTCTGCACCCGCTTCCCACCTCGACGGTGCTGGGGCGATTCCGGGAGTAACTGCATGGACAGGCGGGGAGGAGCGGCCGGAGCCGCAGGGCTCTGCCCCAGCCAAGCGCTGCTCGCAGCGGGACGAGGAGCGCCCAAAGCCCTGCGAAAGGGGCTGTTTTCCAGAGGTTCCCCAAGAGAGGGGAAGGCAAAGCAGGGGCTGGAGAGGAGGTGGTAAAGGCACTGGAATTTTCCAGCTGCCCCCCGACCCTGGAGAGCACCGGCACCGACGTGAGCAGACGGGCTTTGCTGAAGGCTCGCTCTCGTCTGGCACGCTGTCCGGAGGAGCAACGTGCGAGCGGCGGCTGGCGCCGTGCAGGAGCCGGGCCTCTGTGGAGATGCCCTCAGCCACATCGACTGCCACCTCCCACCTTCCTTGTTTAATTAACTCCCTCCTGATGTAGGTAATGGAGCTCTGGAGCTCTTAAACAAAGATTTAATCAGCCCAGGCTCTGCGCTCGCAGCAGCTAGCTCCCTTTGTTAGATTGGTGTGAAATCCAGGGCATGGCTAGCCCGTGACAACATCCTCACTGTTAATAGCTTCCAGCATCCTGCGTGTCCCTGGATAGTCCGGCACGGAGTCCTTTGGACTCTCTTCTCCGTGCATCAAAGAGCTGCTCGGGTCATTGATTTTTAGCATCATGCAAATCGAGTCTGCGGGGAGCTGGCAGCTCCAGTGCATTAGTATTTAGGATGGATAAACTCTTGTCCCGGGTTCTCAGCACCTCAGCGAGACCAAGGGAGGGTTTTTGATATATCGTGATTGTTTTCAGTCCTGCAGAGGAACCACAGCAGAAAGCAGAGGGGAGGGGAAGCCGGCAAAACCGCTTCCATCTCGAGGCCCTTGGAGAAGAAGGGCGCTGAACCGGAGCGCTATCCCGGCCGCGTCCCCTGCTCCGCTCCAAAGGGCAGAAGTTGTGACCTCCATCATTGCCTTTGCAGGGAACAAAGAAATCGGAGACGTGCACCAAGGGAACACCCGACAAATTGCCACTGCNCTCGCCGAGCGCCAGCCGGCCCCGACGCAGGCGGACCACGCCGCGCCGGCTGCCAGGCACCAAGAGCCCCCGCCAGGTTAGCAAGCGATCTCCTTCGGCGACGGACGGTGAGCAGGACAGCGATCTATTGGCAGAAAGCAGACATCCAAGGCCGCCCCAGACCCCTCTCCCGCCCGCAGCCCGCTCTGCCCCCGCCAGCAGCGCCTTCCCGACCCGGAGCGAACTGCAGATAGATTGGCTCCCGGTAAATGGCAATAGCTTTGCCGAATGCCATCTTAATAAGTGCATCTCCCAGCCAGGGGTGAGAAGCAGCAGCTGAAGCTCTGGCGTGGATGTCAACTTACAAATGAGACATCCAACTGCTTCATTTATTAGAGGGAATCAATTCGACTTTTCATATTCGCCAGGAGTTTCAGGGACCCCATCAGCAGCCTGCACTCAACCCCTCGTGTTTCAGCTCGATGCAACGCACGGGGAGGGGGGAGAAGGGAATGAAAAAGTCTCTCCCTGCACAGCATCACTGGAAAACACCGGTGCTGTTCTCCAAGGCCTGGAAGGGGAGCAAGGAGGGGAGCACGCTGAACACGCTCGCCCCATCCTCCCCTTCACCCCGGCTCTGCTGGGGGAAACCCCAGCAGACTCTGGGGAATCACAGCCAGAAGATGGGCTGGTTTTGTGGGGCATGGTTAGGCTACGCATCCCAGGGCGGCAAATGGCACGTTGGTCACTGGGAACCTAGAACCGAATATTAAATAATAAAAATCCCATGAACGTCCCAAATCCCTTCTCCGGCAAGTGCAGCTGGTAGGCCAGCAACCGAGACAGCAGCAGCGTGGCACCCAAACGCTGGGGAGCCCGCCAGCCTGCCCCGAGCCCGGGTTTGCCTCAATGCACACCAGCGTCTCTTCCCGGCAATCGAAGCCGGCGGATGCGCGTCCTGGTTTTACAGCGCGCGGGGCCTCGTTAGGCTAAACGGGGTGAGGGGAGAGGCGCCGGCTCCCTTCGCACTGGGGAGCTCTGGCTCTGCCCTTTAGATGAAGTTAACGGGTTGTGCGTGTGCATGCGGTTTGATCCTCCAAGAGCTGTAATTGCCACTGTACAAAAATATTACAGGTCACTGGAAGCAATTTAATGATAATAAAAATTTAAAAAAAAAAAAAAAAAAAACAACAGGAAATGAAGCAGCTGCCATCCTTGATTTTCAGGCTTCTTTATCACGCAAAAACCTCCTGTTCATTTCCCCACAATTAACCTATCTGCAACTGCAACAAGAAGCCCTCGTCATCCTCCCCTGCACCCCACACTTGCAGGCGTGGGGACAGGACCACTGCTGAGCCGGAGGGAGCAGGAGCCGGCCCCAGCAGCCCCGAGGCAACGGTCCCAGGGCACCCCACCATCGCCGCCGCCTGCGCCGCAGCACCCAGCCGTGCCCGTGCTCTGCCCAGGAGGGCAAGGCAGAGCCCTCGACGCAGTCCCACTGCTTGCACCTCTTTGCAGTCCGAATCGGAGCTCCGACGCTGACCTCCTTACCGGCGCTGCAGACTCGGTCGTGCGCCTATGGGTTAATGTCTGCAGTCCCCCAGCCCAAGCTGACCTCGCAGCCGCTTCCCAGGATGATTCAAGTGGGCAGCTGCAGCTTCTCTGCCGCTTTAACCCCTCCTCTGCTCCGAGCAGGCGGCCTGGGCAAACCAACCCTTTTCCAAGGCACACAGAAAATCGAATCGCTCAGCAAAGCGCACTGATGTTCATAAAAGTGCCCTGGGAAGGGGCACACCTACCCCAGCTCCTGGTTTCCTGCATCTGTGGTTAGGTGGCAAGAGGAGGGACAGCTTTTCCCTCCGTCACGCTGTCCAGGGAGACCCCCAGACCTCGGGAAACACCAAGGGGATGCTCACAGCCAAACTTCTCACGCTCCATCCAGCCTCCGAAGCCCCACACCACCAGCTCCCACGCAGACTCAGGCTGCCCCCCACCGCTCCGCCTGTCCCCTGGGAACCTAAAGGGGAACCATCACTTTAAAGCGTACCTGCAACAAAACACAATCACACTCTGCTTGTTAATTAACAAATAAATCAAGCCTGTCTTGCCAATTAAGCAAAGGTAGCAAGTGTTAGGCTCCTTGCAGGATGCCTTTCCCCCACTCCAGCAGATTGATGGTGTTTGCTACCAGATGTGCGTGCGCAGGGGGAAGGGCTCCAGCAGCAGCAGCCATCCCCTCTGCCACATACAGCCCAGCTCCAGGCACCCCAGAGCTGCTCGAGAGAGACATCTGTAGGCAGAACGCTGGGAGAGGCCTGCAGACCCCCGAAACCCACCCAGCACAGCCCCGGCAGGGCACGGTGCGGGAATGCCACGAGCACCGCGAGGGAAGGGACGAAGCCAGGGCTTGTGGGCAGCCGGTTCGGGGGCCAGGAGCGTGGCCCCACCGCTTGCCGTCACCACCGAGCCGGGTGGAACGCACGCGCCTGCCTCACCGGCGCTACTTCCCAAATGACCAATTGATAGCATCGGGCAACCTTTCACCTCTTTTCAATCTCTTCAAACACTGACTAATTAATCTTCCCAACCAAAGCCTGGCCAACTCTTTGTCACAAATGATTTACCCTATGCACTTGGCCCTTCGCTTTGCTCAGCTAACTGCAATCAGAGAGATTTTAGCGGATTGCTTTGTTATTCACAATGGCTCAGTGAACCTCTATGTGAACTTACTGCGGTTTCCGGGCTGTTCAGAAGCATTTGCTTCGTTTCTGTCGCCCTTTGCTATGCCTCACTAGCGGCCCTGGGGTTCAGTCCTCCAGACAAGCGGCTGCGCTTGCCTTGCTGCTTGGAGAGGTGAAGTACAGCAGCCTCCCGGTGGGAGGGTGGCTGGAACCCCCGCCACGCGACACGCGTGTGGGCCAAGGCTTTGCCTGTTGCCTTCTTACGGGCAGGAATAAACTTACACAAGGCCCTAGAGGACAAAAATCAGTAGTCACCGCTGCTACTAAAGAGAAACGTGACTTGTCTATTTATCCGTCTGCAAATGCCAATGTCCCTGTGAAGGAGGGTGAAGCCGTCGACCAGACAGAAGCCCCGTCTGGCCACAGAGGGAGGCAGCACCTGGAACAGGAGGGCACGCATGCCCACCTCTGCGAGGGGAAAGCAGCGCGGCTGCGAGAGCAGCAAACCCTTCAGCAGAGCCCAGCAGCACCGCGGCGTTGCGGCCTCCCGGACCGGCCGCAGCAGCCCGAGCAGCCGCGATGGGCGACAAGGCTTTCTGCTGGCGCTGCTCTGCCCCCAGCATCCCCCGATCCCTCGTGGGCCTCCTGCATCTCCCTTTCCCCTGCAAAAGGCACCACCACAGCCGACTCCCTTGGCAGGCGGGGCTGGGGCTCCAGCAGCTCTCTGTGCTGCTCAAGCCCTCCGGCACAGGAGCACAGGGAGCCCTTCGGGATGCGAGGAGCACAGCCCGGCCACGCACAACCAGCTCCCGACTTTCCGGGGCTGGAAGCGTCTCTCCCTGGCTGTGCCGTGGGAGCGGAGCGGTGCTGCCTGTCCCTGCCTGCGGCTCTGCTCCGCCAGCCTGCTCCGCAGGTCCTGGCAGGAGGCTGCCTCCTTTGACGTCCCGTCCAGGGCCACAGAGGAGAGCGAGCGGGTCTCGGGGCCCCTTCTCCTCATGCCACGCAGGCACTTGTCAGAGCTAGGCAATGGCGACACTGTTATTATACATGGCCTCAAAGCCCATTCAAGGCACTGGAAGATGAATTATGTTTCATTTATATCAAAGAAGCAATCTCGGAGCCCATTTGTGATCAAATTTGCTGTCAGAGAAACTTTGCTTTATCTCATTACATCTGATATCTCTTGGCTTCTTGTCCTTGAGACTATTAAAGTTTAATGTCAAATTCGAGATGAAATGGAATCGTTGCTGTATCATCTCATCAGGACCCGGTGCGCCCTGTCCATCCTCACGGTCCTGACAACTCATTACACTGGGGCAGCTGGGGGAGAGGAGGACGAGGGGAGGAAGCCTTCCTCCCCGCACGCTGGAACCGGGGGGCCGCGAAGGATGGCGAGCCTGGCTCCGCGGGGGGAGTCGGTGCTCGCCCCTTGCCAGGGTGGGCAGCTCCGCCAGCCCCACATGGGGCAGAGCATCAGCCAGCCACCCCGAGGAGGTTTGCCCCTGCGGTAGCTTTAAAAAGTGAGGGGGGCTTGGGGTGGGCGAGCAGAATTAACAACGGAAAGAGCTGGCACAGCCCACCCCCGTGCCGTGCTGCTGCTCCCCATGCCCAGCCGCGCTGGGGGTTATCTGAGCTGCACACCCCGGCAATCCCGGTCCTGAAAGCCATCAAACGCGTTGCACTTCGGTCCTTCGGAGACCGAGCTGGGCCCGTAGCACAGAGAGGAGTTTGAAATTCAGAGCCAGGCTGGAAAACAGACCCCTCCGAGGTGAAACATCCTTTCTGGATCATTTAGTCTTTCCACAATCCTGTTTCCTGCAAAGACTAAATACCTTTGATGATAGGCTTTAGTGGGCTCCCAGGAGGCTTTCCTGGAGCTAGCTCGTGCAACCTCCCAAATATGTTGTGCAGAAGGGTCTGCTGGGTCTAGATTAACGTTAGTCCTCCTTGACTGATCCACAGAAGCATTCAAAGCCAAACGCACTGCGATTTTTCAGCTCACCAGCAAAATAACTCACAGATGCTGCTCTTCCCACCTCCCCCAACACGGACAATGGGGTTTCTGCACCACTGAGAGGAAAAGGATAGCAGCAGAGCACGATGCTTGCAAAGGCAGCACGCACCCCTCCTGCAGAGGCAAGAGAGTGGGAGCAGCAAGCGGCAATTCCCCATCTGCCCTGGACACGCACCCCGCAGCTCCCAGGCGTGGGGACATCGGCTCGGGGCGGAGCGCAGTCAGGGGGGACGACTCAGAGCAGAGCCAGCATTTCCCTGGGAAATCTGCTTCCAAGAAGGATTTATTACCCATGGCAGGAAGAAAAGAAGGAAAAAAACCACGCACAGAAACTTTGACAGAGTCACTAGCACAATCCCTCTGCAATGTCAAAGCCCACTGCAAAAGCGGGGGAGAAGCACAGAGGTGTAATGGGGCGAGCTCTCCAGATACCCTCTCGTTTTCAGGTGCCCAACCTTTGACTCTCTGGCTGGGATTTTCAAAGCAGCCGAGGGACGCAGAGGCACAATTCCTGCCTCATCGCAAAAGTCTCAAGGAGTTCAGTCTCTCCGGATTAACAAAGAGAAGGTGATGAGGTGACTTGATCAAAGTCTTTAAATACCTACACAGAGAACAAAAAAAAAATTGATAAGAGAGGGCTCTTCAGTCTAACCACAAAGGTGGAAAAAAAGCCCCAGTGGCTGGAAGTGAGAGCCAGGCAAACGCAGACCAGACATCGGCGCAGGCTTTACAGCGAGGGTAATTAAACGTGGAGGAGCTTTGCAAAAGGAGTCTCGGCACCCAGAAAGCTGTAACCCCACTGGGCTGTTTGGGTAGCAGATCTCCCCTACCAAAGGAAAAGCAGGTCAGGGAACTTCTCCGGTCCCTGTTACACAGGATGGACAACGAGCGTGGCCGATCCCTGGCTGCTTAATTTATGGGAAAAGCTACTCCTTCTGAAGTAAGGGAAGCTGGCTGTCTAGGTCCCACGGCTAAATAAATCTGGGCACCTCTGTCCACATCGCTTCAAATGATGATGGAAGCCGAGCTAGCCAGCCCAGACCGAGGGGCCACGTGGCTGGAAGTGACCCCAGGTCCCGGGGCAATGAATCAGCCCGGACAGCCCCGCCATGCCCCTCGGTTCTCCAGCCTTTACGCAGGGCTTCCTGCGGAGATCAGTTCCTGTGATTTGTTGTCTTGGGGGATCAAATCGTTCACCGCATATGCTGCGGGTGAGGCCAGAAGTTAAGGGAGGCAGAAGAGCGGTCCGAGACGGGAAGCCGCCGCTGCCTGGCTCCAGCCAGCATCTCGCCAAGCCCGCGTTTCTCCGGAGCGACTGTGGCTTTGTGTTTGTCGGGGTACGTTTAACCATCGCAATGCCGAATGTAGCTGCACTCCTAAGCAAGGCTTTGCCTTTCAAGAGGCAGCTTGCGAGAAGAGCAAGCGTAGCCTGACTCCGTTTGCATCAGTAATTTAACAGAGAGACGATAAGCGATCCAGCCCACGGGAGGCAATTCCCCGGAGGGAACTGTCACAGCGGCAGTGTTATACACTATCATCGCACCATATTCTAAGAACCAGCTCCTATAGGCACCCAGTGCGTAGCCCAGTAAACCCAGTCCCACCGGGGCCACGGGCAGCCCCAGCCCTTGACGCGCTGGGACCCCGCCGCCGGCCCGTCTCCCCCGGGATTACCGCAGGAGCCGGCACCCAGGGCAAAAGCTGCCAGGGATAAACACAAAGTCCTTTCTTCAAAGCATCCAGCTGCTTTTCCAGCCTGGGCTAAACCTCTGGCATCAATAGCCGCTAAACACATCATCATCCACACTTAAAAGAATCAACAGCAGCCTTCATTAGGGCACCCAGGCAGGGGCCAGGGCTTTGCTTTTGTGCTTTTCTGTTTTTAATGGGTTAGTTATGGCACTTCCAAAATGAATGAACTCCAAGCCCAAAACCCCCAGCTCAATTGTCTGTTATTGCTAGCAGTTTATCAGCATTAACTGATTAGACTCAGGATGATGGATTCCCCTGCCTGCGACTGGTGCGAGGCAGAGGGAAAACCTCCTTTCCCTCGGTTTTCTCTGTCACCGAGCAGTAATTGCCATCTCTAATTCTCCCCAGCCGCTCCCCCAACCTCCAGCAGCAGCTTTTGTTTTCATCCTCTCGCAATCACAGAGAAATAATAATAATAAAATAAAATTCAAATGAGAGGGAGGTTCAGCCCCAGCAGAATTTAATTGATGATCATTACACTTTGGAATCTAAACTCTTTTAATTTCATTGTGTTTCACGGAGATGAATTATGAAATTACGGCTGGCCAATTATAGATCGGGCCTTTGCTTTGTGTGCCTTTCAATTCCTCCCTCCCCTCCAAACACCCAGCTCTTTCCTTGGAGTGAAGGATTGACAGGAAAGGGGAAATGCTGCCCTTCCTTTATTATCCCTGGAACATCTTCCACCCATTGGGGAAAGGCAGCAGAGGGGGGGAAAAAGGAGGCCTGGGGAGTTTAATCTCTTGGTTCCCAGCAGTAACTGGGGACTGTGGCTCCCTACAGCGGCCTCTCCCCGCAGGGCGGCGGTGCTGGGGCTCGCCCTGCTGCCCCCCCGGGCGAGGAGCAGCCCAAGGATGCCCGGGGAACGCCAGCTCCGGCCTCTGCATCCCAGAAGTGCGGGATTGGCATCTCTAGGATCTGCATCCCTAGAGCGGGACTGGCAGATGCCTGGGTCCGGTCTGGCAGGAGCCTTGCAAACGGCCTTTCAAGGGGCTGTCACAGGCGGAGATTGGGAGAATTGAGGCCACCATCCACGAGCAACAAGAGCACCACGCACCCCGACTGCAGGACCACGGCCCCCCGGAACGATCACGGGCTGGGCATCCTCGCACGGCTCGCCCGCCGCCAGCCTCCTCTCCAGCGCTTCCGACTCCTCCAAGCAGGCTTGAAAGCCATTTGACACAGCCCGACAGATGTAAGGTACATCATTCCTGTAATCTCATTAAGGGAAACTTTAAGGGAGCCTGTTCCTCAGGGCTCTAATAAAGGTTTCGTGCATTAAATTCCTCCTTGTTTTGTTTCATTTGCTGCGAGGATTTTACTATAAGTGGAGCTTCGCCTGCTAGGAAGGGGAGAGATTTAAAGACGTTCACGACGCTATGCACAGACTCACAAGTCTCTCCCACGCTGTCTGGTCCACTTAGGAGTTTACATCTTCTCCGGCACTGCCTTGCTGCGGCTGTGCCGCTGGGCAGCCCACAAGTGAGCGGCAGGTGAGCCCCAGCCCCTGCACCCCTCCACGCTGGCTTCGCCACCTCCCGGCCCGGAGCAGCGTCCGCGGGGATGCAGATGGAGCCGGGCAAACCCATCCCACAGAGCAGCTCTGTCCCCTCGCCGGATGCAAAACGCTCCCCCCCATCCCGCGCCACAAAAAGCTCGGTGCAACTTAACAGCTAATTTGGAAAATAAAAATAAATAGTGGTTGACAACTGCAGCGGCACGACCAGCCTTTGAGGAGCCTGGCAGCGAGCACAAAGTTATCTCCTCTACCGTCCAGTGGGGTTTATTACAGAGCTGCCTGCCTTGGTTGTTTTTTTTTTCTAGGGCTGAATGGGAAAATAAAACCTTTTGCAAAACGTCACTTGAAGAAAAATACATGCCACCACCAGAGCCTCACAAAATAAATAAATAACTAAAAAGTGATAAATTTTGGCTGTCTTAAAAAGACAGGCCAGCATTGCTTATCAGCCACGATTTGACCAGATAGCTGCTTCAGAAAACAGGCACCGGTCTTTTTGTAATAAACGAGAGCAATAAAGCCAAAGTGCCGCCTCTGAGCTCTAATTAAGCTCCGCAGCGCCGGTGGGGGCCGCTCCCCCGCCGAAGGGGCTGCGGTGTGGGGAGCCTCCGGGGACGGGGTGCAGCGAGGCTGCAGGGGTCTGGTGCCTGCCGACCAGGTGCTGCGCAAACGCCGACCCATGAAGCCATTCCCGCCCGCGAAGGCTGCTCCTGCCACCGCCCGAGGTCTCGGCAAAGAGCAGGAGGGAGCCCGGGGCTGCGTGCCTCCCCGACACGCATCCCCGGAGCGGCTTTTCCTTAAAGAGGAGTCTATTTAACACAATTTCCATCACAAGCGGCTGCTTTGCATTTCTTCTGGCTTTATTAAAACTGATTTTCTATTTGCACTATACAAGCTCATCTGATTACATTTCCATTTTTCCCCTGAAGAGAAGGGTCTCTCTCCTAAGACAAAATGGAGATCAGGTTTGGCCCCCCCCGCCTCCTGCTCAGGGGCTCTTCTGCAAGTGGACCGGGGATGAGGACCGGCTTCCAGAGTTCGAGCCGCGAGGAGCAGTGTTCTGCAGCATCCCGCATCTGTTTCCATGGGGACAGGAGGCAGCGATTCAGCAGGCCTGGTCCTGCTTTCGCTTGTCTAAATATCAGCCAGGAGCCATTTTGGCAGAGGATTTGCCTCGCAGGGCGATGGAGACGGGTAAATCTGGGAAGCAGCCTGCTGGGAGCCCTGCAGTAAGGCGTGGGACGCCTGCTCTGCCGCCGTCCCCTTTGGGCTGGCAGCAGGAGCGTCCCCACGCCCACGGGCTCACCCACCCCGGGGCACAGACCCCAAAAGGCAGCTGGGCCACCACGAGCCTTCCTGCACAGAGGCTTCTCCTCCCTACTTCCTCCCGCTGTCCGTCCTCATGGGACATCACCTAAACTCGCCTCCTGCGCGTCCCGATGCGGTTCTCAGCTCTGGCATCAGCAGCCAAAAATGCCCGTAAAGCAGGTGCTGACAAATAGGTCAGCAATTCCTCCATCAGCAGGGCTTGCTGAGGCTTGGCAAGGCTGTCAAGCAGCACTACAAATTAAGTGAAAAGACGGGGCCAAACGCACATGTCCTGCCGCTGCTGGCGAGAGGACGGGCCAGCGGCGAGGGTCGGGACAGGCGTTCCTGCGGCTGGGGCCAGCCATCCCGTCCCCGTGATTTCCAAACCCCCTTTCAGGGATTCCGTGATTAAAAAGCAATGAGAAGCTTTCATTTTGGATAAAGATTTTTGACATTTTTTTTTTTAAATTAGAAGCATCCGTTAGTGTCCCTGCCCACTACAAGGCTTGATAATTTCTCCCCATCTTCCTCTCTCGCTCCACCACCAACCTTGTGGGAAACCATTACCAGAAAGACGCTTTGAAGTACCAACTTTATTAAGATTGATTCCGCCTGCCTCCACTTTTGACAAGTCCAAAGCAAACACACAGGGCCACGGGGAGATTTGGTAATAATTACCATCTTTAATTACTACTAAAACATCAATTGCTCTTGTTCAATTAGTATCACAGATCCAGGCATGGCAAATTTTGTAGCACAAAATAAGCTGAAAATTGATTTCTGAACACTTAACGCAGATCCAAAATTGCTAACCTGATAAGGGGGCAACGGCAGAACAAGCTCACCGTCAGGGAGGGATCGCACGCCGACGCAATTGCTTCGGCGGAAGATTAATAACTTGCGTACTTACATCTTGTACATCAAGTAGGAGCTACTCAGGGAAGAAGGGGAGAACACGTTAACAAGGACAGAGGCAATTAGAGGAGAAATCGCGGTGGAAACGCTGGTGGCCCGTCGCCTCACGAGCGATGCCGCGGCCGGAGAGGACGATGCAGGCTCAGGATCTCCCAGCCAGCCCCGCTGGAGCCGAGCTGCCCCCGAGCGCAAGCATCAGCCTCCAAGAAAAGCGTGGAAAACCCCTGCAGGATCTGCAGTCAGAGTCCCCAGTGCCACCAAGAGATTTTTTTTCTTTGTAAAAGACAGAGCGAAGAGGGCTCCCCCACTTCCGTGCTGCGAAGCGCTGCCTCCCGCGGATGCTCGCTACCCGAAGCCTGGCCAGGCAGCGCTCCAGAGCACACCATGGCGCCCGTTGTAACCGAAGACGAATCCGCACCGAGGAGGCATCTCCTCCCACCCCAGCAGCGCCGGAGGCCGCACGTCCCCACATCCGTCCTCGCACCCAGCGCGGCCCGCCCGCCCAGCAGCCTGGGCTTGGCTGGTCTTTAATTCCCAGCGAGGAAGAGGAGGAGAAGGGGCTGGTTTCCTCACCTCCACCCCACCCTACGCAGCTGCCCTGCCACCCCAAGCACCTTGAGGGAGGCAGCTAATTGCCACAGCCATGGGCAGAGCCATTTGCATAATGAAGCATAGATGGGATGTTTAGCTGATGTATTTTTTAGGAGGTTTATCTTTAATTTTATTTAGTTTAAGAAGGGCACGTCACTCAAACCCGGCTGGTCATTTATAAAATCATTTCAATTGTGTCTGCACAAAGCTGTCTCCAGGCCTAAGTGGCTTCTCCAACCAGCCCCGAATACTAATGGGAAAGGCACCGGCACACGGGCGAGCGAGGGATGGAGCCCGCTGGCACGCAGCAGGCCAGCAAGGCTCCTTTCTGCTGGCCTCACGCGCTACTTTGTGCGGAAAAATCTCTGCCTTTTGAGTAGCAGTTTTCTTTCTTTAGCCTTCTGAGCACCATTTCTGTTAGGGAAATATCAAGATGAAAGCATCGGCTGCCTGTAGAAGCCCACGGGCAGTCGGTTTCTGAAGAAAGCTTTAAGCAAAGGCTGCCCGTGGATTCTTTAAGCGATTTAGAGATAGACCGCCTTTGTTTTAAACAACGCCAAAATGAATCAAGTGAACTTGACCCCCTCCAGCCTGTCCCGGGGTGCCCAAAGCCCCGGCGCACAGCGGGGGAAGGTGCCAGAGCCCTGCAGTGACCCCAGGATCGTCCTGTCCTGCCAGGGACCCTCACCCTCCACCAAGGCCCTGCAGGCTGCCGAGCAGGAGCCAACTAGCACCAGCTGGGACCCGGCACAGCACCTCTAACCAGCTGCTTTCCCTTTAGCAATCAAGCCCTGCAGCAACCCGCTTCAGCATAGGGTTGGCCCATGTCTTCCCAAAAGCTGCTCGTGACCCAGCATCTCCCAGCACCCCAAAGACAAGGTTTTCTCTCTCCAAACCCCTGTAAGAAGTGACAGGCAAACAACAGGAAAGACACGAAAAGGGAGCAGTTGCCTATTGCCTTGGCATATTTTCTCATCTCTTTCATCTGCTCTTCCCTCCATCTGCCCTCCCACACTGCTTCACTTCCCACACCTACCCACAGCTTCAAAGGAGAAGCTCAGCTAAAGCGTTGAAAGCCAGAAATTCAGTGTGTGCCTTTAACCATGCCGCAGGTGGCTCAAGAGACCTTGTCTGCATTGTCCTTGGTCCCACACAACACAGCCCTTTTTCCTCCCTGGAAGCTTCTCACAGCATCCATCCACTGACTTTGCTGGGGTTTGAAGAAGTTTCTCAGCGCCGTGCTACCCACCAGCATCCCAAAGCGATCTCTGCTGCAGGGCGGCGGCACACGCCCACGAGGCAGCAGAGACCCGTGCGCGGCTCCCCACTGCTCCGGCCCCGACACACCGAGGCAGGCAGGAGCTGACGCAGCCTCTTAGCAGCCAAGGCTGCTTAAACACACAGATACGGCACAGGCTGTTTCTCAACTCGGAACTCACAGAGACACTCTGCAGCAAGGAGAACAGCAGGCGACGCTCAGGGCTCCGCTATCCCCGCTGCTGAAATACACATTTCTCTTTTTCTACAAAACCCCCGAGTGCTGGGACACAACTTGCCTGGGGTGTCCACAGCCGGGGAAGCGTCTCCTTCCAGCAGCAGCAGCAGCAGCAGAAGCCATCCTGCCCAGCCCAGGTCCTGCAGCCCTGAGCTGGGAGGGGGCCGCCTCTATTTGAAGGCTCTTGATTTGCCCAATTATCCCTGCAGCAGCCCTGGGTGCTAATGAGCAGAGCCCAGCTCAGGTGGGCAGCAGAGCTCGCTCTCACCTGAGAGCTTCTCCCCGCCGCGCCGCTCGTGGGCGAGCTGATTAAACTGGCACGCACAGGAGCACCGAAGTTGGAGAGAGGGCTCCAAACTAATTAGCACATGCACAGCCACTCATTACTATTATTACTATGACATTATTAATTTCCCCACCTCTCATCTGCAGCTTTTCAGTCGCTTCATTTCAATCTGCTTTAGCATCGGGAGATGGAAATTAAACCCAAGCATGTATCCCAGAGTCACGCAGCCCTTTCCCTCCTCCTCCTCCCACTCCATTGCGCCCTGTCTCCGTGTGCCGCAGGCTCCCGGTGTTCCCAGGCCGGGTCGGAGCCGGCAGCCGCGGCTCTGGTCCGCGCCCATAAGTCGGGGCTTTGCTAACACCTACAGCACCAGGCAGGGAGGCATCCCCACCCTTCATACGGGAGCCGGCGCACGCACGAGCGTGCACAGGGCCGCAGCCAAGCGGGGAAAAAGGATACAGCGGCTGAGATATATTTGTTGGGAGTCATTAGCTACTCTCTGCGATCAATCTATTACCATAAACTTAAGCTTCCATATTCTTTCATTTTAAATGAATTTTCACATCGTATTTCCAAATGAGCTCTGCCTCCCGTCAGCTCCCATTTATCTAATAATGCTATGCAAATATTTTGTTATATTTCAATGAAATATGTCGAAAACTATTACCCAGCGCATTATCTCAGCATCAGCAGGGAGGCTCCGGTCCCTGCCACCGGCAGGCTGTCACTCACGGTGCCCCGAGCCAAAGGAGGCTGAGCGGCCCCCCACCCAACTGCCACCCGGTGTGAAGGTCACCCGAGGCAGGCAGCGCTTGTGCGTGGCGGCGGGGGGTTCTCAGCGGGGGGCAAAACCCACGCGGTGCCATTACGCACGTGCTGAACTGCTCTCCCCGGGCGAGACGCGGGCAGGAGGCGGCTGCTCCCCCGGCGCCCAGCCGTGCCGCAGCTCCCGCGGCTCCGTGGGGAGCGGCCGCCCCCTCGGACCCGACCCGCAGCCACGCGGGTGCTTATTGCGGGAGGATGGTTTTGCTGGGCACGCAGGGCCATCGAAATGACCCCCTGGGGCACGCTCAACGGGAAGGGCGTCGCAAGCCCGTCTGGCTTTGGCTGGGGATGCTCCTTCGGCCGGGGGCTCACGTGCTGCAGCTCTCCCCTTTGCTTCGCCTGCAGAGGGAAAACCGGACGTTTAGAAGACAGCTTCGTGGACACGGATTGATTTATCGATTATATACCCTACGTGCCCTTGCTAAGATCCATCAGCGCTCTTCCCTGGCCACCAAACCCCCCAGTCCCACCGCAGCGTCAGCGCCGTGTAAGGCGTAACTCCGACCGCGTTTGCAGAAATGGCTTTTTACTCCGCAAAACGCCGAGTACCTGGCGCAGGGGGCAGATGTGGCTCCTCAGCGGGTCCGCACCGCCGCTGCCCCCGCAGTCCCCACCGCCCCGCGCCGGGGATGGGAGCTGCTGCGTGCCCCACGCCGGATCGGCGCTGCTCGCAGGGGCTGCCTCCCTCTCCGTCAGCGGGGAAGGAGGAATCCTGCCCGGCTTGGTGCCTTCTCCTCATTCCTTAGACAGGAGCCCCTCTCTGCCGGCACCGCGGTGCTCCAGCCGTCGCGCTTCCAACGAGGGTGGACCACGTTTTATTTGGCAAACGCCGTGCTGAGCTGTAATTGCAAGTTGTTCTTCCCCTTCCCGCCCCGAGTACCGATTTCTGGGAGCCGGGCAGCTTTTCAGTCCGGGAGAAACACGCCTGTCTCTTGCAAGCCAAAGGGCCGAGACAACTGTATAAATAACCTGCCTTTGATTTGCAGCAGGCACTGCTGTGGTACTGGCACTCTACTGCTTCAGTTCTCCTCCTCCCTCCCCTCGACTTGTTATTGCCAAAGGACGTGATGTGCCACCCCCCCCCGCCAGCCCCCTCTCCTGATCTCAGAAACTGGCTTTATAGATTTTTTTTTCTTTAAAGCACTTTTATATTTTTAATTGGTATTCCACAAACTCAGAGCCTTCCCTCAGGAGCTAGGATGTTTGTCTTCAAAAACCCTTTTTTTTTCCCAACAAATTTTTTTAAAGTATAAATTTTCCTGGCACGGATGAACGGGCTGCCATGTGCCCCATGCGACCTGCCAGCAGACGAGGCTGCTTCTCCTGGTTTCAGGCACTAGTTTGAGGGGGGAGGAGAAGCAGAACTGCGACGCAGCATCTCTCCCGACCCCGTGCCCTCCCCTGGCCCCAGACAGCTTTTGCCAGGGAGCGGGGGTCTGGACCGCAGCCCCGCTGCTGCCCAGCGAGCAGCCGCAGCCTCCCCCCGCTCACGCTCTCCTGCACTGGCACCAAATTAAATAACTGCAACTCCCTTTTTATTTTCCATTTGACAGTAACGTATTGCAAATGCAGCTGGTTTTGACATCCTAATATTCAGGTTTGTATCCCTTGGGATAAACACGTCATCTGTTATCTGAGCAAATTATTTGTACCGGGACAGTAGGGAGCAGGAAAACAGAGCAGACAGGCAGAGCCGGGCGGGAGCGGAGCAGAGCGGAGCAGAGCAGAGCGTGCCGCAGCAGCCTGGCACCTGCCTGCACCGCGGTGCTGCCCGGGGCAGGTGGCGCATCTCGGCAGGCCCTGCCAAGGGCAGGGGAGGAATGCGTCCTCACCCTGCCAGGGAAGGACGTCCCTGTGCCCTGAGCATGGGGTTAAATGCCTTTTATCGCTGCCGCCGCGGGTCGCATCCTTGCCGGGGTGAACAGGGCAAGGCTGAGAGCCCAGCGGGTGCAGGCGCAGGGCGACGGCCTTGCTGCGATTAGCAGGGCGACGGCAGGGCTCCGGCTTCTGTCTCGCCTCCAGCTCCGCCTGGCTGCCGGCACGTCTCTGGCACCCTTGCAGAGAGCCCCGCGATGGCGAGCCCACGCCGCACGCCCGAGCATCGCCTCGGCCGGCCGGCCAAGGGGCCGCGCTCGCATTTCTGGGGTCGCCCCCCGGGGAGGGGGCGGCATTCGGGTGCCGGCAGCGTGGCCATCTCATCAACACGGCAACAAAGCGCTTGTCACCAGGCTAATTTCATTAGGCGGGATCTCAAATGGCTAATTTCCTTTGAGCAATGAGTAAATTAGTGGAATCTCTGATCTGGTTTTAAGGCACTTATACCAATAAAGGGCGGAGCGGCGGCTAAATTCGTTGTGAAGCGTTGTGACCCGTGGTGTTGGAGGCATGAGAAAATGATGGGCATGGGAGCTGGGAAAGCAAAGGCACCCGTCTGCTGGCTCTGACAGAGCCTGCTCAGGGCTGGGGGCCTCGAGGAGGGGATGGCTCCCACCTGCACCAGCCCCGGGCTGCACGCCGGGGACAGGCAGCGGCTTTTCCTCGCTTTCATCTTTAAGGACTCGTTGCTGGATGGAGACGCAGAGTTTTAACTCCCCCATGGAGAGTCTGGGCCGTAAGCGCCAAGCGACGAGCGGCACGGCAGGGTGCTGCGGCCACGTAGCTCCCAGTGGCGGCGGCTGGGCACAAGGCGTTTCCCCCGGAAGGGCACCGAGCTGCCCCTTCAGTCCCTCATCGCGAGGAATTTTAGCCGTGGATTTTTCTGCGCGTTTCTTTTTAGACCTTAATGCCAGTTCTACCCATTCGCCACTGCGTCCCTTGAAAAGGTTCACACGGCTTAGGCTATATCAAAAAATCCATTGATTATTTTGCTATAAGTTTAAGGAATAAAAGTGGTGGAGCTTTAACAGAAATCCTCTGAGCCAGCAAGACGGAACCGTGGCTCGTGGCTGAGCGCAGAGCAAATGTAGGCTTTTTTATTTTTCTTCCCAACGCTGTTCTCCTGTACTTGCTCCGCAGAGGAAATTGATTGTTGGATGTTATTTAATCAAAGGCAGGAGCCGATTCCCAACTGTCCGACCTCCTGCTGCGTCTGATAGCCGACCTCCCGCCGGCTCTAATCCAGGTATCCATGTGCCGCCCCGCCAGACCCCCCCGCTCTGGCTCCCGCACTCCCCGACCGCCCGCGTGCCCCGGGCACGCTCCTCCGCCAGCGCCGTGCCGAGGGCNNNNCCCGGGGCTTGTCGCCCGCCGGGGTCTCAGCGCTGCGGCACCGGCTGCCAGCTCGGCAATGCCAGGAACGAGGAGGCCTGACTCTGTTAGCTCCGGATGAAACGGCTTTTTTCTAAAAAGGGCCGCCTGCTCAGGGTGATGGATGGACCTGCAGCGGCTGGGAAGGACGGCAGCAGGGAGCCGGCTGCCGATGGGGCCCTGCACAGGGATGGGGAAGAAGAGGGTGGGTGGGCGAAGGGGTCTGCAGCCAGCTTAGCCCGCGCCTGCCCCGGAGAGAGAGGGCCAAAGCACACCAGCCGAGCGTTTCCCGCTTTGCTCTCTTCATCGGCTCTTTGCTCCTCCTTTTTCCCAACTGGGAGGGAGGAGATCCGTCGCCTCGGACGTTCTCAAGCCACATCTCCCAGGCACACGAGGCTGAGGCGGCCGGACGAGGGCTCGCCCCAGCCCTGCCGCTGGGACGTGGTGCCCCAGAAGCATCCCGGAGCTGCAAGGCACCCTCAGCCCGGGCTCCTCGCGGGGGACGTCACGGCTGAGACAGTAACCTCGGCATTTAACCCAAACTACGGATCCTCCCACCCCGCGCTGCCGCCTCCCCCCTTTTCCCTCCCTGTCGGCCGCTGATTTTAGAGGGGGGAAGTTTGCCAGCCGTTTTACGTTCAGATCTGTGAGGTAGGAAGAAAGAGGCTTGGTGCCCATGAATATTCTGTAGGAGGAGATGGATTAGTGTCTGAGACGTATCTGAAGGGATTTGCAAGGGAATTATTTATGGTGGTAACAAGTAAGCACTCATTTAGCTCATATTATACATTATACAAACAAGGCGTCGAGCTCTGGAAGTGAAGGCAGTAACGCCACTCTAAATTAAATTCATCAGTGCCTTAATTAAGATCTATATTTAGTTCTTAATTAAGGGGAGTGGAGCTGGGGGTTAGATGCTGCGCGGGGAGCGATCCCGTGCAGCCCGGTGGGCTGGGGGAGCCGCTTCCCACCATGACCCTGGGAAGTCTGGGAGGAAAAAGTTAACTTGGCAACAATGGGAATTCGAGAGCAGCGGAGGACGCGGCTTTCTTCTCCTGCCTCCCCTGCGCCCGCTTAATCAGTGGCTACAGTGCGCGGCTTTGATCCCAGAAATCAAACCCCCCATCTGATGGGTGACTTGATGTTATGCTAATCCCGGTTGATTGAGCTGAGCTAATTACACGTCATCCAGGTTTCCTGGGAGTTTGGAATAAATATTGATGCGCAGCTGTCCCCCCCGCTCAGGTACGTACGGTGGAGAGCTCTTTCCCACCTCCGGGCTTGCCTTGCGCCGGTGGACGGGCTGGCACCGGGACCGGCGGCGGGCGGGGGACACCAGTACCCGCCGGTGGCCCTCCTGGTGCAAGAATCAAGTCCAAGCTCCCTGTCGAGTGCCGGGCGGGGGCTGCGTGCTCGTTGTGCCGCCCCCTTCTCCAAAGCGGCACGTGGGACCCTGCCCGTCCTGCCTGCTGTGCAAAACCTTCATCGGGAGGTTTTGGGGGGCTGCTTCTGCCCAGGACGCTGTGGGAGAGGCAGCGGAGCCAGGACCCTCCGGTCTGCATCCCCAGGGCTGGTGGCGGGGCCAGGGGCGGCCGCGGCCGGGAGCCCCCAGCAAGGGGTCGTCTGAGCCAACTTGGGAGCGAAAGAGACGCGAGAAAACAAGCTAATCAAATTATACATTCCTAAGAAGCATTTATAAGCTGTGTGCATTCTTTAATCTTAATTAGAAATCTTAGCAGCTCCTGCCGACTCTGTAATCAACGTTTGAATGCGGCTGACCCCCGTCGCGCTAACCTTGAGAGTCTTGAGCAGGTATTTGATGAGGGAGCTGGGGAGAGAGCCGGCTTTGCCACGCTCCTTGTGGCGGGGAAGCCTGGGGGTACGGAGCCCGAGATCAGAGCGGAGCGACGGGGTAATGATGAGTGTTACGGCTGAGCTCTAATTAAACAGCCTGCGCTGACAATTCCAGGAGCCCCTAATAATCTCGTTCATTTGGCTCAATAGCATCCCTATTTGCAAATAAACACGATTTCCTTGTGCTCCCTGCAAGGGCAGGCGGCCGGGAGCTGCTGCCGGCTCGGGGGGCAGCCCTCTCTTCGGGGAGATCGGCCCGGCCGGAGGTTTCTGGCAGCGGCAGGGCAGGGCAGGAGGCAGCGGTGCCGCCGGGCATGGGAGAAGCCCTCCCTGGTGCTGGGGCGAAGCGGCAGGCGGG
>WEKW01013547.1:13748-28839 GCA_013389905.1 Sula dactylatra | reverse complement strand
CGCGGCACAAACCAGGGAGCTGCTGGGGCGAGGCTGCCGGCTCCCCGGGTCGCTCCTGCTCTGCTCTGCTCTTCCAGCCCTTTCCCAGGATGGAAACAAACCCTCAGACTTCAGCAGATTTTCTCCCTGCGCCCAGAGACGGGGAACGGCGCGGTTTGCGAGCGCCCGGTCCCGGCGGCAGCTCGGCAGAGCCGCTGGGTGCTCACCGCTTCCGCAGATCTGCCCTGTTTACTTGGATGCCTGGAAGTGGGACTGGAGTTGTTCCGTAAATCTGGCTGTAAGCGGGTAATTTGCTCGGTACGATGGGCTCCCCCTCCACCCACCCCCGAGAGCAGCCATCTGCCAATCTTTCCAGCCCTAAAGTGCACAGTCAGCAGCCCGGCAAGGGGAAAACATCTCTGCTTGATATTCAGCATTAAATAATTCAGCTCCCTACAGAGAGACTGGGGAGAAGAATGAGTCTGACAAAAAATATAAAGATTTCCTATGCCACGTTAAAAATGCATTGACCCGATTAGCTCGCCAGAGGGATGCTGAGCCACGGTGGAGCAGAGCAGGGAATCTCGGCCTCGCAGTGACAGCAGAGCGGAGAGGACCTCAGCGGGGCAAATAAAGCTCTCCAGCATGCAGGAGCACCTCCTCTTCTTTTTTAGCGTTTTCTCGCAAAATCTGTTTTTCTTGCTTGCACGTATGTGGTGCGTTGGAGGCCTTGCTGCAAAAGGGCATCCCCTTGTCCAGGAGACATCTCGCACCCTCCCTGCGCAGCTCCCCCGGCCGCCTCCCTCGGGGCTTCGTGTGAAGAGCCGAAGGGCCGGGCCCCCTCTCGCCCACCCCGGGGACCCGCGCTGCCGATGCGGCAGATGCTCTGCCCCGAGCCAGCTCCGAGCCTCCCTGCACAGCTTGCCCCTCCACCTCACCTGCCTGCACCGACAACGGACAACGCTGCTTAGGAAGCCGGCATGATCTCTCCAGGATGTTTGGCAGCTCCGGCTTTGATGTGCGGATTAATGAGAACTGACACCACTGGAATAAAGCCTTCAGAAGCCCAAAGGCAGGGCCCGGGGCAAGACTGGAGGGGACGACACTCTCTGCGCACTGCCTTTGATTGCTCCATGCTCAGCTTCGCCTCCCGGCAGCGGGGCGACTCTGCGGAGCCGCAGCGTTGCCTGGGGCTGGCTGGGTGCCGTGGCCTCGCCGATAGCCCTGGCCGGTCCCGCTGGGCACCATCCCTGGGGCTGGCTCTGCAAAGCCACCCTGGCACGTCAGCCCAGGCAAACACCGATGTCCTGGCGAGAGGCAGGACTTGGGGTGCCGCGGGGGCCCAGGCTGGAGCCACCCAATGCTGCTTCCACGCTCGCGGCTGGCTCCCTCCTCCTCGCCGCCCAGCCACGGCGCTGGTGAAGGTCGCGGATGCTCACCTGCAGCGCTGGAGCGGCACCGGCTGAGAAAGGGATGCAGCGTCCCCACGTCTTCTGCCAGGGATGGGGCTCTCCTCCTCTAGGCTGGAGGCCTCGTGGCGCGGCACCCGAGCAGGGCTGAATGTGGCCGACGGCCCGGCGCAGCACGCTTCCTCGCTCTGCACAGCGCTGGCCCAGCTCTGCTCGCAGGGGAGCGGGGGCTGCTGCACACTCGAGCGCACCTGGAGAGAAAACAACACCGCCATCAAAACACCCCTAAGAGGAGCCGCAGGATGTAATAAACTCCCTCCTAATCTGCTAGCTGAATAACCTCCAGGCATGACGCCTGTTGGCATCTCAGCCGGCACGCATGGAGCACGGCCAGGGGCAAAAGCTCCGCTCTGTTGGCGCTGAGCAGGACGAGGAAGGTTGCAGCATGAGCAGCGGCCAAGAGCCTCTAATCCCCCCCTGCAGCAGGGGTCCCTTCCGCCAGCAGCTGCTCCCCGGGGCTCTCCGCAGCCCCTGGTCGATGTCCTCATCAGAAAGGGGTCCCTTGGGGCCTCGGCAGGGACCGCAGCGGGTGGGAGCCCCTGCGCCCACCGCCCGAAGCGCTTGCACCGCAGACGTGGTGGGTGGGCAAAGCCCCGGGCGCCCGCAGCGCTCAGCAGCCGGGGTCCCTCTCTGCATTAAGCCCTTTAAGAAGAAATCTATTAGCTGGTAATTACATGCAAGCTAGAACACCGCAATTTTATTACGGCTATAAAGCACTCCACAATTATAATCTGCAATTTCTGCTGTAGGGTGTTTACTGTTAGAGCAACACCTGATTTACGGCACCGCGCCAGCCAGGCAGAGGGCTCTGCCCTGGGGCTGCTCTCGGCCACCGCTGCCGGCACCCCCAGAGCANGGCGGCGGGGAGGTGGTACAGCAGACTCGGGCAGGAGCTGGGCCGGCCCTCGCTCCCCGCAGGCGACGCTCGAAGGTCAGCCGTGCTCCTTGCAGTCCCGCAATCGCCAGCCCCGAAGCCTCGGCCCCGCCGCCGAGGGGACCGGGCTCCAGGCGGCCGCGGAGGACAAGCCCTCGCCACCGTCCTCACCTCTGCTGCTTGATCGGGAGCCCAGGCTGGAGCGCTGCGGCGTCGGGCCGGCTTCGCTGATGGAGTTGGAATTTCTGAAGTTCCTCCAAAATGAATATGGATGCACATCTGCCTCCGCTGAGGTGTAACAAATTGTTAGAGATTGTGTTAAATTATCCCGAAACCGTGTCCACCGCTGACGTCCCGACTACCCCGGGCAGGGACCGGTGGCGGCCCAGAGCTGCCGGGGGATCTCTCACTGCCTGGAAGGAACAAAGGCTGCAAACTTTTAATCTTTCCATCGGTATCGTGCAGATGAAGTCCTGGAGAGGACGAGCGGCCGTTCCCCGGGAGGCAGGCACCGCCGGGCCGCCCCCGAGACCCCTCTCCATGCCCGGGGAGCTGGCGCTGTCCCCAGGGGCGGCACCGGGGCTTGGGGGACCGTGGGGAAACCGAGGCACGGGAAGCTTCCCACGCCCCGCCTGCGCAGCGGAGCGGCGCCCAAACCACGAGCCCCATTACTCGGTGCCTTGCTCTAACCGCCAGATAACACATCTAAAATGTGTTTATTTCTATCCAGGCTGCTTTTTAATTTGATTATTTATCTCCCGTTTAGCCTTTGACAGATCAAAGGCTCGGTGGAGGGGAAGCGGAGCTGGGCCACGCATGAAAATGAGCCTTGATACATAATTAATTAACATAAAACAGTTTCATTAGGAGACGGTGTTACACGGCTGTTTGTCTTAAAAACTTAAGCTGTGTAAGGAGCAGGAGGGAGGTCGGCTGGGGAGCGCCGACCCTGCACCGCTGCCCTGGTCCCGCTGCCCCGTCCCAGCCCGGCGCCGGCTCCCGCGTCCTTCCGGGGAGCACGGCCACGGGCCGGAGCGCGGCCCCCTCTCCCTTAATTGCATGCGCTGCCTCCTACCCTTGATTATTAATCTGTTTTTAATTCTATTAAGAGATGGCCAGGAGAAAGAGTATCAATTTTAGATTAACAAGGTTATTAGCACTTAATTATGTGAGGTGTCTTTGTAATTGAAAAGAAAAAGAGGAAGCGCCATAAATATCCCCAGCCCCTGAGCTCCTGGGGGTTTACGGGTGGCTCTTTATTCACGAGGCTGTGGAACCATAAATATTAAATATCTTGTGAAAAAAAATTACAAGGCAGAGAGAGGATGCCCTCTGGATATTCCAGCGCCGAATGTTCTTGCATTTACAAATATTCATTAACCGGGATCTGCAAAGTTATTTCCACCAAGACTCGGCGAATGAGCAAAAGAGAGAGGTTATTTAAAAAAAGAGAGTCTAGAGTAAATATTATTAGTAATTTTTATCTCTGCATGTCCCTAATTATTCCGTAATTAGGGAAAGTGCACATATGCATATACAATCACTAACCTGCCAGACTCGGGGATTTTCGTTCCCAGCACCGCTGCGGGACGGAGCCGCCGGGGAAAGCGCTTCTCCCCCAAACTGAAACGGGGCCACCCGCGCCCGGGGGACCCCGGCGCTCCCCGCTGGAAGCCCAGGACCGTTTACGCAGCCGTCGGGCTCTGCCGAGCACCCGCGACTTGGAGCCGCTGCCGGTTAGAGCAAAATTAAAATGACAAATCTCAGGTTCTTATTTAATTAAAAAATAATAGGAGACCTCAGAGGGAAACGGGCACGGTAACACGTCACTTGCCAGAACCCACTTTGCTGGAGCTGTTGTAGAAAAACCAGCCAAGGGCCGGGTAGTCGGGAGAAGCCACGTTCATCCTCAGCAAGACAGATGTGGCAGGACAGACACAGGGCGGCCGAGGACGGGCCGAACCCGGCAGCCCTTCGCCGGCCACCTCCGAGGGCTGCCTCTCCGGCAAGCGCCCACTGCCCCGAGCAAAGGCCCCCACCCGTGGGCAGGGGTCGTGGGGGGCAGGCGGTGTCACGCACCGGCAATTAAGCTCTTAATCTCAACTAAACACGTTACCCATGAGCTCATCAACAAAAATCTAATTATTATGTGTGAGGCCAAGCTTAATTGCTTGTCCTTGACATGAATAATGCACCACGTAAGCCTATTAGCCAGTGTAAGCCTATTATTATTATTATTATTATCGTGCTCACTGTCAAAAGTATAAAAGTAAAACAGTTGAACAGGGGGAAAAAATAATGTTGAGCAATTAGCAGCAAAATGCCAGACAAATAAGCTCATTAGTTGTTCGAGGGAGCAAGCTCCGCCAGTCATTAGCAAGCGCCCATTTGGGCCGGTCAGGGGTGAAGCCTGCGCCTGCCCGCCGGGACACCAGTGCCAGCGCGGCCGGCTGCGCCGGGCACCGGGACGGACNGAGCCGGCCTCAAAAGTCAGCCCATGCTGACCCCGACCTCCCCCCGGATGCCGCCCGGCTCCTTCGCATCGTTTGCTAATTAAACCCCACTAATGAGAAAATCAGGATGCAGGAGCTGGCTGAGCAACGCTGCCTCCTGCGCACACACTCCTCCCGGACTTATCACTAGTCACAGGATGTTTACAATAATTTTTAATTTGCACAATTATTAATCATTTTTCTATCTGCCTCATTTGCATAATAATTACTCTGCTCCGTGTTTGCCATGACCGTGAATGACAGTGTTTTAAATTAAATTAAGATTTTAATATTCATCTTTTTTGGTTAAAGCTAATCAAAGCTGCCGCTCGATGCCAAGACCGGGGCTGCCGCCCTTCCAGAAACACTAATGAAGAGATGCGCTTCCCCGTGTCACTCGCTTCGTCTCCATCACCCCTCTTATCCCAGAGGATCCCGCAGCGTTTTCCAGTTGCTCGGCTGCCAGAACCGCTCGGACGCAGCAACATCTGGGAGCGGAGAGCCGCAGCGACGCGTGATGCAGACCAAGGACGCCGGGACGAAGCGGCCAGCACCCGCGCCCAGGGACAGGATCGGGGAGGGAGCGAGCGAGGGCCAGGCGCTCGCCCAGACCTCGGGCTGGGCTCGACCTCGTCCGTGCCCAGGGGACACCCCGGGAGCGTCTCACTCGCAGTATCGCCAGGCACCGTGGCAGCCAGGCTTCATCCATCAGCAGAGGGAAAGAGGCAGCGCTCCTGTCCCGTCCGAAGCTGAAGTGCCATTTCAGACCCCAGGTTTTGTTAGTCCAACTGCATCCAGACAGGCCATCCTAACGTTTGCTGACTTGCACCGAGGCAACAACGGAGAAGGATGCGTATTAAAATGTTATAATTGCATCATCTAAGCGCTTGCATACTCTGTTATTTTGCACAGACGGGTTTTACCGAGAAAATATCCGGTAATAAATGAAGAATAGATGTATTGCGTACATTCAGTATTGTAACAACACTGATACGAGGTCCCTCTGGTAGTAATAAACTTACCTATATCTAGAATCTTAAAACTACAGCCTTCAGAATAAGTTGCAAGAGCAGAAGCTTACGCCGTTTTCGGGTGCTAAAAAAATTCTGTGCTTAGGACCAGCACTAAAATGGCTTTGCCTTCCTAAGCAGCAGCTCACATTCCCAATGGCCGGCCGCCGCCTTCTGCGCTCTGTAAGAGAAGCCCACTCGCACTCAAGCAGGGCAGATGGGAAGGTACAAGCATCTAACCAGGGCAAGGACTCTCCACGGTAAGGTGAATTCAGTAATTCCACAGTAGTTTTTCCACATCTCCAGAAGCGCTCGGGTAAGCGAGATTAAAAATGAGTATGTGTCAAACATAACTCCGCTCTCCCAGGCTGCGGCTGCCTCATATTGCAGGAGAAAAAAAAAGAAACAGGACCTTGGTGATAGAAGGGGAAAGTACAACTGGAAAACATGCACGACGAAGAGCAGGCTTTCAATACGCTGCAGCGAGCAGCTCTGAACTCTCGCTGCTGCCTCACGCTCCTGCCTCGTGCTCCCAACCCATTTTCCTGCCTGACAGGCTGCAACAGGGCCCACGTGAGCAAAGCCTTCCCGATGCTGCCTTTGTGCCCACAAAAGAAACGAGACCTGCTCAGGGTGGCTTCCTGCGGTTTGGCTATTAAAGCAAAAAACCACAGCTCGCTCCCACCAGACCTACAAACGGTGCCTGGTTCTCCGTTCCTCTGCTGGCCTCCGCCACTGGCTGCAAGCAGCGGTCCACAGTTTACGCGCTTGCAAGCAGCGGCAGCAGAGTACCGGTCCCCAAAGCATGTGGTGAAGCTTAACCGACCACCCCAAAAATACAGGCGGGACCGTCAGCGCCGCTGGGGTCCTCTGAGTTCCCACCTGTAGCCTGGAGAGTCACCAACGGGCTTCGCAAAAGCCATCAGCGAAGCAATTTGTTTGGCAGAGGTAACCGCCGACGGCGATGGCCGCAGCGGACACTATATCCGATCCTTTGACCGGCGGGCTGACGGTTACTTACCCTCCTCGTCCCTGCCTTGGAAAAAAAAAAACACCACCACCACACAAAATCAAGTAAAAAAAGAAAGCTGTTATTTACAAGTGTACACACAGATTCCAGGACTGCTAGAAACGTAACACAGCGAATAAAAAACGGGGAAGGAAGTCCCAAGGCTCTCCCACTCCAGAGAAGACTCTGTCGTTACGCTTTTCGCCCACAGCCCTCCTAGTGCTTGAGAATCGCCGCAAAGAGCGATTCTGACGCCGGGCCCCTGACCACTGCTGAAGACAAGGCATCTCCATGGAAACCGCTGGCTGCATTTCATACATTCTCCCTGGGGCGTCAACGAGAACAACTGTATTTATTTCCACAAGTGCTTCCTCGCAAGCAGGGATTAAGGGAAGCTCTCTGCCCGGCCTCCTGCTCCAAGCCCGACAAATCTGATCACAAGCGAGGGGTTACGCTTCGCGCTGAAGCGAGCCCTCAAGCTATCGGCACCCGCTGTCCAGAGAGGAGCCTGGGGGATGCAATCCCCACTGCCACCTACTCTGAAGTGACGGTAGAGGGAAGCAATTTAAACACCCTCTGTATGTTTCTTCCCACAAGAAATCGAGCCCCGAAGAGTTGCAGGGGGGTCCTGAAGGTTTTGCCGTCAAACATGACATCGCAGGTTGGTCTCTCAACCTCTTGTAGGAGGCAGCCAGAGCGAAACGCAGCAAGCGGCCTCCTGCTCAACAGGGCTAGGAGAAGCCGAGCTTTAACTTCACAGCGACTCCAGGAACCAGAGGGCACAATAACTACGCAAGCTTAACAGAAGCCCTTCGGGTGCACTGGGAAGGATGCAGGGAGGATCCGACCTCAGCCCGCAGGCAAATCAGCTCACAGTACTGAGTTGTCTTCGGGTATCGTTGCTCTCTGGAAGAACTGGAACACAACTGGAACTGCAACTGAGTTCTGGAACAGACTGACCTACTGGATGAGGCTCACTCTCCAGTGACCAAGTGTTCGGCATACTTTTACCACGAAGAAAAACCTGAGATTTAGGACACCTGAAGACTTGTGAACTGCCCTCAGAGGACAAAGCATTTGGCATATAACAATTAAGCACATTGTTTCTACAGTTTGTTAGAAGACATATAAACGGACCAGGAACCAACGTCTGCAGCACCTTATGGTGGAGCGCCAGACAGCCGAGGCACTCCTGCAGGCAGCGGCCACCGCACCTCTCCTCCACGCTCAGCCGCTGCGCTGCTCCAAGCGGCACCGCTGCAGTTCTCGGCGCTCTCTGGCTGACAGCAAAATCCTCTTTTGGCAGCTCTCCTCTAAATTCAGCCTTGCCTCCCAGAGGACGGTCCTCCGGGACGCTGAACGCCAAGGATCAGGCTTGGTCCAGGCAGAGTGAGCCATTCCCCACGGCTCCGGGACCGGCAGCTGGTGAATCATCAGTTCAGGAGCGCTGCTTCGCGTGGTTCTTCACCTCTCTACATGTCCTCGACGCTCCACTTGTACGCGAGCTCCTGAACTGCCTTCTTGTTGGCTATCCTGGCAAAGCGCTGCTGCTCAAATCCGTTGGACCTACAAAGTAGTACCATGAGACTGATGAGATGAATACCAAAGAGAAGACCATGGGCTGCTGCACAGAAGCTTTTCTGAAGCAACGAAGCTTTTTAGAGACATTCCAAGTTTTCCACTACTTCTACTCTGGCTCAGCTTCCACCTCGATCTGTGGTTAACAACAGTTAGCGTCTCCGAATCGAGTTCCATATCCTACACCCTGAGGACGAGCGGGTCTCTCCCTGCCTGCTGCCGGGTGTTTCCACTACAGAAGCTATTCACGCCGCGGCTGACAGCACCAGCCTCGCTCCCTTCTCTCCCAGACAAGCACATATTCATCACCCGTGCGTAACTTAACGCATTGAGCCTCGCTATTGCCAACAGCCTCGGTCATCTGATCACCGGGAATCCTCACACTGTGAACTCTTTGAAGCAAAAGCTCATTTATTTTTACGGTTATTCTACCGCGTCGCTGTATCAGGAACGCGTACCTGTCCACACCATCCCAGCGATGCCCAGGCCATATATTAAATCTGTTGAGCGGAGGTGCTGGTCCATTGTACCTGGGTTTTTCTAGAAACAGAAAGAGCAATACAGCCGTTTACGACTTCAGTGCAATCGCGCGGTCACATCGCCATCAACCTAAGCCGGCACAGCGCACAGGCCGCTTAACGGCCGGCCACAGCTCACAGAGGAAACTTCCAAAGATCCACTTAAACTGGGGTCTGTTGATTTTAAGCCGCCAGATCCTGCTCTCTGAGCTAGCAAATAATAGTAACCGTTACTGGTAACGAGCCAATACTAGCAAATACTGCTACTACACTGAGTCCAGAGAAGCAGCCCTTTAGGCCTCAGCTGCTCTGGCAGTCTTAGGCTATTTATTTGACAGCAGCTGCATTTCTACGCTGCTGGGGCCTTCAACCATACACTGGTGTAACTCAACATCCAAACCTTTCTTTTCTTTGTTCTCTTTGGCCTTCCTTTTTTTGATGAAGTCAGCCATGGGGTCTCCTTCTCTCTCTTGTTCCCTCAGCATTCGATCCAGATCCTGGTCATCAATGTAACGGGCCAACGGCTTCTGCATCTCTTTTATTGCATCCTCCACATTCTGCTGCTGTTGCCTCCCCTGCACTAGCCTGAAAACAAACACAAAGTTTCACTCCAAAACCAAGCAATCTTTCACTGTGACTTGCTCGACTTGCAGGATTGATCACAGTCCTGAACTGTGTCTGGGGCTCAGTCTCAGCCCTGTCCTGGTCCCAGGCTCAACCTCAGAACGAAGTGACACGCTGCCAACACCACCGCTGGAAGCAGTATCAAAACTGGGCTAAAAAGCAGCGAATGGAGAGTCGTAGCTGTAATGCAAGGCCCAAAGGCCATGCTAGGGAGCTCTGGAGAACCTTACCCTTTACCCCACTTGGCGTATTGCTCGTCTCTCTCGGACTTGGCTTCAGCTTTCTGCCTCTGCTCCAGCCGCTCCTGCGCGAGGTCCCTCTTGCGGCCTGACTTGTCTCGGAAGACGGTCTCAGAGTGTCGGGACTCCTCTGGAGGGGGCAGATGCCTCAAGTCATGCATTTGGGAACATTTTGCCCTCTCCAGACAATTCAATGACTAACCGCAACTCATTTCAACATTTTCCCCTTTTCTACCCTCTGAAAGATCTTATCATCCAAAACCAGGCAGGATTGCAGCTCTTGCTTTTAGCTGCTGCCCCTCACAGCCACGCTCGTACCCTGAGCTCTTTGAATACCAGTCTGCTTCTTCAGACTTGCAGATGGGGCAAAGGAAAAGCCTCTCACTCTCCCTATGATTTCACCAGCACCGCTTTGAAATCACCATTTATAAATCCTCTACTTCCGAGGCTCAGTGACCCTACCCAAGGAACCCATCAGCACGTCTAGTTACTGCTCCACTGGGATGCTCCCCATCAGCGCCCTAATGCCAGGGCCTGATACGGCATCAGGAGACAGCTGAAAGCAGAGGAAGAGAAAGCGAGCTGGTGTTCGTGCAGTGTTTTTACCCCCCTACCTTCCAAGTGCTTGTTATTTCTCTCATGCCTCCTGAGCTCCTGCTGCTCCCTCCGCAGCACATCAGCTGACACCAAACCAGCTTTGACCCCAGAAAACATTGTATTTGCCTGCAAAGCAAACAAAACAAAAAAAAAAAAAAAAAAAATCACATTTACGGCTCACTGAGAGCTCTCTGGCGATCCAGAGGTGTAACGAAGGGATGGCCCGAAATCCAGAGAGACGTCTCAGCAGACAGCCACGTTACAAAGCCACTTTGCCGGCATCCTCGTGACCACCTTCCCCAGACCTCCAGAAACAGAGCGGACCGAGGCAGAGCTCCTCTCTCACGCCCCCCTCATGCCTCTTATTGCAAGCAGAGGGCCTGGCACGGCTGCATACGCGAGATGTATGAAATTTCTGCTCCGTGACGTGTAAGTCGTTGGACTTTTACAGTTTTCTATCACCAGGAAGTAATCTACAGCTTCCACGGAGAGATGAAGTGTTTACCTTCTTGGGAGATCCCTTAGCGTCACGGTGGCGATGAGGGGAGAGGTCAGGGGGACTCCTTGGACCATGCTGATCCTTTCCAGCCGGTAGAGTCCGTCGCGGAGGCGATAAATCAGAGTCTGACGATTTGCTCTGATTCCGTTTGAGGGGACCACGCTTCGGGGAATTGCTGCGTACGCGGCCTAGCCTGTGGTCCACTTCAGAGGCGTTCCGGGTGCCCCTCCGTGGAGATGGAGGGTCAGAGTCACGCCTCGGGCACCTCTGAGGCGAGGGCACCTGCCTAAGCTTTTTAGTGGCTGGAGAAGTACCTGCAGCAAAGACATATACTAACTAGAAATCACAGAATTCAACAGAATTAATCCCACCAAAGGACTAGACGTGGTGGTGCGAGAGGTTAGCTCCTAGAAAAATCAAGACCTTAAGAGGTGATGAGCTGTAGGGAAAAGACAAGTATGTGACAAGAGTCTGTGAATTCTCCTGAATTTGTACTGCCTGGAAATAGGGTTTAAACGCTGTTTTCCTTTCGGGCACGTTTAAGCCTTAGCCAGTGAACTCTTGGGTTAATTCTAGTCCAGCTGATGAAAAAACAGGACTACAAGAACTAGCTGTACCAACAGAAAGGACAACCTAACCGCTACCGCTCCGTGACTGCAGACTACTGATTCCGCACCATTCGCCTCTCAGGAGCGCGCTAAGGCGATCACAGAGCGGGCAGCCAGCAAAGCACGGGACAGACAGAACAAACTCTTATGCACGCTCACCTTTTGTTCTGCTCTGCTTTTTCAGACTAGGCGACTCAGTCCTCTTTCGCCGAGGCGGTGACAAATCTGGGTCAGAATCATACCTCTTCTTCCGCGGAGGGGACAGATCCGGAGTAGCCTGACGCTTCTGACATGACGAGGACTTGTCAGAGAGGCCGTGCCTGAGCCAAGATTGCTCTCCTTGGACTCCCCCTGACTGTGACTTGTCTGTGGTTTTGCAGCTCTTTTTCCCCACTGCTGAACTGTCTTTCTTTGGAGAGACTTCTAGGGAGTCGTGACGCTGTCGCCGGGGAGGCGACAGGTCCGGAGAGTCGTGACGCTGTCGCCGGGGAGGCGACAGGTCCGGAGAGTCGTGACGCTGTCGCCGGGGAGGCGACAGGTCCGGAGAGTCGTGACGCTGTCTCCGGGGAGGCGACAGGTCCGGAGAGTCATGACGCTGTCGCCGGGGAGGCGACAGGTCCGGAGAGTCGTGACGCTTCCGTCTTGGCGGGGAGAGGTCCGGAGAGTCGTGACGCTTCCGTCTGGGCGGGGAGAGGTCCGGAGAGTCGTGACGCTTCCGTCTGGGCGGGGAGAGGTCCGGAGAGTCGTGACGCTTCCGTCTGGGCGGGGAGAGGTTGGGGGAATTGTTTCTCTCTCGCCTGGGAGGGGACAGATCCGGGGAGTCGTGGCGCTGTTGCCCCGGAGGCGATTTGTCTGGGGAGTCATGCCGCAGCCTCCTTGGTGGCGAGGTGTCCGGGGAGTCGTGGCGCTGTCGCCTGGGAGGGGAGGAGAAGGTGAAAATGAGAGTTAGATTTTTCTTTGTTTTGCTGTCTCCAGGCTGGAAACACAAACCAAATAGAACCTATAAAGCTCGCAGTAGGGGTCAAGGAGGAAAACAACTTTCTGACCACAAATTTGTCCTTGATTCTGCACCTCCCTGTAGTGACCTGCATCGCTTCCCAAAGTAGATCCCAGAAACCCTCCGAGGCAACCTGGATCACGGGGAAGCTGTAATTTTGAAGTCTCCAGGGACCCTTGTGACACTCGTACTACAAAACCCATTTTGGGCACTCGTATAACCGTATTCTCAGAAAGAAGCGCCCCACCACGCTCTCTCAGAGAGCCTGGATGCTGCTAAGCGACTGTGGAACATCCTGCAGATGCCTTCAGAAAAGAGGCATGTTGTAACACCGCCACCCTCACCACGCTCCAGATCTACAGCAAGTCACCACCTGGATTTCCCTGACGCTGTCAGAGGATCACAGGACAGCTGTTTGCATCTCATGCGAAAACCTAGACAGCACGCCGTCTGCCAGTTCCCCCCACCCCAGGCTGAGGTTATCCAACAGTGGAAAAGGAATGCCTGCATAAGCCACTTCTCACATTTCACAGCAAAGCACCTAGGAACTGCAGAACAAGACAGACGATACCAGGAAACTAGAGTTAACCGACAGAAGAATTTATGGTTGGAGCCCCGTACCTCATGGTAGATTTGGCAGGTGCTGAAACGTCCGAACTTTGCGAGTCTTCATTCTGGTCTAAAGAAAAACAATCAGAAAGTCACCATCATTAGGGTTCTCCACAGTTCATTCAGCATTTCAAGGATTTATTTTTTTTTTTTTAGCTAGTATTATTTTTAGCTTGCAACATCATTGTTTACAGCAGTTAAACACTCAGGGAGAGAGGGTGGAAAGGTCCAGCCTCACCTCCTAAAAGTTTCCATTTCGTATTTGTTCGGAATTCCTCCATGAGCTTCACTTCATCTGGACGCTCGTCAATAAATTCTGCCACCTGAAGATAAAACATCAGAGTAAACACCACAGCTTTAAAGAAAAAGAAAGGACTTCTATCCTCTAACACAAATAATTAAGCTTAATCGCACTGACAGGCAACCAACCATCATTTAGGTGCCTTTCTACAGGCAGGTCTCAGAACAACTTTCCAAAGCCTTCGCCTTCAACGTTCATCTCTCTGCTGCCGAGACCTCCAGCACACGCTGCAGCGGTCAGCAGGCTCCGGCAATCGCACTGCCTCACCTCGAGTGGCTGTTCTAAAGCCATGAGAAGCACCGTACTGGCCCTACCACGCGCTTTTGGCACTTGGGAAAATGCAAAGACGTAAAGATGGGCTGCTTTTTAAACTGCAGGGAGTGAATTCAACCCCTTTGTGCTTAGACCAGGAAGACTCACCCATCCCTGCTGCGGAACCTACCAAAAGGTAGGTTCTACAGACCTACCAAACACCTAGCAGTGTTCCCCAGGGGTCTGTGCTGGGTCCAGTCCTGTTCCACATATTCATCAATGACCTGGACGAAGGGACAGAGTGTACCCCTAGCAAGTTTGCTGATGATACAAAACTGGGAGGAGTGGCTGATTCACCAGCAGGCTGTGCTGCCATTCAGCAAGACCTGGACAGGCTGGAGAGCTGAGCCGAAGGGAACCTCATGAAATTCAACAAGAGCAAGTGTAGGGTCCTGCCCCTGGGGAGGAACAACCCCACGCACCAGTACAGGTTGGGGGCTGACCTGCTGGAAAGCGGCTCTGCTGAGAAGGCCCTGGCAGTGCTGGTGGGCAGCAGGTGACCATGAGCCAGCACCGTGCCCGTGTGGGCAAGAAGGGCAATGGTGTCCTGGGGTGCATTAAAAGGAGTGTGGCAGCAGGTCGAGTGAGGTTATCCTCCCCCTCTACTCTGCCCTAGTGAGGCCACATCTGGAGTGTTGCATCCAGTTTTGGTCTCCCCAGTTCAAGAAAGACAGGGAACTGCTGGAGAGAGTCCAGCGGAGAGCTACGGAGATGGTCAGGGGACTGGAGCATACCCCTTATGAGGAAAGGCTGAGAGACCTGGGTTTGTTCAGCCTGGAGAAGAGAAGACTGAGGGGGGATCTTATCAATGCTTATGAATATCTGAAAGGCAGGTGTCAAGAGGACGGGGCTGGACTCTTTTCAGTGGTGCCCAACGACAACACAAGGGGCAATGGGCACAAGTTGGAATACAGGAAGTTCCACGTGCATATGAGGAAACGCTTCTTTCCTGTGAGGGTGCCAGAGCAGTGGAAGAGGCTGCCCAGAGAGGCTGTGGAGTCTCCTTCCCTGGAGACATTCAAACCCGCCTGGACGCGTTCCTGTGCCCCCTGCTCTGAGTGTGCCTGCTGGAGCAGGGGGGTTGGACGGGACGACCTCCAGAGGTCCTTCCAACCCCCACCATGTGAAAAGCAGGCAGCAGGAATGGGTTTGGCGAGCGCTTCCCGAACGGAAGCACGAGGGGGACTGTAAGGGGAAGGCGTTTAGTCTGTGGAACGGCGTTTTGACATAATTCCCCGCTCACCACAGGCATGTCGCCTTCGTCCTCCTCCTCCTCCTTCTCCTGGGCGGCGGCGATGCTGGTCCAGCTGACGTCGTCGTCCACGATCCGCATCCTAGGAACGGGGAGAGTCAGGGGAGGGACGCGGCGCGCCCCC
>WEKW01013546.1:416682-497681 GCA_013389905.1 Sula dactylatra | reverse complement strand
GGAGCCAGGCGCCCTCCCCGAGCCCGGCGGGAGCGTTTGCGCCCGCCTCCCGCCGCTCCGCGTCCTGCAACAGCCCCCGCTCGCCACCAGCAAGGAGCAGCAGGGCGGTACGTCTTGGGCACAGGTACCACCGCTCCGGGCACGCACAAGGTTGGGAAAGACCTCGCTGGCAGACCTAAGTGGTGTAGGACCTACCGTAAACAAGACTTGAGCTCCCCTTACTGGTCCTGTAATAACGGTCCTAAAGCAACTTCTAGTAGGCACCGTACCCAGGCAACCTGGTAATGGAATCGCACTCATCTGAGACAGGCTAAAAGAAGCCCATTAATTTCGAACCCTTTGGAGACAAGGGGAAAAAAGTAATAGTTTGTTGCAAATGGAGAAGTGGAGCCAGTCAGGAAAATGAAGAATCATGTCCAGCCTTTTAAAAGCATTTTTAAAAGCCATAGAAGAGAAAAATTAAAAACTTAATACAGCCAAGCAAAATTTGGCAGCGTCCCCCGTCCTGCCCGAGTGGCCGGAGACCCCTGCCTCCCGTCAGCAAAGCGGCTGGGGAGGGCAAAGGGTTGGTGCGCAAGGTGAGGATGGCGTCGCTGCCCGCGCCACGGGCCTCGCTGTTAGCCGGTACCGGCAGGGCAGGAAGGCAGTGGGCAGGGGCTGCCAGTACCCGGGTGGTGCTGGGCCCAGGACTGCGCCCGGCTCTTCCTGGCCGTAGAATCGTAGAATCACAGAATCATTAAGGTTGGAAAAGACCTCAAAGATCATCAAGTCCAACCGCCAACCCAACACCCCCATGTCCCCTAAACCGTGTCCCCAAGTGCCACGGCTACACGGCACCCCCAGGGACGGTGACTCCACCACTTCGTGGGTGAGGAAGGCCGTTCACGGAGAAACCTTGTAGGCTTTCAGTACAGATGAAACACCAAGCTGGTTTTTAACGACGAGTAATATAGCCCCTAAAATAATGGAGAAGCACAGCTGAAACACAAAAAGGTAAAAATAGAGGGAGGTACGGTAAAAGATGTGCAGGGTGCCAATTTAAACACTTGCAGGTCTCAGCGATCCCGCCTGCGTTACCAGAGACGGGCCCGGCCGAAGCTCCTTGCCGTCCGTCTCCCTCTCCGCTGTGGCCCAGTGACTCAGGCCCCAACCCCGCAGCAGCAAAGCTGCAGCGCCAGGTGTGAGGAAAGGGAACACGACGGGAGAGGACCAGAGAGGTGTTTCGGAGGGATGCAGGGAAACCCGTGGAGACAAGGAGGACGTTTGTGTGGCCGAGCATTAACCACGTTACAAATAGTTTTTCACGTACCTGCGTGGGGAGATGCCTTTTCGTGGGGTAGGCTTGTGAGAGAAGCGTCTCCTGCACAAGTAAGGTTGTGTGCATCACTTTTCAAAAAGCTGGTATAAAGCCTTAATTGGATTTTCTGAAAGATGAGTACCATTAGTTCAAATAACCTCTTTTTTTTTTTTTTCTTGGACACAGATGAGTGTAGGAACTCACTCTTCCTATCAGCTATGCAGTAACAATGATGGCCTAGCTTTACAGCAACGCTGCTCTGCACTTGATGGCAACCCCCTAGGGGCACAAACCCGGGATTCACAACGAAATCTGTTGTGGTATCCCCTGTAAATCACGGAAAACCCCGTCCCGTCCCAGAAGATTAGCTGTTGCCACAAATCCGTGCAGATACTGCCAAATGCATGCGGATTCCACTCTCTTCCCTCTTTCAGGCTCTGACAGTTGTCAAGCCTGTGCAGTGAAATATACAGATACTGGAAAGGATCAAGGGGAGGATTCTCACGATTAGCATCGAGAAATGTACTGAAGAAAGCTGAGGACTGGAGATGTAGTGTAATACCCTTGAGAAGCAGACGGCCTCGTGCTTCGAGCAGTAAGTGGGTTGTTCACACGTGTGGTTCTGACACGCCGCGTAGCAGCGGGGTGCGACACCACCGTTCCCAGCAAGGAGGAAACGTCCTCGGGTCGTACGGGCTGAAAACACCGCCAGCTGTGAAGACCTCGGTACAAGTCAGACTTTTTATGTTCGGGTAGCCTTTTCCGTCTGGGATCAGCTGTATTTGGGCATGCGTCTCCCGGCTCTCTGTCTCTCGGGCTGCTGCTCTCGGTGGCCTCCGGGCCTCTCCGGTCTTTGCAACATCTGCAGGTGCCCGGATTTTCCCACAGTCTGGTTTGCCGCTGGGGTCTGTGAGATGCTAATTGCAACAGACGGGCATAAAGAAAGGCTGCAAAACGGTGTATGTTCTTCTCAGTTTACAGAGCCGACACTTTAGTTTTGACTGATTGTGTGTTAAGATGTATTACTTTAGAAGTAATTTTGTGATTAGATCTTCGCATAAATTTGAAGAAGCTGGTCATTTTTCTTTGCTTTTTTCTTTGCTTTTTTCTTTTTTTTTTTTTAAATTTATTTCCTAAAAAGGTGTCTTGCAAGCATTTTGTTTTCCTGGTATTCACATGTTTCTTTTAAAAATTATTGAATGTTAATGGATTTTCGGGGGGGGGGGCAGGTGTGGCTGCACATGCTATTTTTTAAAGGCTTCATGTGTTTTAGTCTTTATACTTGACTGACGAAGAAAAATCTGTACTGCTAATGCACAGAGGGTGTTTTAGGTGCAGTTACTCTCTTACAAATATTAAAATGTAACTTCCTTTAGCGTTTCAAAGTTCCTTTACTAGGTTCATTAAAGCTGAGTTAAACCCTTCCCATTAAATCACTTTCTGCAGTTTAGAAGTCAACCACAATCTTAGCTTAGATCTCAAATTCCGAGCGCTGTATTTTAACACAGTAAAATAGGCATCATTTATGGGAAGAGCAGACAAAACCAGTGCAAATGTATATTTTTTCTGTATGCAAGCTAAGCTGTAGTTTTGATTATCAAACTAGTGAAAAATGAGCTGCAGTATGAGCCTACGCAGGTTTCTGGAAAGTGCCTTTCTCTTAAATGAGTCTGCATTTTTCTTAGAACAAAATTGCAGAACGTGTTATGGATTGTTTGCTTGGACCTCGCATGCAGCTGTCAGTGGTTGAGGCTGAGGTATTCGTGCATTTGATTGCTTTTTATTGCGAAAACATTAAGGCAGGCTGAAAGTGTTTTGTTTTGCTTTGCTGTCTCACAAATACCGCCGCGATCTTTTCTAACGTTCCAGCAGTATTTGTGTCAGAATTATAATACGTTGTTTCCTGTTACATAAAATAACGTTAAGATCGGTAGTGGGGGTGGAGGTCCGTCTGGAAGCACTGCAGTTTGGATCAGGTAGAAGCACTGGCAGAGNGGGCTCCCGGGGCTGCCGGCACAGGGCCCTGCCCCTCGCTGCCCTCTCCCCGCCGTCGCTTGTTCTTCCATCTGGGTGATGCATCGGTTAGATGGAAAATTAGCTGTGAGCGAAGATAGGTGTTTTTTCACAGACCAGTTTCGTTCTGGCGGAGTTATGTATGGCTTCTATCACAAAATAATGGCTCAAAGGAAAACGCAGCACAATGGGCTCATCGGGATATTTGGTAGCATATGTTCCTCCAGGTTATCTCGGCTTCGTGCTGAGAGAAGAAGGGGAAGGGAGGGGGGACGACACGGTAGGAGGAAGGTATCGCTAAACGGCGCTGCTCCCAGCGGCTCGGGGAGCCGGCGGCACCTTTTGGGCACGCCGGTGTGTGCTGGGTGAGCGGGCAGCGAGAAGCCGTGTGTGCGGGGTCCGGTGCAGCGCAGGTGCTGGCAGTGCTGCTGACGGTCCCCGCGCCCCCCTGCTTCTGCAGGGCTCTTCTCCCCAGCCCTCGGTTTCCTCTTCTGCTCGGTCAGGTGGAGGCACGGCTCTTGGCCTGTTTCCTTGCTCTACACGCGTGAGCAGCGTACGGCCATGACAATACCAGGCATGCAGAAAGATGTGGATTTGTATAGTGGG
This sequence comes from Sula dactylatra, assembly GCA_013389905.1. Classification (NCBI taxonomy): domain Eukaryota; kingdom Metazoa; phylum Chordata; class Aves; order Suliformes; family Sulidae; genus Sula; species Sula dactylatra. The sequence continues at coordinate 493,765 of WEKW01013546.1, read as the reverse complement.
GTGGGGGAGTGAAGAGATACAAATAAAGGAGATGTTTCGAAAACAAAATACGTAAAGTGCAGAAAATAATTTTAAGAGCGACATCGCTTTTTCCTTTATTTTATGAGTGGTTTACTGACATAAACTAAATGCATGTTGATTTTTTTTTGTTTAAATTGAGACCCTAGATTCATTTCTCAACATAGTTTATAAAAATAAGTCGAATTAAACACGAAAATGTTGTGGTGTTCTCTGTATTTGCTCTCAGGAACATAAAGAAATTTGTTGTCACTTGCCAGGTGGAAGCCACTACTTCAGCACCTAAAATTAAAGTTTATTGAAAGGCTGAACCGTCATTTCCAAGCGTCCTATTAAAGGTCAGAGGGAGTTTTTCACATTTTGGTTCGTTCAACTAGTCCACGTCAGTAACTCATGCACTCAAAGCCAGGAGAGGCAGGAAACCCTTCTGTTTCTATCCTGTGGTCAAACTGGGATGTGAATGGGCGAGACCTACTGCTTCTGACATCAGGAAGGAGACAGGCACCGTGTGGAGTCGATGCCACGCATTACATGTGGATAGCACTTTATTTATCTAATGGAATACTTTTTTACTTTTAAATAACAAAGTTTTCACGTGCTCAGAATCTAATAGCATTTTCTTTAACTGTAAAAATGATCTTAAAATTCTGCATGTGTGTTTTAACTGATTTTAAATGCAGCTTGATCCAGAACACAAATAAAAGGAATAATCCCGCTATAATCAAGAAATATTTCATTCACTGTTTTTTAATGTCATGAATGTTAAGAAAAATCTGAAGAAAGTAATGCTGAACAAGATACAGTTCAGTGTTTGCAGTTTGTTTCTCTTAATCTAAATAGAGAATTAAGACGCTTGATATTGATTAACCTTGCACTCGCCCGACCTGTGCCGCAGCATCAGGTCAGTTGGATAACCAGCGAGTTGTACGCCTATTGAATAGAAAATGAAAAGCAACTGAAAGAGGTGGCCGTGTGCTCAGCTGTACCACAAGATTTAGCTTTACGTGCTTGTTTGGATGTCTGAGACGGGAAGAGCATTAGGGCAGTGCACTGTGCACACTTGCGTGAATTGCAATGCCAAATAGACATTTAATAAAGGAACCCATTTATAAAACCTCAGAGATCTCTTTATCTATTGTCTTGATTTAAAAAAATCAGTTTGCATGTATTTTTTTATTTCAGCTATATGTATCTTACAAGAAGCTTCTCCATTAAAAATATTTAAAAAGAACACATTCTTCTTGCCTTGAAGTTAGGCACGTCTTAAAGATATCCAAGAAAATGGAAGCAAACTGTTACTTCATTTGCTTCTTGTTAAAAACCTTCATGGCTACCCTGTGGCTGGATTTGTTAAACTTACTCCGTAGAGACCAAGCGTATAATCTGAATCTCTTTGGGTACAAGGCAATATACCCCTTACAGTGCTAAAAGTAAAAAGGATTTCACATAACCAATTACTTATTGCTGATGTGGGATTAACAGAAAGTTTGCCCAAACAGAATACATGAAACTGTTACATAAAAACCTTCGGGACTTCACCACCGGCTCCACGTTAGCTACATCGTATTCCCATAGCTTCTGCTTCGTACTTATACAAGCTTGTTTACCGATAACACTGTCTAATATTTGCTTTCTAACAGCCCTCATACAAGACCAAATAATTTATGTTTTAGTTTATCATAAAGAATGTTAAAAAAGAGTCTGAGTATCTTACACTGAAGGAACTTACTCCGAGGAGGTGATTGCAGTGCAATCCCGTATATCGGAATCCAGCTCAAAACGTTCCGTGCTCTGTAGCTACCATAGGACAACAGCTATAAATACTCCTCAGGCTGTGCTAGCGGACAAGTAAATTGAGGACGGTTAGTTATCCTTGAATGCAAGTGTTGTAGGAAATCAGATAGTTTCTTCTGCCACTCTGACCACAGACAGAAAATTTTATTGTATGCATTTTTCAGTTTCTTTCTATTATGAAGTCACACATCTTCAGCGAGCCGATTGTGCCTGTCTACAGCACACAGAAATGCTTTTAAAGCTTCTGCTTTTAAGCTAACTTCAAGAAATTTGTTCAAACCTTGTCTGAAAAATTTCTATTTCAGCTGAAGCACTGAAATCATAGTTCTTGTTTGAATATTTTAGATTTTCTCATCAGGATTTCAGGAACTGAAAATTGCAGTAGCCATCTCATTTCAAATCATTTAGGCCCTGGTATAGCAAATAGTACTCATGCTGTTAACTTCAGACAAAGGGATTGTTATGTTCAAGTCTCTGAGGCCTTTATGCTTAAAATTCAGTGTGTGCCCACCATGCTTTATTGGACAAGGGCCATGCCCCATGAGGGAAAACTTATTACCTTCTGTGAAATGGGTTTTTTTGCATTTCAGTGATTTGCAGTAGGGCTTGCCATGGTAGAAAGCAACACACAGACGGTGTGACAGGCATTTGCTGTTTGGGGTGCAAGTAACACGAGCAGCATTTGGCGCTGACTTGTTTGGTCTTAAATTGAGTCCTTCTGTATGGGAGCTCTGTCCTGGTCTTACTCTTGTATTCACTTGCTGCCCTCAGGATTCATCCCCCTAACCAACACTTACCCACCGGAGCCAATGGTGTTGTGGAAATATTTGAGAGCTCTTTGGTTGAGGAGAATTACTGGGCACTGGTTCAAGACCATGACTCCAAGCTTTTTCCACGTACAGCTTATTGCAAATCAGTCATGGTTAGAAAAGTTCTCATCTGTCTGGGTATTTCATATTTCTTCTCCCTCAGTCAGTCCCAGAGGCAGCTTGCTCAATGAAGAGCAGGATTCCTCCACCTGACAGGACTGCCAGGTCAAAGAAGGATAAAAAACCTCCAGCTCTCTCTTCTCCCATATTCCCCAACCCTCACTGAGAGTGAAGGAAAGCAGAGTTCAAAAGCCTGCCTTTCTCCAGCTGTGTTGGCCTCTCTGCTTTCCAGAGGCAGAGGAGAAGCCTGGGCTGCGTGGCAGAGGAGAAAAGCAAGATATCCTGAGAGAGCAGCATGAAAAAGAACTTGTTCCCTGGCCCTCCTTCTGCTCTAGGGATCATGCAACACTTTGGAGATGACCTAATCTCAACTTGAATTTGATAAGGCTTTGAATTTTATTTTCCCATTCCTTCAACAGCATGTGTTGAGGTAATTCTCATCTGTTTGTACATATTTTTTAATGGGGGAATTTTAAAGTCCTACATATGTTTATAAGGGACCTTCACCATAGGTTTGACCTGTGGATGTCTCTGAGAGTTTTGTCCTTCGGTTCAGAGAAAGTTAATTTAAATGCACAGGGAGGAAAAAAATTAAAAGATGATGGACTTGATTCCACGTCACTGAGCAGGCACTTTGACTTCATCATGAGCAGAGTGAGACCTGATCAGGGGCAGGGGCTGATCCTGAAGAGACCTGATCCAGCAAAACACGTTGACGTGTTTTCATCTTCAAGTATATCAATAGTCCCACTGAAATCTAGGAAATACTCCCCTGCTTAAGGTTAAGTATTCACTTAAGTGCTTTGTTGGATTGGAACCAAAATTATTATTTACAAAGTGCTGTCAAATACATCAGACACCAATAAAATACTTTTTCCAATAAAATCCTTTGGCTCAGAATATCCTATGTGACTGCTCAGAATTGCAGCAAACAACATTTTTTCAGATAGATAGGGGATATTCCATTAAAAATTTCTCTCTAGACTCAAGATTAACAGCTGTTCCTTTTTTTGTTTCCTGAAAAAAATTCAACACCAGGTGATCTTTAAGAGCACAAATCTACAGCCATTGAGAGCTCAAATGTTATCGTACTCCTGTGGAGCTTGCCAGGAGCAGAATCAATCATTTTTTGCCGTTGATCTCTGGTAAAATAAGGCCGACAGCGCACAGTTCAACAGTTTGGCTTCCACTCATCTGAGGCCAGTTGCAGACATAATCCATTAGCCAGTTGCTTAGAGTATTATCTTGATTGTACTACTTTTTTTGTGCTGTCCCAGCTATGAAGTGATTAACCTATTTATGGTATAGCTGCAGAAGACCTGCCTTATCAGTGTCCCATAAACGTTGCAATAATGAAGTCCTTTCTAACCACAGTAGCTGTATGGGAAAATCAAGAATCGTTCTTGCAGTGCATTTAAGATAATGGCAAATATTCAAAAATAATCTAGAGCACAAACTGCATCGCGCTCTCCGCCTGGGGCAGAGCAGCCTGATTAGCCAAAGGCACGTCCAGCCTCCGTGTGAGCACTTGTGCCTGCCTGTATTTGAACTTGTTGCTCTCCTCACCTAATTGTGACAGGGAAGCAAGGATTCAGCGGCAATGAAGACCATGTAATTTGGGGGAAAAAAACATGGAAGTAGGCGAGAGAGATCTTATTTGTAGCTCTTCTGGATGCTGTCACCGAGGGAACCACGATGTGAGCTGACGGGTTATTAGGCTCCGGAGGGCTGGTACAGCAGGCAGCCCCAGAGACCTCCCACCAGCCAGCACCTACAGACAGTAACAAGGCAGAAGTCTGTAGGAAACCAGGCTTCGTTACTTCTACCACCCACAGCTTTTCCTCATTGTTTGATTGAGTCTGTTATTCTTAGATTGCCTAGTCCTACACAGAAGTAGCACATTTATTAAAATTTTAAATATTTTGGCCATTTGTATCAGACCAGGACTGCTAACTTTGCCTCGTCTTGTCAGGTAGAGGTGTGAGTTCACGTGGGTGAAGAGGCTTTAAAAATTGTCTTTGCAGATGGGTGCAGAAAGTGTTTTCACTTTCATCTATTTTAATTCTGAAAAGTAAGAATGTTTTACATCTCTTGTTGCTCAATATGTTGCTCACGCTGCTTTTACCCAGGAAAGCCCAAACCTCACGTGCTCCTGGGGGAGGAATCGCCTGGCTCCCTGCCCCTGCCTTCAGGGAGGTTTGATCAAGCTTATGGCACAGATTAGTGAGAGGATCCTGCTCTGTTCATCAGTCACCCTGCATGCCTTGTTCTAGTGACGGGGGGGCATTCATTGACCATCATTACCTCTCAAGAAGAAAGCACTTAGAAGGTGAGTTTGATCAATTCCAGGCGTGTGGCAGGATCCACTGGCTGGTCCCTGCCCAGGAGCGGCATCAGGCCAGCGCCAGGTTGCTCAGCAACCAGCAGCATCCTTGCAGAGAAAGCGGCAGACCTGCACCGAGGCTTTCAAATGCCTTTGTTCACACGTTTTGAAACAAATCTTGCTTTAAATACAGGACTAAGCAGATGTCTTAGGTAATATTTCTGGAACAGTTACTATCACCTGAAATGTTATTCTTCTCTTTGCCCAAATTCATCCCTGTCACCTCCAAAGAATCACTAACATATATACCTTTTCTTACAAATTGGAGACAGATTTTCAGGACAGCCTGTTCATGCACCTTCATGAAATGACTGCAGTGCTTGGTCCATTTGATCAAAGGCAGTCATTGCAGTGCCGAGAACTTTAAGAAACTTCATTCCTAATCAAACACGCACTTGTACCATTTATCATGTCTTACACAATTGCGTTTTGGGCAGAACCTGAAGTTTCTCAGGAGCTGGGGAGGTAATACATGGGGTTGTGACTTCTAAGTTCCTATATGAAATCTGGTCCAAGGCAGCAATGCTGACAGATCCATTTTCCCACTGTACAGCTGGGAGAAGCCTGGGATAAGGCCACTTCCATTGCTGGACAGCAATGACCACCTAAGGTGAGATGCCAGTAGTCGATGGAGATTCCTTAGCTCCACAGAAGTCCATGGGCGCTTTGCTGCTGCTTTCAGCAGGCCAGCGTTTCAGCCGGGCTTAAACACATAGCGACGTTAGGTTGTTGCTGCTTGTTTGAACACTCTGAGGATCTCAAGGAAACATCAGAATACTTTATCTGAAGTTTCTCATGTTACTGGTCTTTGTCCCATCTTAGTGGGCACAGCTCTTCCTCAGTATGTCTCGGAGGTCGTTTTAAGTTCTTCTTTCCAACACCGCTATTTAAAGACCCTGTAACGTATCTAAAGAATATATCGTAGAGGAAAGATGTATCATGGCTTAGCTGAGAGTGTGATTGAGGGGATTAGGTTGAGCTGGTTGTAGTATGAGCTGCTGTGGGAAGGAAATTGCCCATTGGCAGCTTTAGTAAAACCGCATCTGTATAACGTTGTTACAGTACAGGTCACAAAAACTCCGATGCAATGTTCTAGAGGGTGTGAGACTTTGCACAATTTACTTCATAAGCATATTTTCTCTGTTAATTGGACACTGAGGAGTCCATTCTTTCATCAGGTAAATATATTGTGTGACTGAAGAAGTAGTTTAACACATCCTAGATCTTTATTAAAACTTGAGGCAGTGTGGAACACTTACTCCTGCACTAATATATTTTGCCTTTCCTGAAACCCTGAATAGCAGCAGGTACAGGCTGGAGCACTGGAAGCAAAACCCTGCTCAGGACAGAGCCGATCGCTGCTCCAGGTGGCTGGAATGCTTTTAAGGAGGAGCAGTGACTGAGGACAGCTATACAGATCCACTATCACAAAGGCTGCTGATAACACAACCGTTAGCCAGCAAGAGATTGTAAACCTCCCAAATGCTATGACAATGTACTTAAGCTGCGTATGAGGAGAACTGATTCTTCCAATTTTTTCCCCCTTATTAGTCCCCTTATCCATCCTTCTTCCTGAAAAATCTTTGCCCAGGCAATTTGTGATCCAGACATCAGTAAGCCAGCGACCAAATGTGCAAATGCAAACTGCCCAGATGTTTAATCTGTCTGTGCACCCTGCACTGAGATAACCTGCATCAATTAAAACTGCCAGTTTTAAGTGATTCCTCTTGAATCCTGAGTTCTCTCTACAGTCTTCCCATCTACTGTCTTTTCTGAGCTCCTTGCCTCCCTTAACTGAGCACAGAGCTCTTCCTGCAGAGCATTGCATGGGCCAATATGAAAAGCACCCTTTGTCCCTTACAGAGCAAGACAAGCTTCTGAAGTGGATAGTTTCTGTCTCTCCTGTTCTTCTCCATATGTGGCTCCTTTGCTGACTAATACGCACCCTGGGGCACTGACCTGGAGGCAGCTGCAAGGTGGCTGGAGGAGCTGAGCAGCTCCAACTGTATTCCATGCTGCAGACAACGCAGCATCCTGGAAAAACATGCAAGGTGGATCAGATGCGTCCGTGGGTTTCCCCGCTCAGGTAAATCCAGGCCTGGCTGGTGTGTACTGCTTAGGTGCACTTTCTGAGGAACCGCCCTGCTCTCTGAAATAAGGAAGAAGCACGCTTGTGTAATAATTTAAAAGGAAAACTAGAATAGTGTATCCCCAAGGGAGATAGTAGAGATTAAAAGTATTTGGCAAGGGAAACCTCACTTAGATGGCCTGGAAAAGAAAGCCATGAATAGCAAAATGGCTGTAACACACAGGTGTGGAGGGTTTTTTATACCCTTCCCCCCACTTCCAGTTTTTTATAGCTACTAAGCACAATGAAGGGGGAAATGCCAGCCAGTCTGCAGGAGAGCTATTTACACACTGCACTGACACATCTGGGCAACAGCCATGTCGGCTGTTTCTCACCCCACGCCACCTTCTCTGAAGGGACATCCCGCTGAGGGTGACGTGACGGTGAAGCTCACCGCAGCTGGTCCAATCTCGGCTTCTTTGTGTGGAAAGTTAAAATGATGGTGGTTGTTGATTAGACCCACTTCTGATGATGAGTTTGTGGCGGGGTATCTGTTCACCAGAGCCAGTACTTACAGCCGTCTGCCTCCGCTGACCAGGACGGGATGGGCAGTGTCCCAGTGGATACCACAGGTTTCACCTGCAGATTTGACAGGAAAAAAGCACGTTGTGTGCTCCTGTGCAAAAGGGGATTGGGTCTTCCACTGCACTAATGCCATAGTAATCACTTGCTGTCGGTAACAACCTCCTTGAAGTTCCTATTGGTCTCAAGTCTTAATTTTTCAAATTTTCCGTAGCATAAGATAATCCAGAATGCAGCAGGGTAATGTGCTTCTCATGGACTGAGGCTTCACATCTTAGAGACTGTAATGGAGTTCTTCTTGTGCGGTACAGCACATCATGCAATCTACAACATAGGTATCCTGAGGTGATACAGCATAGAAAGAATGAAGAAATTTAAGGATGGCAAAGATCAGTGCGTTCAGGTGCAGGTATGGATAGATTGCCATAAAAAGATGTAATAGATTTTGTCTTGCTAACAGTAATATACTGTTGACTTAAAATCACTATATGGGTAACATGGTGTCTCCAAAGTGTCTCCAGTGAATCAAAATAAAGGAACCTTTTGGTGCAGGAGCATGAAGTGACTAGGACAGATGTAGCACAATATCTTACCCTTAACAGAGTTGAGAATAATTTAAAGAAAACTCTGAGAGGCTGGAGGGGTTTATGTTCACCAAGTGTTCTTCTGCAGTACAAATGTAACCTACTGGTGAAAGAGGTTTTCAGTGATTTGCCTCCTACTGCCCTTCAATGAGTATTGAAAAGTTTTGGCTTATGGTACAAAAAAACATTAGTGAAATTATTACAGGGCAGTAAATCTTGGCATAAGGAGGCAACAGAGAATTCTAGCCTCTCTGCATTCTGAGCAGTATTTCTAGAATACTGCTCCTGTGGGAGAGGTACGTTGTGTTTATTTCTTAGGCTTCATCTTTGCTGCTCCAGTTCCAGCCTTAACAGCATGCATAGGTGCACACACACAAACACACACGCACACACACAGGCTGGAGTTCTTTCAACCCCTGTGAGTGACAAGAACCTAGAAAATGAAGGAGGTGTATGTGTGCATATGCATTACAGGAGATAGCTGGATCAGACAAAGCACTTTGTTTCCAGGTTTCTTTTGTCGGTAAATCTCACACTGTCTGTACAGAATAAGTCTAAATCTGGGGACTCAGTAGCACTTTCTGTCTCTGGGTCTAGCTGCCAAGTTTAGCAATGCCTTAACCCCACAGCAGGACAAGGCTGGTGCACGCAGTGCCCTACTGCCAGCATCCTTCTGCCCTGGAAAGGCAGCGTGGGTTGCAGGAGCCAGGCGGGAGCCCTGTCACATTTCAGACAGGTTCCTGCGCTGAACAATAAGAAAACTGCAATGCCAGGCATAGTAGGGCACACCTACGGATATAGCAGGAACTAGACGACTAGCAGGACTGTGCAACCAACACTTGCTCTGATATATGGTTGAGAAATATCTTATGAGGCTTTAAAATGTTGTGAAATCTCAGGAAAAGCTTTAACAGTCAAAAGCAACCTTCTCAAATTCGAGTCTTCAATGCTAGGTTTGCATTTGAATGGCTGCAGTCTTGTCCCATCCTGGGAACGGAGGTAAGGAAAGCTGTTAATGATTACAACCCTTCTCTTACCCGTTGGTGGACTGAACAGAGAACAGAAATGCTATGCAGTGTTGGTCTGTGCCTTGCTCAACCAATAACAAATGTTTCTTGACTTTAAAATTTTACATAATTCTAACTAGAACTGTATTGTCCAAAGCCGCCTTTTCAGAGCTGATTATTGTTCATCATGTGATGTTCTGGGTACTTTCATAAACTGTTGTTGCAAGCTCATTTGGGGAGTCTTTGTGCTTGTAAATTATCGTCACATGGCTTGTTTTTCTGAAACATCAAGAAACTGGCAGCTTTACTAATAAAAAAAAGAAAACATTTTTTTTGTGTTACTGTGTCTCCCTGTTACACAAGAAAAACTCTTCACTACTTGCATGTATTTGTATTCTGTTGTTTTTCAGTTTTGCCCCTAAAGAATCTGGCCTTTTGGTATCAAGCCCTCTTTTGAAAGGAGAGACTAGAAATGCCATCTCTGTCCAGTCAGGTTTTGAAACCCTGACCTATCCTCACTGCAGACATCACTAGCCGTGTGTCCACCCCTCCCCAGAAAGCCTTGCTCATTATCAGATTCATTCTATAATTGCCACCCTTGCGACCAGCCAGCCGCCGGTTTGCAGGCTCTCTCCCCCGCAGATGCAGCAAGCTGCTGTCTTTTTCCTGACCGAAGGGAGGCATGGTGGTATTGTTTCTTGTTCCTTTCATCTGAAAGCCAAGCACCAGATTTCATTCCTCGTGTCTGGCCTCCTCTCCTTCTCCTGAACCTGGGGCCATTTTGGCCACAGTTGGCTGGAAGCAGGGCTGGGTGGGTAAGCCATGCCTTTGTAGCTCTGTTTGTTCCTGCAGAGCTACACTTCGTTTATTTTGATGAATTTTGTTTCATGTTTTTTATTCCACCTAGATACAGTTGTAACCCTTTGAAAATAAACTGATGCAGTGTCATGTTCTAACCTCTTCAGTCAGCCTGAAATACTAACTTTCTGGTCTTGTTTGTGCCAAACAGGCAATTGTCACTGAGCCACAGAGAATATAAAACTGTTGTTATATGATTTTCCTTGCAGCAGTTCAGCCCAGGCATGTAACAAAGCTGGTCCAGCATATCAACACTCACTTGACACTTCTTTCAAGGTGGTACATTCTGTGATCTTTTGAAGCACATACTCTACAGTGTCCATCAGTTTTGCTGAAAGCAGAGGCTTTTGGATATGTTACAAATGTGAAGCCAGCTACGTGGATTTAGAAGAGCTGTCTTGCTGGAGGATGAATATTGTGTTTGTAAATCTGCAGCAGGAGGCTACGCAAACAGCTTTCTTACAGAAAACAGCTTAAAAGGAAAATGGAACTCCTTTGCATCAGAATCTCTGTCCGTTGTCTGACAACCTTGTTTATGCTATTTTGTAGGAAGCCAAGAGTTTCAACCTATTATTAGCGCCTCTTTCCTCATTACTAGTGCTGCTCACACCAGCTCATCAGGGGCACCTGTTTTTCTGCTCTGTTAGATAAAATCCTGTTTGGTGTTAACTAAATAAAGTAAAGTAGAAACAAACAAAATGGTAGAGTATTTCAAATTGATTGCCACTCTTCAGGTCCTGCCTCACAACTGATCTTTGAGAACCTTAAATCTATCCTGTCTGCTGAACATGACCTGAACTGCACTGGTCTTCACATGGTAGCAAAAAACACTGAACCAAAGTGTTTTCTTTCAGCCCAGGAGAAACAAGTTCAGAAGAAATGGAAAAAGTGGATGTCCCAAAGACCACAGTAAAGCCAAGCAGGTGATTCTTCCCCCTTGATGTCCACAAATTTGCTGCAGGAAAAGGGAAAGGCAAACGGCTGTACAGTTTTTGGCAGCGGAAGAACTGAGAGACAAACTAGCAGGCTGCTCTCCCTCTTTCACTTTTAGTGGTGGTTAGTCCTTCCTTTCCCTTTTTTGATGTTCCTACAGCACTGCAATAGGACTGTAATCCCTTAATGGCCTCAGTGCCTTCGGGGCATTGGGCTTTTGGCACGACAAGTCAGCTCTGCATAGCTATCCTGGTGCAAGCAGTCCAGCTGCTGTCCTTGTACCCTGCACTGTGCTCACATGTGTCAGATGCCTTTGTCTCACAGGCACAGAAGTATTAATCATCCTGCTGTGTGTCCAGTGGAGCTCGTAAGATTCTCCAGCCCTAAAACTTAGTTGTCGTAAATCTGGACTCGAGCACGATGAGAAAACTGATCTGAACAAACAAGAATTAAACTGATGTATGTATAGATAATCCTGTTAGACCTGGAAACACCAACGCGCCTAGTATTAGATCAATGAGCTGCATGACAAACGACAAGGAAATTTGAATTGGCTGGTTTTACTCTCCAGTGTCACCGATACACAAACAGAAAACAAAGGCCAGGAAGGGAAGTCTGAGAATGAGATTTCTGCGTGTCTTTGAGACTCCACAATATTTTGGGCTCTGAGGTTTGTGTCAAGTCCAAACCATCTGTACTTTTTGGTGGAATCTAGCCAGGCCTGAAGAATCAGAGACGTGATTCAAAGAAGGAAGAATCAGAGTGTGTAATAGTGCTGCAGATAAGACTGAAGTCTTACCCATGATCTTCTTGGGAAAAAGATTTAAGAGCTCAGAAAAAAAATTATATGAAAGGAATCAGTTGTTTTCACTAGGGCGAGAGCAAATATTTAAAGTCCCATTGAAGAATCCCAGTGTGTCTCAAAGGTATCGAGTGGGTCAATGCAGTATTTCCAATTTATCTTTTTCTCTGCAAAGAAAGTCTCTTTTCAACAAATTATCTGCTCTTGTTCCAGACCTCAGTACTGACACTGCAAATCCATATTGGCTGCCTAAGGTGTCAGGTTCTGCCTCAAGTTTACTGACTGATTGCCGGCTTCATTTTGTCAACTAATTTGGCAAAGTGAAATACAGTTCCTCACCCAGCTCTATCTTCTGCTCAGCCATGCAAGAACGTTTTGCATGCAATCAGTTTCAGGGAGTGATTCCAGGCATTTTTAAGGGTGGGACCTTATTGGTTTTGGATGAAATTGTAAATCTTGAGAGAAAAATGGGGGACCAAGAGCTGCAGAGACTACAATATAATAGTAAATAAAAAAAAAAACTGTTGACGAAAGAATCACAAACACCCAACAGAGAAAAGAGGCCTTCCATGTCAGCTCTGCCCTTCCTTAGAATGGTTAGGATGTTGCTACCTTGAAAAAACTGTCTTTTCAAGCAGAAAGAAAATTCCTTTTCTTCTGTATAAGGCCATTGGCATAAAGGACAGAATTCCTTCTATAAAGTTCCCCAGTCCCTCAAGCAGGCTAGCCCCTCTGCCTTTGTCAACAACTCTTCTCCTGGAACCGAACTCTGGCAACAGTGAAGCTGGAAGACACAAGCACTGTCTACAGCAAGGCACCATGTCCTGGTCAAATTCCACTTGCTCTGTAGAACAGGAGGGTCCAAGGATATGCATGAATTCTCCCTCAAACCAGAGTCACTCTTGCATTTATGTCCATGGTCTTGGGTATCTGATTTAATAGCTTTCTGTTTTGAACTTAGATATTTTGCACATACCAGCGAGTGACACACTGACCAGACAATCCATCACAGTGGTGACTGCTCACGCAGTACCCAGCTGCCTGACTGCCTCCTCTCTTGATGAGAAAAGCTCCTTTACTTTCTTTACAGTTGCAAAATGTCCTGGCAGTGCTGCTGGTATTTACTTCTTGCATCTAAGCAGGTGAAGGAAGAAAAAGGGCAAATATTTGGTCTCTGTGACTGCTTCCTACATTTGTTGCTCATTTGGACAATATGTTGCTAGTGGCTCACTGCCTGTGATTCCTGTCGCTAGATCTACTTCAAATGTTGTGGTGGCTAATGTGGCTTTTACCCTCACTAGAAGAATGAGGAAACATAGTAATTATAAATTAACTAAAAAATATAAAATCCTGTAGACAGGCTGCCAGCCAACGGGTAGGTAGACAGGTAGCTTGTAGAGGTAGACAGGTAAACAGATAAACAGACAGATATATAGACAGATAAGCTTTTAGCACCTAGGGTCCTCCCACCCTTTTCTGTAAAGTACTCCAAGACATGGATAGAAAAATGCTAGTGTAGAGATTATTTTTATTTCAGCAGATGGGTCCTGGAATCTGCAGCTAGACATGCTGCAGTGGAGGTTTCTCTCTTTATCCAAATTCCTAGCCACTGAGCTAATGTAATGTGTATTTAGGCATCTGACTCTATTTCACTCTTCAGTGATTATTTCTGAGGACCACTAGGTTGACGTCACTCTTATTTTCATCTTCCATTCTTCCCCAAGGGATAATTAAGCTCATTCACCACTGTTCAGTTTAAATCTAGATTCAGGTATCAGGCAATGGTTGCACAATGTGCCTGGGAGTCCATTTGGTAATTATCTGTCAACCTTAAGAATTAATGTTGTCAGTGCTGGAAGTGAATGCTTGAACACTGTCACCCTTTGGCAGCCTCGTGACCTACAGAGGGATGGTATTCAGAAACTGGAAACTGAGTTGGTTTTCTATACTCTTCCTATTCCTTTCTTGTATCTGAACCATTCCTGTTGCTCCCACTGAATTTGCAACAAATATTTTATAGGTTTTTCAGTTGTGGTTTGACCTGTGGCCTTTTGTACATTTTCTTACCAGGTGTATCTCTTAGCACCTTTCACATGCAGACCACTATGAAAATAAACCCTAACTGATCTGCAAAACTTCCTTGTAAGGTTGTGAGCTTTCTGATCCTTCATCTGTCCATGGTGAAGTTCTCTGTTTTCTCCACGCTCATAAAAAAGTCAATGTCAGAATCAAGGTTAAAACTCAGAAGTCCTTAGCTCCTGTTCCTGGGATCCGACCTTGCTCCTCTTGAAGAAAACCTCCCCATTCAGTTTACAGCTGGCACATTGCATGGTCCATTCCTGCCCACATCAACAACTACCAGTAGACTTTAACCCCTTCCTGTTCCCACCGCATCAAGGAAAAGGCTGCAGGTATGCAGCAATGCTGGGTACAGACTATTCCTGCCTGAGAAGATGGGGGTTCTCCCCAAATGTCAGAGGGAGCTTTACAGCTTAGTATGAAACGTCCGTGTTTAATTTTACATGCTCTGGAGTGGGCATCTTTTATTTGCACTAAGAGTCACTATAATTACCCTCCCTGTAAACAAAGAGTTTAATACACTGTGGGGAATTTACTTAACTTGGGCCATGGCAGATTTACAGTTTTTAAATGGAATGCCAGAAGGTTGTTGGCACTTAGGGAATCCTGGTTTGTTATTTCATGATCACATACTTATGGTTCCCACAGCATATTGCTTTTGTCTTGCCGTTCATTTATTGCAGGTCTATTAAGCTGTCACTGCTTAGCTTCGAGGCACTGTACTGTAATTCTATCCACCACTCTGGTTGTACTTTCATTCTTCTGGGACTCTTTTGATGGAGATCAATATCAATGCTATGGAGAATATATAAGGAACATGTTCTGCCCTGTGAAGCAGGTACAGAAAAAGGAAAGACTGTGAAAGAGCTATTGTCTGAGGCACACACTCCTTACAAGAACGATTAATTACCAGCAAGCCCAGGTGCTGGCTTTTTGAGTGTACTTGCTGATGAACAGGATCCCATGTATCAGGACCCAGCCACACAGTCACTTGCTATTCCTGTTGGGATTTTAGCAGAGAAACCAGGGTTAAAGTATGTCATTGATACTTAGCTCCCCTGGGGAAAAAAAAATACCACTTGGAAACCTTTGTGTGTTTCTTGTCTAGGCCAGGATTTTGCAACTTGTTCTTGTCCTTCGTTTTTTCTCCTCCTAACGGGCACTCACACTCTTCACTCAGTTTCAGAAAAGCAGCTGCCTGGTTGTGCCTGTGAAGATAAAGGTAAACCAGCGTCCCACGCTGGGCTGTCTGCTGAACGCGAAAACACCTACGTGAGAGTGGAGTGAAATGATTTGCTTAATAAAAGGTTATGTGTGTGTAATGATGGAACAGAAAGACCTAAAGCTGGGTGTGCTTCCAGAGGCAGCTGGAATAAGGTGACGGCACCATCTCCTGACAGGGGAGTGCAGGCAAGGTACCAGGAAATGTGCTGGAGCGAGCATGTGGTTCCCAACGCGCTCATGGGGCTCCCTTTGACTCCAAGGCAGAGGCTGCTAGTAAGAAGGGTGGTGAAGTGGCTGACTGTTTGCCCTTTGGCATCTGGAGCTGGCCCTGAGTCCCCAGTTTCCAGACTGATGAGCTGAGCACTGAACGTGTTGCAGAGCCCTTGTGAGGAGCGAGCAGACCCTCACACCTGCTGACAGCTGGCCTAGCCTGCAGGAACTTCAGAGGGTTTCTTACCCAGCACTGCCAACGCGTGTCCAGACTCACTCTTTTACCTTCTCCCTCCAGCTCTTTTTAGGTCTTTCAGTCCAAACTTGCAAGTCTCAGTTATTTTAGCTTTTTCTGCTGCTAATTTTTCTCTCCCTGCCCTGCTCTCTTTCTCACTGTTCTCTCCATTTCCATTAAGGTCTGGGGTGTCTCTGAAGTTGTGCCAGAACACCCAACCCCTGAACACAGTAACCCCAGACTGTGCCACCAGCCCATGTTCTGGGCAAGCTTTTTTGTCCGCTCTCCCGCTCTGTGATCTGCCCTTCCCAATCACTACACCAAGCCCAGAACAATGACTGAACACCAGCAGGTCTCTGGCAGTTCCCAACATCATTCTCTCCTCACGAGCTCATTGCTCATCAGATCGTACGTATCTATCTGCCATATGGAGGTGAATCTCCCCCTCTTCCCCTTCTGCTAGAGCACTTCTGCTGCCTTCTTGTCCTCTTCTGTAAACGCTCTAACTCCTCCCGTCCCTGCTCCAAGGGCTGTCTGGCTCCGCTGCTCTCCAGATCTCATTTTGTATTCCTCCTTTCTTGCACTGCTCATGCCCAAAGCTTTATGCACTTTGCCAGCCCACTTACCACCCTCCTGTAGCTTTTTTCTTGCTTATCCATTCCTCAAATCTCTTCCTTAGTCCAGTGAGGCAGCCTCCTCCTGCTTCCGGACCTTCCTCAGAACAAATGGATACACTTGCATCTATATATGTATACACTTACAGATACCTAAGTTTACCAATAGCGATTAAATCTATAAGTGTTGGGGTTTTTTTTAGAATTAGACCCATTGATACTGTCTTAAAATGCCCATTTAGAAACTGGGAGAGTCTGATATGTGTGTGCCCTGTGAATCGGATGTTCTCCAATACATACTGTGATAGAGATTATATCCTTAAAAAAATCAGATAGAAATTTTAAACAGCTATCTTCTGTTCCTTCCTTTAAATGCCTGTAATGCATAGTCATGGCAGCTCTCCTTTGCATACAGCGTCATTTTTTCCAAACTAAAGTGAGGAGGAATTTCAGGTCTTTGACCAGTGTGAACACATTTCAGTATTTGATTTTTGCCTTCTCCAAAATTAATACAATCCGTTTTTGCTAGAAATTCAAACAATCAGTTGTGCTCTAACTCAGGCTGAGCATTAGGACAATTTGATGATAAGACTGATAGGCAGTTGCCCAGAGGAAGTCTGTGGATTACAGTCTGCCACTGGACTATCAAGGTGAACCAAGCACAATCTGGTAGGCAACTTCCCTCAATGGTAGCTCATAATTTCATAATTATTTACGTCTGGAATGCTGCTAATATCACAGATATCTAGTATAGCCAGCCCCGAAAACATTCATTTGATGAAGACTACGGATGCCATGAGAATTTTTCATACAACTGTTTTTGAAAAAGTCGGTCCTGAGACCTGGTCTTGGTGCATTGCCATGCCAATGACAATCTGTGATGCTTTCCTTCTGGAATACCACTTTAGAATGAACAAATGCCTGTTTGTCACAAAGAATTTCCAATCCATCTTTAGTAAAACAGAAGGGAATGGGAGAATTTGTTCATACCCATTGGCTTTTCCTGGGTCTACTGTGGCTTCCAGATGCTCGTTTCACTCCAGGGGTGAACTGTATACTAAGGGACTCCAAGATATCACCTGACATGAAGTCATTATCACAAAGATAATTACAACCCTCTGCTGCAGAACCTTCCAGTTTCCACATTGCGACATATTCCCTTACCCAGTCTGATCTAATTATGGTCTGATTATACTTGTGTTATTTAATCCGCTCCCCGCTCTTGGCTGGGCCGCAGCACACAATATTATCATTCCCATTTCTGGTGCCAGAGAACTCCACAACAGCTAGAAGCAATGTTGTAGAGAATGTGCCTGATCATCTAGGCCAGAGCACGCTTCAGATAACGTAGCTACCAGACTCCCACCAGGTCTGAAAAATGCAAATTGTAAATTATTAGGGCTTACCCTGTGGCACTATTACCCTGGGGCAATTTTACTTTGCAGCAGTATGGAAGACACATGCCTTGCTCTATGGCAATCCTCCTGTCAGATTTGACCTGAAAAACCCGCTTTTCAGGTCAATGCTCTGCATTGTACTGAGTTTTCCTGGGTCACAGAAGGAATCAGTCCGGAGGCCAAGAGAGGAAGGTGTCACCTGGGACAAAGAAGGCTGAAAGAACAGCGAGGAACTGCTGATGCCTCATGCCCTTCACAGTTTTTTTCTGAATAATATACCACCTGCTTACTAGTGACTTTCTGGTATTTAACTGCCACTAATTTCCCAAACCCATTTCTGAAGTAGAATTTCTGTCTGTTTGGGGGCTTTAAATCAGCTGATAAAACAGTGCTGAGAATACACAGGACTGATCTTTGCCCGCAGACCGTCACTAGGATTCTGTGAAGAAAATACGTGCCACAATTCCTGTGAGTTACCAGATGGATCTGAAGCTCGCCAGCCTGCCGGCGCTGCTCAGCTTCAGAGGCAGACTCCCGAGGCTCCTGTGGCAGCACGGCAGGCGCGAGCCCGTGCCCTGCTCTGTGCTCTGCCTGCTCCCTGCGCTGGACCAGCCCCACGCCACCCACCTCACACTGGCAGTACGCGTGCCCTGCAGGGTCTGTGGGAAGTGTGGGCTACCTGAGGTCATTCCTGAACAACTAAGGGTATTTCTTGGAAGATTAGGTACGAGAGTGACCCTAGCAATGTGGGAGCTCTCTAAAGGAGGTTACGAGATACAGCTTGTTTTAAGGGGGTTGAATCGCACAAAGCCTTTCATTTAATGACCCCCTGTCTGAGCCATTATCCTACATCACACCCCGAAGAAGCACGGGAAATTCAAGGCAGCCCAAGTCAGCATGAGGATTTCAGAGCACTAACGGTTGACCTTTAAGTAAAGAGTGACATTCAGCCACAGTTACAACAGAGCTGTCATTCTGCTCTAATAAAATCCCTTTGCTACAGAAAGGAGCATCATGCCCTGCGGCCCTACTCTGGCTCCTGCCAAAAGCAGGGCTTGAAGTCAGTGTACGACTGGCCTTCAGCGAACTCGGCTTTATGCCTCATCTAGACACTGCTTTTGAAGTCCAGGACGCTTCCCTGAGCTCAGGCTAAATTGGATACGTTACTTTTTTTGAGGAGGATTAGAGCCCAAAAGTTAGGGAATTGGGTGAAATGAGGTGAATTTGCAAACAGCTGGTATATTAAGGGGCCTTAAAGAGGCGGTCTTGTCTCAAAGGCAATTCTAGTTCAGGAGCTGACTCAAATTCAGGCTGCCAATGTGCGAATGCGCTCCCATGAGGACCGTGTTTAGGGCAGACCTTGGGAGTAAGCTGCACTACCCACAGATAGTACCCACCTCTCTGCAGGAGGTGCTACATCGCACCTGTTCTGGAGACAAACAGGGGCTGCGACTGGCTGAGGCTGATACTCCAGCACATTTTATCAGCCTTAAATTAATTAAAAACACAAACAAAGAATTCACCCTTCCAATAGAGTTTTTTTCTTTACTTCTCTTCTTTTCCTGTAGTAGTAAGAGATTCAGCTGATGGACTGAAAATCCTTGTCCAAATTTCAGATGATTTCAGAAACTTTTTAAAGACAGGATCTCGTGCTGTGTAGTAGTTGAAGTTTTGCAGATGACTCGTTCCCACTCAGGGAATAACCTGGAGTGTGCTCTTTTGTTTTTCTCTTTAACACCTCTGTCTGTTCTTTAGAAAAAACAATTCTGAAGTTAATGGATAATCTAAACTCTACAGGTCTTCAGTCAAGTTTAAAATGCAAACATACCCAAAGAAACCCAAAATTTCCACTTTTGTTTTGTACCCAAAATATGGAAAAAAAAAAAAGCAAAGCACTTCATCACAGTTTGAATTCAGCAGCCAACTTACAGACATACATGTTCACAGGGACAGACAGACATTTCTCAGAGCCACTTTGTGGTCTGATGTGAGCAACTCACAGAGCCCCCCATGCTTAGCGAATCTATGGCAATAATGGGTTGTAACTGTTGCAAAGTGAAATAACAAAAGGCATATACTGAAACTTTGGAGTCGTTTGGACCATTTAAAAAATGGGGAATGGACCAAAATAGCAGAAAATAGAGCAGGAGAAGTCTGGGTTTTGTTCAGTTGTTACTCAAGAGAATTCCTAAACAACAGTGGAACTGGGGCCAGAATTCAGGGCCCCACACATTCAGCTCTGTTCCTGTCCTTGAGTCTATCAACACATTTTGTTTTCTCTGCAAATCTTGCATTCATTTCTAGGGAAAGAAGAGGAATCAACAAGAACGGCAGAAGCTGTTCCTTTCTGCATATAACCAGCAAGGTTAGTCCATAAGCATTGTGGATGTGGTTCTCTCTTACAGGCTTGGATGCCCCCAGGTCAGGAAATAATTACAAGTATAATACTAGCAATAAAGCTAATAATAGTGGAATAAGTCAAGTGCAATAGCTGCCCTGCCTGGAATAAGTACTTTCACTAAGATGACATGTTAGCCAGCTGAATCAACACCACTGCCAGCACTTCCAAATTCAATATAGATGCTATTTGAGTCATAGTTCTTCAGTGCTTAAGCTTCTTGGGCTGGGTCAGTCTGTCTTGCCCAGAACCAGACTCTTACATGTCCACAGGAACTTTCAGGTCAAACGAGGCATCTTCCTAGTTAGAGGGATGCTGAGAGAGGTGGAACTTTTCTTCCCATTAGTCTGCAGTATCTGCATTAAGCATCTAATGCCTGCCAATATTTTGATTGCGACCGAAGTGAGTGACCCAGGTCCACAGATGGAGGCAGAGGCAGAGCTAGGAGAGAACTCAGGCGTGGTCACTTTCCCAAATGCTGCTACATAAGGTACACTTCATAACTTGCTATATGTGACAAGTTGCTTTGGGCTTTTTAGTTGTCATCCAGCAGACAGCACGAAGATTTGCTCTTATTATTCCAGCTCCTTTCTCTGGCGTCTAGTTTCTTTCTGGTGTGAATACAGCAACTGGTCTGTGTGTATGTGTGTAAAAGATAACAATCCATTCAGATAATTACAAAAAGTTTAAAACTGTTTTTTTGTGCTTAAAGAATGAATAGACGCAGTTGAAATTCTGCTCAAGAATCTAATTAAATAGAAGAAATAGTTAATATTGTGTTTGCATGAAGGGAGGGTAACAAATAACTGAGAGTTCTTAGCAATTACTGATTTGAATTTTCAGCATTTCGAGGTTTTATCCACTCTGGAAGTTTCTCTGGAGGGCCTGGGCTTTCTAGAGAGACTTTTCTGTGCCAGCAAATCAGCGTTACTGGTGCTGCAACTGCCCCTGGCCCTTACCATAATGAGATCGGGATCTTCTCTGTCACTGATGGATGGGAAGTTCTCCCCAGGTATTTCTAGCATCAAGGCAAAGCATTTCTTACCAATTGCTCGGTCAGTTCTGGGCTCTCGTTAGACAGGCTTGACCTCATCCCAGCCCTTCCTTCAGTGCCTTGGTCAGCTCTAGTCTCTGGCGCCGTGTGCTGGGCTGGCTGTAGTTCTCCTGGGAGGTGGTTAGCTCTGTCCAGCCTCATTACAAGCTGAATGTGCATCAGCTCCTTTACAGCTCCAATCACTGCTGCTCTTGCCTTGGCCTTTTGCAAAAGCAGCCCTTCATCAAACACAAAGGGTGCCCCTGGGAGTTCTCCCATGACCCGCTTCTTACCTCTTCTTTCTATTTAGTCTGCTAAAGCAGTTTGAGTTTGCAAAGCTAGTGCTGAGGTCATTGCCGGTTTTGAGTTGGCTGGCTGGTGTGATTTGTTACTGCAACCAACTCACGAGTTCCAGTAGCGCTGTTACTCAAACAGCTCATTCCTACGAACAGCAGTCCTCACATATCACAGGTACATTCCCAGTATGATCCAGTAATCACTGAAGAACAGATATAAGGAAAGCACCTGGGATACAGTTCTTCTCATTAGCATGGAACCTTCTCCAAACTATCTTGCCCGGCTACTGGGGGCTCCTTCTTTCCTTCCATACTTACACACAGGCTCATAGTTGTGCAGGCTTTTTGTGCTGTCTCCATCTGCACAGAATTTGATGGACTTCTATCTGCTCACTGATTTATTAGGAATAATTTTTGCACAATTAACACCAAACGTAGTTCTAGATTTAGAAGAACATGAGCAATTCTGAGGTTCCATAATCATGGTGAATTTGGAAACGGGACACACGGAAGTCCATGTTGTTACAACAGAGAATTGATAACCTAACATGATGCCGGCAGTGAGTACTTCTGAATGAGACAGGACCTACAGCTGCGATTCTTACAGGGCTTTCCATTGTACACAGGCTGTTCAGCTAAAGCCATACCTAATTTTTGAATGCATGCTTATTTTTTTCATTTACTTGATCATCTCAGAAACCTTTCAAGACTTTCTAATGAGAATATTTATTACTTACATGGCACAAGTCTTGTCTGAAATTCAAATTCCTTTGAAAATATCAAATAAAGTAAAAGTCTGTTGTGCAAAGCTGCAAATAACATAAAGAACTCTTCACAGAAAAGAGCTCTGCTAATCCTGGGTATCATGTGCGTTTTGCTGTCCAGAGAGGTTTTGATGTTCAATTTACATTGGAAAACAAGAAGATTTAAATAAGCTCTAAAAGAAGTGAAAATAAAACAAATATTTTGTCACAGCCTTCTGCAGCGTTGATGCTGAGGCTGGCAGCTGGATGGGACAGGGCTGGACTGATCTGTCTCAGCCTAACTAATGACACATAGATGTTTCAGAAAGGCATGCTTCCTGGCAAGCACCAGTAATGCCATTGAGCTTAGGTGTCAAGAAGCATTCAGGGAAGAACAGCTGCCAGGTTGCTTGTAAATAACTGATTTCTCTTTAAACATAACGGCAAATAAAAGGTTATTTTTAGTGCTGGTGGAAAGTACAAGTTATTGGCACTACCCGGCTGGCTGGGTGAAATGGTGGCAGGAGAAGTGGAGCAGCAGAACTGCCTTCTTTTTGGCTTCCCTGCAAATGTGCCAAACGCAGACCTAAAGGGACCATTGGTAACAATGCAATCGGCCACTGCTGAACATTTCGCCCCAGCTTCCCAACGGCAAGTTCTCTACTGGGGCAATCAGGTACCAGCTCCAACACTGCTGAACACCCTCTGCTCAGGAGCAGGCTGAATGACCATCAGATACCTATTGGATTTTGGAGTGACTCCTCATGGGGTTCTCCTCTGAGCCGATGGCTCTGGTCAAGAAGAGCCATATAGTGCTTTTCCAAAATCCTCAGCTCTCCAGTGCATGATCCATGCTCGGCAGAGTTGATGCATGTGGGTATAGATGGAGACAATAGCATTTGCTTATGACTTTGTGTTGTACTATTGCTGGGTGAGAAGAGGAAAGGAACGGTAAGGATGTCCCTGCTAGCATCCAGATATACTGGGCAGGGTGTAGCACAAATGTTGAGTGTTTAAGCACCTTTTGCTCAAAATTGTTCATGGGCTAAAAGACAAAGACCTAAAGCAAGATATCCCTGTGTCAGGAAATTTATGTCCTGGCAGTAAAAGGTCTGTTGAGAAAAAACAGCATGTGAAAATTGCAGAAGAGGGATATAGCCAAGACATACTTCACATTTAGAGTTTGAGAAATTTATCAGCTGCATCTCATTAGCTCTCTTCTTCCCACTTCCTAGCTGCCCAGCTTCTTGCCCATTTTCTGCTTCGGGTGTTCATTCTGCCGGCAGGGAATTGAGGCAACTAGCCCCAAAACTAACAGAGAAAAGAGGCAGACCTTAGAGCTGCTAGCCTGTGTGAGCCCTCACTTCTGAGCCTGGGCACAGCACAAAGGGTAAGCTGGGAGGGGAACCTGCTCTCCTGGGGAATATTACTAAACAACGAAGGTTCCTTCTGGATACTTTTTTCCCATTCAGTTCTCAGTCTGTTTTTTTAAAGTCTACTTGTGTTTCAACCTAAACTCCCACATAGATTTCATTCTGTTTTCATGTTGGGGTAGAAAAAAATTCATTCCATGTTTGATTATTTCAGAAATCACTGACTTGGGAAGGTACCTCCTCTTCCTCCTCTTTTTCAGCCTGTTTTCCTAAGGAAATTAAATTTGTGTAGTCATGCTGTCTCTGTGTGTGTGTCCATACATATGCAGGTGTGGGGATCTTTTCACTGCCTCCAAATTTTTTGATAGAGAAGGACCATTCCCGGGGGCCCATGAAGTTAAATCCTAACAGTGTTGTGAAAAAAGTGCATATGTAGGAGTTGGAGAACCTACTAATGACTTGTTGGGTGAAAAGCTGCAATGTCACCTCAGCCCTTTTTAGGCACTGAAGAAGTCATAGAATCATAGAATCATAGAATCGTTTAGGTTGGGAAAGACCTTTAAGGTCATCGAGTCTAACCATTAGCCTAACACTGCCAAATCCACCACTAAGCCGTGTCCCTATACACCACATCTACACGTCTTTTAAATACCTCCCGGGGTGGTGACTCAACCACTTCCTGCACAAGGGAGAGGTATTACCCATTTGCTAAACATGGGAAAGAAAAGCTTCAGTTAGAGTTCACACTTTTGACAATGTTTTGTTCACTGATACTTGGTAAGGTGCCGATCATATCATTGCCTTACTACACTTCACTTAGAGAGTACCAGCTCCTTCAAACTTATTTGGAACATCAACCACATCACCCAGACCAAGAGGAGACCAGGCATCTCTACTTTGGATTCTGGGGGTATTACTCTGCTGTCAGTATGATGTGGATGATACCTCAGGATACCAAATGCAAACTTCATCTTTTCAACAGATGTTCCAACAGAGTCTATAGTGCAGAATTTATATGTTAGAGTGTTTTAATTGTTTATAAATTCAAACATTTGAAGTTTTAAAACATGTCCAAAGGCAGTCATGCTGAGTGGGACTAGTTCTAGAGTAGAATAAGAGTTAAGCCACTGAGTCATGTCCGTAAGTCTAGTTAGCCCTCAGTAAATAATTGACCCAGCATGCCACAAACCTCCATTTAGGAGTATTTAAAGGTAAAATCACGCACATAATCAGTCCAATCACTTAGTCTCAGCAAACCTAATGGTAAAAATAGCATTTGTACCTTGACTTTTGCATGCAGGTAAGAAAATTATATATTTAAGGGGAGTCCCAGCATTACGATTTATTTATTGTGACTGTATGACTGTAACATCGTCACTCTGATGACTGCACACTAATGTTTAGGATTGCCTGCTACGAGTTTGTGTCACATAAATCACATAAGCCCAGAAGAAAGGCTGTTTCTGCAAGGGGCATTTACAAATTCCACTGAGAGGCAAGGTGCAAGGCATGCAGACAGATTGCATCAGGGAGGCTGAAACTGGTAACAGAGCAATTCTGTCCCATTACTCAGATTCTGCTCCACGGCTACAAATCACTTGTCCACTGCAAAATCTCTCTCTTCAGCATGTAAAAATCTTAATCAGGCAGCACTCCCAGCAGCATTAGTTGGCTGATGTAAATCGTTGTTTGACGAAACATAATCTGTTTTGTTTCAGGCCTCCATTTTCCACCTCTGTGAAAGAAAAAGACTAAGTGAGCAATAGAGGACTGTTTCACAGCAGAAAAATGAGGAAAGATGCCTGAATTTGTCTAGCTGAAAGCCCCATGAAATCTACACTATTCTAAATAGATGTTAACCTCTTTCAAACTAACTGGTACTTTTTATCACGCATATTTCTTGGGGCCTTTCTGAACTGATGAAAGATTCATCCCAAATCCTCTGTGTGGGGATATGAAACCAACACCTGTGCTCAGGTCTTCCTGCTGTCATTTTGCACAGACTGATCAGAATTCACAGCCTGTACTGAGGATCAGGCTCACAACTCTGAATTCTGTTTCCAGTTAAAAAAAAAAAAAAAGGTGTTCTATTATACATCTCTATTTTATATCTCAGCTCTTCGATTTAGGCTTGACACCCAGCCAGAAAATGTTACCGATATGTATAGAATTTGATTATATTAAACCCAGGTCAATCTCTTATGCCCATTTGATGCAAATTTAGGAAAGGTTGTTACTTTAACAGATAGGAACCGAAACTCCATTCCTGGCTTTGCCACTGGCCTGGGAAAATCTGTTTTCTCTTGCTCTTTTAATCTCCAGTTGGTAACCTTTCTTGTCTCTGAATGCAAACTCCTAATAAATACAGTATAAATACTGCCCACAGGTACAGTGCCTCGAAGATGCTGGTCTGTGTTAGACTCTTCAGACTCTCTTGGAATACTAACAATTACAATACACATGCTCAATACATATACTATTTGTATGGCAGTCTGCCCTGTTCTGGTATACAGTGAAGGGAGGAAAAATCAAGGCACAGTGAATTTGCCACTCTCTAGAAAGGGGTGTCTGGGGCATGTCTAAGCTCAGGCTACTGCCCTGACTATGTCTTGGTAGCAAGGAGGACTGTCAACAACCCAGGCAATATTCAAAGCAAAAAAATCCTTATTGTCTGTTACACCCCTAAATTATTCAGAAGTTCCTGTTTTCCCTGTAAAAAAAACTGAGAGAAGAAACTAAACAAGGGGGGAATGATAAAGGTACTTTCCCCTGAGCGCACCGTATAGCCTATGAAATTTGAGGTGCGGCACAGTTACTTTATGATCCCTCCATTCCTACAAGAGAATTCAGAAAGCAGAAGCCTTGTCTAAATAAAGACAACCTTGGCAAAGCACATCGTTCCAGCTAATGATTTCTGTCAAGGCAGCCTGTGGTCACAACAAGGCCGTGCAGCAGGAACGGAGAGCAAAGAAGCAAGAAAGACATTTTTGTTGAAATAAACCAGAGAGAAAACGCTACCCGATGGTGAGAAACACATGTAACTACGACAGGGAATGCCTTGTTACTGTGTCTGAAGGAAACACTCCAAGAACGTTTATTTCCAGACAGGCTCCTCTCCAGAGCAGGGGTTTTCAACCGGTGGCCTTAACACCTTTACTAAATCCCTGGTCTAATTCTAAACAGCTGATGTAAGCAGAAGGAAAGCAGCACACCTATCTATATACATACTACATACATAATAGTGCTACATATGTCATAGTGCTACGTATAGCAGACTACGTATGTTAATTTTCTTATAGGATCTGAATTTCCCTTAAAAATTTTCTATGCCTTCATGAATTCAAAAGGAGTAGGATTTCAGCTTCAAGAAACGCAGAGAGAATGCAGAGAGTGAGCACCCTCCTTCAGACAGAGATTTGCCACAGATATGGTCTGGCATGGCAGCTTCTTTCGTTCATGAAATGCATTCTGCAAAGGAAAACAAATTCAGCTTTGGAGCTTGTCACACAGGCCTTCTTCCTGATCTGGCCGTGTGGTTGCACGCAGACCCTAGACTCATTCACTACTCTAAGTCAGCATCTCGGAAAGCAGAATTATGCAACAATTTCACTGCAGTTTAATAGAGTCCCTAGATCAATATAGTCCCTAGATTGAATACAACTGCAGTTCAAGTCAACTCTAAGTTCTGCCTGTGGAGCTGATGGTAGTTCCTTCTGGAAATGGGACTGGCAGGGAAATGTTTTTCTGAGATACCCTCAGCAGAAACTGGACATAAAAGAATTAATAGCTGAGCAACTGCTTTGGCACTTCAGCAGGGGTTGACAGCAAGAGGAGTAGACAGAAAAGTTTATCAGACTGATATTTGGACGCTCTTTCTTCTCCAGAAGCATGATTTCTCCTACCTACATAAAGGGAAGAAAAGTGTAAGTGGAGTGAAAGGGGATAGGGATCTCACACAGGCCCCACCAGTCTCTGCAGGGAGACAATATCCTGTAAGAACTACCTCCCTGTCCTGCAGCTCATCAACCATCTAACTGGCCTCCAGCCTATTCCAGAGACTTGCATGCTTCTTCAGGTATGCACAGGCTTCTGCAAATTTGGTTGTCCACGTACAAGAAACAAGAAAGTGCTAAAATTTAACATTAAAAACATTTATGTCTTTCCTCTGGTTGAAGGCATAGGAAGTCTGTCCATAACTTCCTAAAAAAGGGGTCTTAGATATGTTGAGATATATTTTAAGAATTCTCTTTGCCTTTTTTCACGAATCTATTGTGGAACTCCTGTTTAAAAAATTCTGTGAGAAACAGTGATGTAAAATATCCAGAACTCAGAATATTCTGTTCTTGCAATGATAAACCATAAATTCCTAATCTTCAAGATCAGGAAGGATATTCTGTATATCCTATTCTATTGAGTTCAGCAACTCATATTTGATGAAAGGCCATATCCTAGTAAGTTCAACCCACGGTCCAGAAAGAAACCTAGTGAGAATGAGGCATCAAGGATGAAAAATTCATTTGCTGCTGAGGTTGACTCTTCCAGGGTTTAAGCACTTTGTTGTTAAAAATTAGTCCCTTTTTCTTATTTAAGCCTCTCTGCCTTGGAGTTACTTCTAGCCATTGTCTGGGTCTTTTCCCCATCAGACTAGGCAGGCACGGACCATATATGCTACACAAAGAAGTGTTTATGAATTTTTCTCTCCTTCCTCTGTTGTCTTTTTGATTAAGAAATTAATTGAGTACAACTTTAAGGGCATGTTCCTTTGCAGAGGTTGTAACATGTATTACAAAATTCTCTTGACTTTGCAGCATTTCTAAAACTATCTGCTATACAACAGTTTTGTTAACCGTGGAGTTGGTGGCATACTCATGACTTCTTATAGAAGCCACGTGTGACAAACTGACAATAGGAATAACACATTTGACAATACGGTGTAGATCAAACAGCCTTTCTCCTCTCTCCCCCAGTCTATCATCATTTTTTTGTAATACAGAGATGCTCTGAAGACAGAACCCTCAAGGGGTTTTGATCCTTAGATGCCTGACCCAGCACTGGTATTAAAATGCTGACCAAAAAAGCAAGGTAGCAAGGTCATATACTTCATGCTGTCCTATCACGATTCAGAATACGGTCCCATGGGGCACTGTGAGGTATATGCAATTACAGAGGAAAACAGAAGCATTTTCTTCCTTTGGCCAGAGGGTGTTTGTGGCTGTTATTCTTAGATGAGAAATACTGCTGTGTTCAGGGAAATGATGGAAATGGAATCCAGTTTCTAATTTTGGACTGGATTCATACTTAAACTTCTGAAAGGAACAGCAAAAAATATCCAGCCCAAGCTCAGGAATGAATACAAATAAATAAAGAGGCAAATACTGTAATTCATCTGGGCTGCAGTCACTGCAAAATGACTACTAAATTCAACAGGACAAGAAAAACTTTACAGTTTGGTTGGTATTTTGGAACACTGGCAACAGATAACATCTTGCAAGGAGTAGTGATTCATCCAAGTACTTAGAGGATGGGAGACATGTATAGGTTCTGAAGCTGCTGACCAACATAAACAGGCTGTAAATTTAGTAGGTAACAGTGCAGGGAGAGAAAAGAAAATGTATGGTCATAATCTGAAAAGTGGATGAAAATTTGAACTGGGAAAACAAATCCAGTCATTCAAACAGGAAGCAATTGCTTCTGCTTAAGCATATACAATAAATCATGTTGAGAAGAACATGTATGACATTATTGGCAGGCAAACAGCTTGAGAGAGACTCAGATGGAAAACTGAACTCTGGATACCTCTGAACGTAATATAATTTGCAAATCTGCATCCATATTAGGTACCAAGTAGGCACTTGACTTGAACTCTGAAGAACTCTAGTTGCAAATTTTGTTGCTCTGACCGCTCTCTAACAAAACACAACCTTTAGGCTGTTCTGAAGTTAGCTCCGTTATCTGATGAAAGCTGACACAGCTCAGTAATTACACCCAGATGTTAAAATGTTGTGAACTGCAGCTTTCCATTCAAGAGCTTAACCAACACGGAAGCATGGAAGAAGTTGTGTAGTATTGTAAAGACATGCGTGATGTTCCTCTTCAGCTGACAAAATGGCTGGTACCATCTGCAAGTGGTTTCCTGGTAAAAAATTTCTGTCAGGTAGGCAGCATGTTATAGAAACCTTTTTGTTTTTCACATGTTACCTGGTGAGCTATGACGTCTCTTCAGGGGATTTTGCACCTCAACATCACTTATTTTTGGTCCTTAAACGCGTAACTTCTGTGGTGAATGAGGGCATTTGTCTGAAAACAATCAGATGTAAGTAGCTTTGCAAGCCCCTGAGCAAGACACCACTCTGAATGGCAGAGCGTATCCAGAACTGATAATTAATCTCGGGTATCTCTGAGATCTCATGACAAAAATATTTACCTGGGAGCCTGTATTATTGCTATAGACCACAATAACACAGGGCAAGCTATACGCAGTGACAGAGTTTTCTCTGCATAAAATGGGATGGTAATATGAAGTTTCTCCCCTTGGTGAAAAAAGTCAGTGGGGAAATTGTAGTGGATTGAGGTTATGGAGAATTGACAAATGCTTGTTGTACTCTGCACTGCAAGGACATATCTTGAGCATTACCACACCTCTAGTGTGTGTCCTTTGCCATTCAGGAGAGCCATGATTGAGACTCTCTCCACTCTGACCAGGCATGCCCAGTTCTGAATGCTCATTCTAACTGGCAAGGTGTGGTGGCTCTTTGGGCTACTGTGACCAGAAGCAAGAGACGTGCTGTGTTTCTTCAAGCACTGACCCAGCAGCACCGTGTTCCTCAGGCGTACAATGAAAGTCCCTGGTGTACTGAAAAGAAGGAACCAGTCTGGATCTGCTAAGCCCAGACTGAGCTTGCAGTCTGCAAGGAAAATAAGGGTTAAATGTACAACAGGGGTTTACAAACAGCCAGCTAAATTTCCAGGTAGGCAGAAGCGGCAGTTGAGGTTGGCCTTTGGGAGCGCTGATGCTGGCAGAAGACAAGAAGACATCAGAGTAAGGAATTCAGTTTGGAGTAAGCTTTTCTTGGGAAGAACTATCTGTATTTGCAAGCACGGTGCATATTGGTTGTCTACAGCTGTGGGCAATGGCTGAAGTGTGTATCTACCTCCTGCCTGAGCAGAAATCATGGACTTGGAAAGTACTTGTTCTGGCAAGCAAACATAGAAATCTTATATGGGTGTAGCTGGGTGGCACAGTCACAAATACAAACCAGAATTCATAGTTAATTGTTAGTGTAGCTTTACCCTTTGTCCTTATTACTTTGCCTTTAAACAGACATAATAAATGCTGTTCATTGCTCAGATTTATTCTGAAGAAGTCTAAACTTCCCCAGCTCACTCTTTAATCATCCTCTGGCTTACACTTTCATCCTTCCTTCCAAAATGCTAGTAATAAATAAAGCTGTTGAAGTGGTCACAGCACTGTGCAAGCCTCCTAGCCCATACATCTTTTTGTATTTGTCTTTTTTTTTTTAACTCTCTAATATATAAACTCTGTATCTCTTAATTTCAGAGTCTTGAGAACTTCAGTATTTCTCAGCTTGCATTCTGTCTTATGAAATGTCTGCTAATCGCTTGTCTCTAATATTAGGGGTAATGACAGTCAAACAAGAAAAACAAGAGAGTAACTGCTTGATGCTTGGGCCAAAGGACAAAGAGTCAGGGAAATGTGCTGCTTATTTGTCTCCATCTTGTGTTCCATAAATGAACATGAAGAGAAGGCATGTGCTTATATACGTGATGCAGATTTGGGGCACAAACTAAAATACATTTAAATCTAAGTAAAAATTTTTTTACTGTAAGGATGATTAAACACTGGAACAAGTTGCCCTGAGAGGCTGTGGCATCTCCATCCTTGGAGGTATTCAAAACCTGCCTGGACATAGTCCTGGACAGCCTGCCCTAGCTGATCCTGCTTTTGGCCAGGGGGGTTGGACTAGATAATCTCCAGGGTTTCCCTTCCAACCTCAGCCATTCTGTGATTATTTGATATGTCTTCACTTGTGAAATATTAAAAAATGCTGCATGCTGTTGATTTGATATATTATTTTCTAATCTGTAAAATAGCCATTACTTATCCCTTTGCTCTGGTAGTGATTAAGAGTCTTTCCTTACAAGCTTTTTTTTTGAAGTATGTTGTGGTTTTTGGATAGAAGCTAGTAGAAGAGCTCAAGTGACTTGGCTTCTAGCTAGCTGAATCATTAATGAATTTGTCCATCAGATGATGTCACCTGCATTTACACAGACAGATGCAAAACAAACTCAGGGCTTTCCATCTCAGTGAAGGTAAATAGGACAGGATCAGAACAATTTTAGGGACATGGGTCCATTACATGCTGACTTAGGACTCAAACAGACAGGACATTTCTTCACATCTTTGTATACCCAGCTACCTAGTATTAGCATCACAAACTATTATTGTTAAGGGTATTGTGGAAGGTGGAAGCTGAAAGATTCTTCAGCTAAAAAGGCAGGATTTCTAGAAACCTGTGACTGGATTCAGAGTGTAGATGTTCATTGGCAAAGCTATAGAGAAATGTCATCTGCCCGGTTCCTGGACCAGCCTGGTCTGCTCAGACTCCCAGGCATCTGCGTTACAAGAATTCCTTTCCAAAAAAAGGTAAAGTAATTGCTTCCTTTCCCAGAAATCTGTGTTCAGATTTTTTGATTGGGTTTGGAGGTATTTTAATAGCTATGTCTTTTTAGAAGTCAGGCGACTTTTTTAAAGTCAGGTGACTAGCACAAGTACACACTTGCTTCAAGCGTTTTGTTACAATTGTCAAAAACTGGACTGAAGGAGAAATAATACAATCTTTTTCGTAGAAATTTAAAGAAGCCCAGCAAGTCTTGCTCTGAGCATATGACCCAGAAGATAACAAAAATTAGTTCCACCGAGAACTCTGGCTATTGTTTGGGGATTTTTCCCAGTAAATAATGAACATCAGTTCTTCCTTCCTATCTGCAATTTTGTACTCTGCATTTGTACTGATGACCGCCACCTGGCTCACATGTAACTAGAGGAATCTGCTCTTAAGTGAGATGCAAGCATGATATTTTACAGCTTCCATTGCTAGAAACTTCTGAAATTATTCATATTGTTAACAGATCTTCAATCATATACCCAAACTCACGATTTTGAAAGTAGAATACCAGGATTATTAGTGGGTATTGAAGCCCTTTGCGTATGCCTACAGACACTTTTTTATGCTGGCAGTTCTCAGACCTCAGCTGGCCATGTGTTGATGTTGTCATCTCTTTTCTTCAGGCAAATCTGTCGTATTTTTATGCCAAAGCATGCAAAACAAAGGGGATCGCACATAATTCCAAAACACTAACTGAGCCATCTACACCCAAGAAACGGCAATCATATCAGGGAGCAGCTGGTATATAAATAAGAGAGGAAAAAAGGCTATCATATAAACAGAAATCATCACTACTACATATTCTCTCTGCAAGCAAGAAAACAATGCTGGTACCAAAAAAATATCTGAATGTCTAAGTGAAACAGGAGCTAATAATCTCTTAGTAGCAACAGTGGATAACAGCACCCGTTCATCAACCAGACTCCAAGTTTTTTGTTAATTTTGAAAACTGAAGCTTGGAAAGGCTGCCAAAATCACCTAAGATTACCTCAGGCAAAGCACAGAACAAAAAAACTTAATGAATTACCACCTTCTTGAACGTCTGGAATGATGGATCCATGACTAACTCATTGCTGCGGTGAACTTCCCTGGACTGATTGTGTTGGCTGCACTGCTTTCCATGGATGGAGTTCAATCATATGCATGAGAAAATGCTGGTAAAGAAACTCTATGATGAAAGGGAATTTGAGCTTTTAAGTTACCTTGATTATTGGCAAAGAGTTATTCTGTGTACCATTGCTTCATCCAACTTGTGCTTTTAAGTTGAACTCTGTTATGCAATTTTAATCTATCCTTTTTCTGGATTTTAAGCATTAATCAATCAAAAAATAACACTGATCTGACTGGAGTACTAATTGCAAACTGCTCCCTGGGAGACAACCTAGATATTCACTGAAGCCTGCAGAGAACTCCAGCTGCCTAAATAAACTTCAGACCTTACACATTGCCAAGTCATCAGCTTGGGACTGTTCTAGGATATCCATGAAGAATGGAAAGAACATCATCTTTCTGGCAGACAGCTGTCAAGCACTGAAGAGAATTCCTTTGTTTGGATTTTTCTGTCAAAGATCTCAAAGATCAAGGCGCGACTTCTTTTGATGCTGCTCACTAAGTATTGTGCAAGTCTTCACATGAAATGCAAATCAAAATGCCAAGGAACTGCAAGGTCCTAGCATACCCTCTAATTATTTTCCAAGTACTCACCAGAGTTAAAACTTTTAGCCCAGTTCCTCCACAGTCTGCCTCAGTCAAGTTCCTTGGTCCAACTGTAAATCAGGGATAACATTTTCTCAGTGACTCTAAACACATGAATGAAACATCATAGTTATTCCACGTGACTGCAGTTCCCAAGGTACTGGGCCTTGAGCCGATTTCCAGTCATCTATTCCTACCTGCCAGTATGCTTTCATAAGCACTCAAAGCTGCACTCAGAGAATCCTTTATGTAGTCAAGCCAGAAAATATTCTGATTTTTCAGAGAAAACAACCACCAGCAGCACCACCCCAAGGTATCGTAGGAGAGCTTACTGAAATTCCTTAGAGGACATATGGAAGCCTAGACAACTTACTTTCACTGATTTCTTCTTGAGACTTGTAAACGATAACATTAAAAGGAACAGAATGTCAGTTTGACTGAAAACAAAAGCAAAAATTGTTCTAAAGCCAGAACTGAGTTGGCATTTCTTTCCAATATGTACAAAGGATAATAAAATGAAACACCAGGAAAATATCACTTCTCACAATCATGGCTGTCATGACATCAAACTTTCTAAATGAAGTTGATTAATATGTTCAATAAATACAGAAATGAACACAGGGGAAAAACATCTAAAGTCTAGTGAGTTTAGTCAGTACAAAGCTGAAAACAATTAGGAGTGGCATCAACACTTACACAGAGTTTTTCCAACAAGAATAACAAAGTACTTCACAAACTCCAACTAGCTAAACATCCTTTGAATAATTTGAGGAAATAAACCCCTTTGAATGGGAGACAGTTGAGACGCAGAAAGCCTGGGCACATCAGCACTGGTGAGGGAGTGACTCAGTGGCTAAGGAGGGAAAAGCCTCCTTCCTCTCCTGTTCATGACAAAGTTACGTTGGCATAAAACTGAAATAAAGCAGCCGTGAGCCAATGCTCTAATCTGCTGCAGGTGTTAGCAAACACGGACTATCCTGATAAACCGCTTTTATTTTTTCCTTAGTAAAATGCCTTATTCTGGACATCACTGCTACTTAGGACAGATACGTAAGCGCAGATATAAGAACCCATGAGCAAAAATTTCAGATGGTTCACTGGCATATTTTAGAATGCTGTGAACCTAGAATATTTTAAAAAGCAATGCTGTAGTAATGCTATGCTTAATTTGTATATAAATTGTGGGAAACACAGGGGAAAAGGGGCAAGAAAGTGGAATATTTGTATATTCTGTGGGCAGTGAAGCCTTCTAAGAATTGCCTTCTCTATCCTAACAATGGAAGCTGAAAATATTCATTTGTTCTGCATCAAGGCCAAAAAAAGTGCAAAAGACGCAATCTGACCGGAGAGAAGAGCAAAACAAAGAGCACCAAAACCTCTGTGTGTACTCCGCAAATCCCCCAAGGATGACAGGTAATGACTGGATTCTTGGCAGCTTTATGATTTTTTTCCTGTGTTTTGATGCAATCTGCAAATAAGTATCCCCACGTTTTGTGAAAGATAACACTTTCTGTTTAATTCGGTCTTTGTCCCTGATAAATAAAACCAGCAGCTGCTGTCCTGACTTCAGATAGGCTGAAACAGTCACAGGCTAACATGAAGAGACTGCAACACTATACCTTAAGCGAAAGTGATGCTGGGCCTTCCCCTGAAAACAGTAGAGGCTGAAAGCCTGAGTTCGGAAGGGAATGCCCAGGAGTAGCCCCGCTTTAACTCACCCGGACTTCTGCAAACAAAAACATTTCTCAGTCTCAGGGAAGGCCACAGAAATTACATACGTATTTAGAGCTCATGCTTAATTCACTTCGTCTTAACCTCTGTCATGGATGAGGAAGTGCTTTCTAACTCATTTTCAAGACGACTATGTTGTTACCAACTATATGGCATCACTTAGTTAAGTTTTACTATGGTAATAACACACAAAACAATGACAGAAAGGCTCCTGATATTTACCATAGCTGACTTCCTTTCTGTATGATCTGCAACTTTCCATCTACATCAGTCAAAAATAACAGTGTGTTGACGTGGCCCATTGCTCTTGACTTTAATACCTGTCCCAGGCAGTTTCTACTGCTTTTGGCTCTGTCTTCATCTCCTCATTGCTCTTGCAGCTGCTATGGAGCACTTTTTTCATTAAGAGATGGTGCAAGTTCCAAGATCAGAAAGCAAATAAACCACTACTGATGCTTGTACCAAATTAAACTCTCTCTAATCTTTCTACTTCTATCTTTATTTATTCTACTAACTTAGTGGCTGGAACAAGTCTAAATATAAACAAAACTTCCTCTCTTCTCCATCTACACAGTCTAGACACATGGCTTCAAGGAGGAGTGTTGACATTGTTAAAGAAAACCTACAGTATGAAAATCCAGCAGTTTTCAACCTTTCCCAAATTATGACTCAAATGCTGTGAACTGGGATGAAATCGGGAATCTTCAGCCCACTAAATAACACAGAAAATGGAGCATGTTCATAATTCTTTGACACGTCCTCACAATTCTTCTGACGGCTCTCAGAGGGCTGCTTCTGGTGCTCTCTTAGGCTACAAATATAGGCAGATCAGACCTTTTTTTCTAGCCACTGTGCATTGAACTTGCACAGTGGCTAGAAGACACACTTTTCTTCCAGAGAAGCCTGTCAAGATTGAATATCTGGAAACTCTTGATAGAAATGTGTTTTTAAGACAGTGGAATTATCTCTTATTGAAAATGGTTGAAAAATCCATCCGGAGGCCTTTCAGAAGCAAACATCACAATTATCTATGGATAGACGGATGAATGGATGATTTCATGGGTCCTTTGTATTTCTGTAATTCTGCTTCTTTCTCTGCCTAGGTGCAACATTAGCTGGCCCACACTCCGAACATGACAAAGTAGGAAATGCATCAAGGCAGGAGTTCTTAAAAGTCACTGAAATATGGAATCTAAAAATGGATAAACATGATTGCAGTGATCTAGACAGTGAAATACTGGGAAAGACTTTTGGTCTACTTGTATTAAATAGTTTTTGAGAATGATTAATTTGCTAGTTCCACTGGCTCCAAAACATGCAGGTACAAATTAATACACAAGATAAGGGGAACTGTTCTTCCCCAGGCTATTAGCTTAAGACCATGAGGTTTGTAATCCCCAATTTCTACCTATGTATTAATAACCTGTGTATGTAGTTGATTGACCAACCATGCCTGGCCACAGAAAGGAAAAGTTGTGTTGTGAAGTTTCTTTTCTTCTTCCACAGCAAGAAAGAAATTTGAGTCACCTGGGTCATCATGGTCCTCTGAGGCTCCTCAGAGAGTCACCATAGTCAATCTCCTTAGTAAACAGTAAAACGGTAAAGGTAAATTTAATCAAATTGATGCAACTTTTATGAAGAACATTGTGGGAAGGAATATTTCAATATCTAGCCATCGTAATTTTCTAGGTATATGTCACTGTAAGCTGCTTTTACACATGATGAACACAGTCACTAATGCCCTTTTACAGGAACCAAAATCTATTGTGAATGTTTCATGGGGATATGCTAACTGGCTTTATTTATTCACCCAGCTGTACTAGCCACGGCAAGTCCACTGTCATATTCCCTAATAATGTCCTATAATGGTGGTGAAAATCTGCCTGTTGTAAGAGAACAGCCATTGCACTAAAAAGTAGACCTTCGCATTTTTGCCTCTCCTGTACCGTTCCTGTATTCTTCGAGGCTAAAGGAGGCTGCTGTGAGTATCTCACTTGATCTCTGAAAAACAAGCTGTAGCAATTTTGTCCGGTAACACCTGCAATGAAGGATATTAGGATATAGTCTTCCTTGCCATGCAAATAAACTCTCATCGGACTCAATAACTGCTCATGGAACTAGACAACATCCTTTATAAAAGCTTCCAGTCCTGATTTACTTATCTGAAGTGCTGAAAAATTAACAACTTCTCTCTTGATAGCCTGACCACCCCACTATTAAAAATCCATGTCATGTTCCTGAATTGCATTTTCCTAACTTGAGTTTTCAGACCTTGCATTTCATTATGGCTCTGCTAGGCATAAATAATGGTACAGGCTGTTCTTTCCAGGATTCTCTGTAGTGATATATCTCTGAGATATGTGTTTCATTTGATTCAGGCAAAAACTATGGTGAAAGCTTATTCTTTTCCAGCTCAGATTACTGTGCAGTATACTGCACTTGGTACAAAGACGTGAGCTGTAGCTTAGTGTCAAACCATTCTTAAACACTTGCATGTTACACA
Organism: Sula dactylatra; assembly: GCA_013389905.1. Classification (NCBI taxonomy): domain Eukaryota; kingdom Metazoa; phylum Chordata; class Aves; order Suliformes; family Sulidae; genus Sula; species Sula dactylatra. Next base: position 455,589 of record WEKW01013546.1, on the reverse strand, counting down.
CACACAGATGCTACATGATTCCCACAGGCCCAGTGCTGTTGTAGCCAAGTGTCCCACTCCTGGCATTGTTGCACCCAGAAAGTTATCCTTTAACAGATGTGCTTGTGTCTTAGGGCTAATCCACCCAATTCCATCCACTTCCAGCTTTGGCTACCCACGTAATATATCTGCCAGCTTCTGTTCATTCTTGTGTGGGAAGCAATAATTTCCTGAAAAATGAACTGAAAACTTTACAAAAATATATGTATCTGGGGGGTGGGGTAAGGTGATGTGGTAGGAAAGGAGGAGTTACTTTCTTTTTGCATTCTTCTCTTAAAAGACTTTCAGCGCACTTGCATGTCTCTGCCTTCTAGTCTTTGCCTTTGCTTTTGTAATAGTGTATTTGTGGGTGCAGATCTTACAGGCATTGTGTTGCTGACTTTGCAGTTCCGCCATTTTCTTCTTTTGGATTAGATTATTTGGGCTTTGACGCTCTGAACTCATCAGGGATCAGATGCTGATCCCTAAATTAATTGTACCAGAAACAGCAATTCCCTGTTGTCAGCAAGAGTCTCTTCTTCCATCAGAATGGACTGGGTCTCTCTCCCACACATACATAAGCACACAACTCCACTTGCACAATATCTGCGTACCCATTCTTTTCCTCTCTTTGGCCTCCCCATATTAAAACATAAAAATACATCATCTCACTTCTGGCTGTGAATACGCTTAAAGATGAAAGCCAGAATGTCAGAGAACTCAGTTTCCTGACATGTTCAGAGGCTCACATGGCTCTCTGAAAGCAAGAACTATTATTTTCCCCTCCACACTCACCCAGATATTTCCTTCCTATGCACAATTCTTGTCAGTTTTTGCAACGGTAGAAATTTTTGCAATGGTACAAGGGAGGAAGGTGATGATAATGAGGGACTACTGAATTTTTCTGACATGTTGGCCATGGTGATCTTACAGGGGGTCATATCTGCATGTTTTTTCTCGTAAAAGCAAAAATAAAAGTGAAAACTCCCAGGACACCAGCATCAGCGACAAATATTCATGTGTTTCTTTCTACAGATATCCCACTTCTGCCCATCAGAGTATGTAATAGAACAGAAACTCCAGCATCGTTGTTTTGTGGAACTGGTGAGGCTCAATTATTTCATGCCTTTAAAAGTGGACAGTCCTTGCTTCAAGGCTTCCCAGTCTAGTACCGTAGCACAGTCTGGCAGCATGGGTTCACAGGAACAGAGGTCATTAGAGATATTGCAAGTCGTTAGGTATAGTTCTTCATAATTTTCATAACTATATCATATAACCCCATTCAGAAATTCATCACACACCAACATAAAAAGTAATTGGGTTGCTTTTCCTCCTCTCTACTCTTACTGGGGGAGGAACAGGGCACATTTATGCACAAAGAGTTTTCTTTCTTTTAGCACTCGAGCTATCGAGTTTAAAGATAACTCAAACACCTCTAGCCCATGTGACAGCCTGCACTTTGAGAATAACTCCGGTGTCTGTATATAAGGCTCTTTGTTTCCCCGACATCCTAATATTCTTTCTCCTTACCTGCTCCAGTTTGAATTTTAGTTACTAATCCTACTTCTAAGACAAACATGTTGGGGCAATGGCACAAGATAGAGTTGTGACACCATTTAATTCCATTTCTAATCTGGCTTCTTATACAAGTCATTATTGCTTAACGCTGGCTGAGAAATATGAGAAATACTCATATGGGATATATAAAAGGCAAACCTCAAAAATGCAACAAAGAACCACTGGGAAAAAAGAAATCCCCAAAAGCAAAAACCTGATAACCATCTATTTCTTCGTCCTCAGCTCCTTGGGCTACAGAATTATCAGTTCCCATCAGACCTCACACAAACAAATCTATCCGGTCTGTAGGTTGTAACACAGCTTTCTGCTGAGGACACAGTGACAAACAATAGCTTTGATCACCTAACCACTGCAAACTTTTATTTATTTATTTATTTATTTTCTACATTGCAGGCATGGTTTTGCAACCAAAGGTCATTCGAATAAAGCAATTTGGCCTGTGCCCAGTACAGCAATGTTTACCACAGTACACTCTGTTCAACTGTTTTGGTACTAGAAGTATCTGTCCTATGTCTATCAGGGGATTTTATTATCATTATAATTTAGATTTTTGGCTATGTTATTTTTTACTTCAGCTTTTGGAATGGGATGGGATGGGATGGGATGGGATGGGATGGGATAAAACTCTGCCTGGGAATTTTGGTAGATACCTTTTAAATGTTTACTGTCTCGGTGCCTGATTCACTGACCATACAACTTCAGTGTCCATTCTGTTTGATTCCTTTTTTAAATGACACATTTTTTAGTTTCAAATCCATGAGAAAACAAGTGATGCAGATAACCAGGGACACTGGAAGGCAACCTGACTGAGTAGTGTAGCTGTATTTGGAGACAGGTCTGCCACAGACATCTTCACAAACTAGTACAACGGCACTAGAATTATCTCTGTGGCATGATGGAAGAACAGAGTGAGTTTCTTGTCCTCTCTTCATTTTTTCTAGTTCTGCTTTCACCTTTAAAGCAGTGCTCTGCCACTTCTCTTCATTCTTGTGCTACAGATCTGCTCCCACTGTGGGCTCAGAGCCCCACTTGTTTCCTTGAAGGGAAATAAGATGTCACTATCTTCTGTCCTGGTCAGCTTTGCAGGCAGCTCGCGAAGAGTCGTTCCCTTCCGTGGAGCTGTTGGTTCATTTCAGCGAGGTGTGCATGTGCAAATCCATAGGGATTAGAGTTAGCTGAGGTGACACCAAGTGTGTAAATCGCTCAGTATAGTAACCAGGTGACTGAGGCGGAGCTGGCAAAATTGACACTCCCCATTCTCCTAGGCCCTGATCCCATGACTGATGAAAACATTTATGTGATTTAAAGCCTAGAAAAAGACATGTCACGGGCAGAGGAAAGCAAAATAGTTAGATCCATTATCGTTCACTAAAGATGACAAAAAGATGACATAACTTCCATGCTGTCCACAGATACTCCTTACATCTGTTGCCACCAAGGGAGTTTGAAAGGAGACCGGCTTTCCAACTGTTTATACTCTTTCATATGGAATTGATCCCCCTGCCTCAGGACTTCGTTTCGGTTGACTGTATGTTCCTTGAAAGACCTCATGGGCCATTGTTCCCCTGCCACACATGACTTAGCTTGCAGGTTTTTCCTGCTTTCCTCCGAAACTGATGATTAGACTCAGGTACAGACGAGATGTAGGAATTGTGCACTTGCATTTCTAGTGGTATTGTAGGTGACTGGTTGATAAGTCTTGTTCACACGCTCATGGCAAGAGGAATTGCTAGATCAAGGCCTACGACGTAATTTCACTTCCAGGTCAGTCTGATGGGGACCACAACAAACTGTTTCATCCTCATCTGCAGCACAGTTAGTGTTGTAGAACACTCACAGTTTTATTCAACAAATTCACTGCTCATACAGGTCCTAGTTCTTACTGCTTTTCACTTAAGATATAACGTAGCTTTGGCTCTTGGTCTTACTGAGGTTTGAATTTGTTACAGGACGTTGTATGTGCTATTCTAAATTAAATGTTTCTTGCATGGTTATGCCCCTGGCAAGTGATACTGCCAGAAAACGGTGAGTTGGAGATGAGGACCAATCTAGGAGTATTTTCATTACCACTAAGAGACTGTTAGGATGACTTCTTGAAAAAAAAGTCATGTCCCTTTCACAAAATCTGCAAAAAACTCCACAATACTAAATGAGACAAGCTAAATGAAAAAACAAAAATCAGTAATTTAAAAAAGAGAGCAGAGAATATTCCCACAGCAAAGAAAGAGAAAATAGAGGTCTTTATTATGAAAGTTTCCTGAAGAGACTATGTGGATTGTAGCATTTCTCTCCAATTACATGTAAAGATAAACCATAGCACTGCACATATCAGATGAAGGGCTGGGTATTTCCAAACATCTAATTAATTTCTCCAAAAGAAACTCTCATCTGTTGCGAGTGAACATTACATCATCATAAAGAAGAAACATGTACAGCAAAGAGTCCAGATAGTCTTTACTGATCATATTACGCAATAAACCCTGGCAAAATTAATTAAGATGCCCCTAAGAAGAAATGCATAATAAACATCCCAAACTTTTCTGGTCAATCATAAAGACACCCCATAAATTTCCAATGAAACACCGGCCCCTTCTGTCAGCTTGCAAAATTTCAACAAGAGAGAAGGGGAAGCTTACAGGAAATACAGTGCCAAACCTGCTGCAAGGAGGGAGTCAGATTTAGGACGTATCAGAATTTAAAAAGAGGCCACCTGACAAGACTCTCATCTAGAAAATGAATAATGACATTGGCCAGAAATTGTAGAGAAAGGCAAACACACACATGAGTTTGAGGTTTCATGAAAACATTTAAGCTATCATATTTCTGTTGTGTCTGGAACATCTTACACATGAAGATGAGATCCTTGATAACTTACCTGGAAACCCATTAGTCTCCATTCTCCATCATAGAGTTTGTAAACAATGGCCAGACACATTGGCAGCATTCACTACACCACGATGGTTAGAAGAATGAGTTCACACTCTTTACTAAGTCATCTACAGCACACTAAGACCACAGAAAAGAGTACTCCAATGATATAAGATGAACAATAGCATCACAGAAAACCAAAAGAGGCCCCAGAGACCAGACAATCCATCTTTTTACCACTAACCAAGTTTAATCAAAGCCAACCACTCCTGACAGATGCATGTCCAACCTGTTCTTAAGGACCTCCAGTAATGGAGGCTTCACCGTCTCCCCAGGCAATCTATTCTAGTGATTTCATTCTCCCTTGCCCATACTTTTTTTACCTTATGTCTTGCTTTAATCAATTTGCTCCAGTTTAAGCACATTATTTCTTGTCTTATCCAGCATGAGCCTAAAGAACAGATTACTCCCTTCCGTGCAACAGCATCTTACATATTTGCAGACAGTTATCTGTCTTTCTAGATTATAAAGACAGGTTATAGGATCTCTAATGATTTTTTGTTATTCTGTTTGCAGGCTCTTCAGCTAGTTTGTATCTTCTTTGGAGGGTAGCCACAACTAAGTGTTTTATTTGAGGCTTTACCAAAACTTAGTTGAGCCACAAGATTACTTCACCTGTTTTGCTGGCTGTAGTCCTAACTAAACATCATATTATCAGTCTTTTTTAAAACAGTAAGACTTTACTTTGTGTTCAGTTTGTGATCCACTATACCTCTACACTCTTCTCTGGACAGCCATTCACCCCCCATCTTGGATCTTGGCACCTGGTCACTCCTTCCCAACTGCATTGATCTCTGTTTGTCCTCTCTGTACTACCTCTTACAGTTTCCCAGTCAGTCTTCCTATTTGCCAAGAGTATTAAGAACTCTAGTGTTGTCTTTTAACATCTGCCATGTCTCCAGTTTCTGCAAAATGGCAGTTTCTGCAGCTGCCATTTTAGTAAGCTTACTTCTCATTTCTTTATGCAGCACATTAACGGAGACATTAGTGTAGTTGAGCCTAGAACAGATTATTTTGAATTCGCATCTGGAACATTTCATCAATAATTGTTGATAAAGCCTCCCTGGGTACTGATTCCAAACCCTTTTGTGCACAACAAGTTTCCCAGTGATCATGTTTCCCTAGTTTGCTTATGATAGTATCACATGATACATGTCAAACCTCAAATCACCTTTAGCCATCCTCCCTACCCATAATGTCTGTTCAGCATGTCAGGACAAGAAATCAAACAATTTTGACATGATTTACTTTTAGCACCTTCGTGTTGGTGGCTATTGCCTTCTGTTATCTTCCAATGCTTCCACTCTTCTGGTATTTATATACAGCAAAGACTTAGGAGAATCAGGTGGGTAATACTAGGAAATTCTCAAGAGTTGAAAAAAAAAAGTAGAATCAAATTCAAAAGTAGAATCAGAAATCCCATTTCCAAGAAGAAAAGGGTTTGGAGACACAATGGGGGGTTTTTTTTGTCATTGTTGTTGCTGTGCTTGTTTCAAAAAAAAGCACACTTTTTAGGAGGCATGGTGTCAGCTGAGGAATGAGAACAGACACATTCCAACTAAACAACAGTGTAGTCAGAATTACACCAGAGTGTGGAATGGTTGATTCATGCTCTGTTTAGTCATGGCAAACACAATGTATAGAAAACATATACTTGGTAAACTGATGTTTCGAGCAAGTCTTGTACCAGTGTCAAGAGACTACTCTGCATGACTGGCTATTAATCCTGAAAGTCACAATGTGCAAAGACACACCACAAGGCAAATGTTTTAATTACAGTTATATTTTGGAGTTCTCAGATTATTGCTTTGCCATAAAATATTATTCAGGGACAGTGAACATGGAGAACTGTTAACTGTTCATGGACCGTGTTGATTTCCGCAAAGAAATGCATATAAGAGTGACTCCAAAAGTATGTTAGTTTCTGTTCAAATAATATACAGGCAGGGCACGTGAGGACAATTTTTGCAGTTATGACAAGTCCATTATGGCAAATCTATTTGCTAGTAAATGGCTTCGCCCTATGGACTTTCCTATTGCAGAAAGAAGTCCCAATGAGCTAAACCCCATTGTTATTGTGTTGCCTTTTTTGGTGCCAGCAAGATCTATATGGTAAGGCACATCGTAACGCCCATTACTACAGACAGTTCTGCTGTATCTGACTGAAATAAAGAGCACTGTTAAGAAAATCCTGCATAGTCTCCCATACAATGAGCCTGCCAGGGTGGACCTTCCGGACAAACAGTGCTAACCTGATGAAGTCTGTATCACAAAGTGCTCTAGATTCTGCTTTGAAAACCAGTTTTGTTTCTGCAGTATTTGTACACAGTCCAGGAATGAAAGAAATGTTTATTTGTACGTCAGGACAGCAACCTTTTATAGACATTCTCTTGACCTCACTGTGTTAGCTGAAGCTCGTTCATCACCATCCACAATGTGAGGGTGTCTGCTCTCCCAGTTTCACCACTGGAACACTATACATGTTGAGTTTGGAAGAGAGTACTTGCATGATCCCATCTGCCAACAGAGCTGTGGGGGTGGAAACTTCTAGCTTGTGAGTGGGGCTGAGCAGCTGGGACAGCGCTGTCTTCAGGCAGCACAGCTGTTTGAAAAATTAATGTCTTTTTGTAGTCTTCCAGGACAGGTCACAGAAGAACACAACGCTAGTCATTTAAACTAAAATAGCAGAAGAGACTGGGAGCAGGCATAATTTCAACTTGTTGCTCCCATTAAATGTTTACAGAGGGGAGGGATTACAAAAGTACATTCACTGAGTCTGCCATCAGAAATGAGAAATGATGCAGAGTGGAATGAAGTCCAGGTGTACAATCCCACAAAGCCTTGAGGAGTGTTGCACAATTTGAGAAGCTACCTCTCACTACAGAGAGCCGTACAACTTCTTTGACCCAGGGCAGCATCTCCAGGGTTTTGTGGGGCCCACCAGTGAACCAGAGTGTGGAAGAAAGCAGCTCACAGTCTTCACGCGATCTCTGAAGCAGTTCTTACTGTCCCTCCATTTTATGCAAATAAAATAGATAAGATAAACAAAACAGTCACTAATTCAACAGGTAGCTGTATTTTTGAAGGGTTCTGACATGTTAAATGACCAGGAAGTGTCAATACCAGAAAACTACTGGTGAATGCTGCCGGAATAGCAGAGGAAAACTAATTCAGAAAAAAACAAGGCCTAAATGAAGGACAGGCCTTTTAGAAACCTTGGACTCATCATGCTGTAATAGGACCCATGTCTTACGGTATTGTGCTTTCATGGAATCCATACATGAAGAAGTGTAATAGGAAGAGAGTGATAAAAAGGACCACGCTTGTCTGCTTCTGTCACCTTTGCTCCAGTTTGGAGAACAGACAAAGAGACTTGCATCTCTGTGTCATTACCTCGAAGTTGGTGGTCAGAAGGCAAGATGTAAAAGTTATTCTCTGAACTGTCGTGGTAGTGTTCCTCAGCAGAAGCTAGAGAATGTCCTAGTTACAGCAGCTCAGAGCTGTAACCTGTCAACCAGCCCGTGCATGGTTAGGTTGTAAATTGCTGAGCCACCTCTCTTTGTGACCTGCAGACTACTCTGGCTAGACCTTTGATTTTAGTTCCCTAAATTCCTGATGCTGCTGGAGAAATATGAAAAAGTTTGTTTTCCAGATCTTCCTTTTCTATAACTCACAGCTTCCATATTGTGTATTCCTACCACTTTAACAGCATTTGCCTTTGAAATAACACTTCTGCCTGAGAATAGCTATTTTCCTAACTAAATAGAAGTCTGTGTTATGCAAACATTCAAAGTGCATAGAGCTATTAACAGGACGTTGTCCTGGCTAAAGTATCTAAATAGATATGTACATTATGTGCATATGTGGAGAACAAACACACAGTTGTCACAATAGTTTTTAAAAACAGGTTAAAATACCTTCGGGAATTATATAAATAGGGCTGGTCCTGCCTGGGGAACAGGGGTATGTAGAAGATGCCCCTCCTAGCCTAACAGACCAGTGAATTTTTTTGGGGCAAACATTAAAAGCAAAACAATGTAGTGGGGAAGAAAAAGTCACAGAATAAAGCTAGTTTTCCAGCTCCCACTGCAGATTTACCTGTTAAACTACAGCAGACACCTTTAAGCATCTTCTGGAGAGATGAAACAATTTCCACTGTTAGGAACGCTTTTAGCAATCCTACAGTAATCCTAATTTTAGATCATTTTTCCATTAAACTTTGCCAATTCCATAGTTTAACAGTAAAGTTATTTCATTCAGCTAGACAGCAAACAATTTATTTGCGATTTCCCCACTTTGGGTGCACGCTGGAGCATCTTTCTGAAATGCTGCACTTAATTTGAACATCTCACTGAGGGTGACACACACAAGCTGTTGCAGTAAGAAGAAAATCCTCATCCAGCAGAGTAACATAAGCAGTGTATGTGCACCTAAGAAGTACGACTAAAACTAAAGATTATAAATTTTGTAGTTGGACATTATGGCTACGTGCTGTCTCGTTTTTTTCCTTTTGGGAACAATGAGGAAAGCATTTAGCTAAAGCATTTGCATAGGTAATGTTGCCGTCTTACTTTTGTTCTGAATTGACAACTGAATGCATTTTATGCATGAAATATGGAGCATAAGTACTGCTCCATCAAGGGGAAAACATATTATGGTAGTAGAGAATTCAAAAAAGAAGTGGGGATTAAAGGGCCATTAAGCTTCTTGCATTGGTTTTAATAGCACTAACTCACAAATATTCTTGTGTACTGATGGACTGTCTCTCACCACAAATTCTAGGTGCAGACTCTAGAACTGCTGAAGAGGAATATAACAGTATGCCAATATTTGAAAAGACTAGAGAAAATCACATAGAACTGGGGAAAAAAAGTAAAATTTTAGGATTTTTCGTTCCACTATCAGCAAATTGAGATGCCTCAGAGGAGGACATAGGCATAGTTTCAAACTGTCTTGAAAGATCTGAGAACTAGTGGACATCTGGCATATGAGGAGTTCTGGGTCACTTTGTTCACTGTGTCCTCTTACTTCTGTGGATATTCCATGCAGATCCCATGGGATTAATATAAAGCATTCAGCGACCATCTTAACTTCATTCAACTTCAATCTGTGTTGCTTATCCTGGTTTCTCACATTTATCCATACAGCTCTCCATGTCCCTACACTTGCATTTCACAACAGGGCTACCCTTACCAATTTTCAAATGAGCACAAGTATGCCTGAACCATCCAGCTACTGCTGCTGCTGCACAGACCACAGTGAAGAGAGACACCCCATCGGAAGGAGGTGGAGGAGGGGGTAACCTTCTGGTGCTGGAAACAGTTCAGCAGCAGGAAAGCTGTCTTGGCTGCTCCAGGACAGCCCCCAAAATGCCTTATGTGAGCTATGTCAGCTACAGCCATGAAGGAAAACACCTGGAGGGTGTTTCAAAGGGCAGTGATCATTTGGTCGGCCAGCCATAACTGCCAGACATTGCAAACACAAATAAAAATGGATGGACTATTTGATGGATAAGGAATTGGCTGGATGGCAGCATCTAAAGTGTGGCAGTCAATGGCTCTGTGTCCTATTGGAACAGGTTGCCTAGAGAAGTTGTGGATGCCCCATCCCTGGAAGTGTTCACGGTCAGGTTGGATGGGGCTTTAGGCAACCTGCTCCGTGGTGAAAGATGTCCCTGCCCACGGCAGGAGGGTTGGACTCGATGATTTTTAAAGGCCTCTTCCAACCCAAACCATTCTATGATCCTATGATCCTATGAAAACCAATTCCTTTACTTCCTACAGGGAAACTCACTTCTGTTTCCCAATGACGGGAATCCATTTTATAAATGTCAAACCTCAGTTGCAATTGTTTCAGCAAAACTGCCCTCTGCCACAAAGTACAATTCAGCCCTGGTGTGAGCAGCTGCAACAGCGATACTGGAATTGCTCAAGCTCATTATATCCACCTGGTAACTTCCTGGTGCTCCCTTCTTTCTGCATCCTTGTCACACAGATGCTGCCACAGCAAAGCTACCTGTGCACGAGAGCTTTGGCCAAATGAGTAACACTGCCCCACGTGCTTCAGGCTCGACCCGTTCCCCTATGGCAAGGAGCTCCTGAAGAGCCACTGGGAACTCTCTTCTCACACCCCAAAAATCTTTCGGGAGTCTTGTCACTGTGGTTGTAGATGAGGAAACAGTGTGAGGGCTAAAGCATGCAGTAATGACGCATGGTGCTGCACATTTATGTGAGGATTTGGAACCTATTCCACAAGCAAAGGATGGGCCAGTGAGTTACATGAAGCAATGGTACTATTTAGGTTATTTAAGGTGAGGGGCTTTTTTTTTTAGAAGCTGTTTACCACACAGCCTGTGAATTGCAGGCTTCATCACATCTTAGAGGTCTAGATAGCTCAGAACAGAGCAGCAAGTGCCCACCTGAGAAAAACTGCATAACAGCAGCATTTCACAGCAAGTTTAACCCAAAACACCAATTTTCTTCAGCTCAGCCAGAGCAAGCAAAAATTTGTGTGCTGCTAAATACTGGTGGAGGTGTCTATTGTCTTTGCTGAGTTCAAGCAGCACTGAGCTGTAGATTCAATAGTACACCAAAATTATTTTACCTTCACAAAAGAAAAAATCCTGGAAAGTGCTGTTGACCATCATCTCCTACTGAAGGTGGCTGGAGAAAACGGGTGTGTGATACCTTACTGAATGGGCCCTGTTTGATTAAAAGCAGCACTGTGCAGTCAAGAAGAAAATATTTGCCCACGGATCTCACTTCCGATTTAAAATTAGGCCCTGACGTCCACAGTGTGTGTGCCATTTTTTTCTCTCAGGAAACCACATAGTCCCACTACCGCTGCCACGCTCCCTGGAACAACAGCGTGGTGGGAGAGCTGCTGAGCAACTGCATGCACTGTGCGGCCACGATCTGAGGCATTTTAGGTCTCCTCCTGCCACCATTTTCACCTCTTCTTCATTGTCCTCCCCTCTGCCCTGGCTGCTACCAGAGCACATTACTCGCTATTTAAAGGCCCTCAGGTTGAGCAAATACTGCAGGAAAGCTGCATAAAAGCATCTTCTGAGAGCGCTCGCAGGCACTGACTTGGACCAATTATTGCAAGAAGCCCTAAAATACACAATTTAACTTCATTCCGTCAAACCCGACGAGGCTGACACACAGCAGCTCACTCTTCAGAGTGACTGTGAGCTCCAGGCCTGGCGACAGGCACGTGAGGGGGCGGCAGGCCCGAGGTGGTGCCACGCCCGCCGCCGCTGCNCACACAGCGCCTCACACACTGCCTCACACACTGCCTCACACAGCGCCTCACACACCGCCTCACACGCCGCCTCACACACCACCTCACACACCGCCTCACACGCCTCCTCACATGCCGCCATGGCCACACTGAGGGCGAGCCCCAGCCGTCGGCAGGACAGACGGAGGTGGAGGGCAAACACCCACGCGTGGCCCTTTCCCTGGAGGAGCGGGAGGGGTGCGTGCTGCCACCTTCTGCTGCCCTGCGAGCAGGGGAGCACCGCTCCCTCCCTCAGACGGGACCACCAGCCCGGGCACGGTCCCGGCCTCCTGCAACCCCACGGCAACCTTCCCAGCTGGGTAGACATGTCATGATATTGCAGCGCCTAGTGTCCATAGCTGCTACTGCTGTCAGAAATGGCTGAAAGGGCAAGACCTGCCATGAGTGTGTGGTGCTCAGACATGTACTAATCCTGAAAAGCCGGTGTGAGATGTGTGGTAGGGCAGGATACCCACCCTCACCCAAAATGTGCTCCCCCGCCTCCTTCCCTTGGGGCTGCAGCTGCGGGTCCCCTCCAGCGCTGGCTCCGTGAGGCCACCCAGCACCAAGGCTCTCGCTCCCCTCTCCTTGACTGTACCCATCTCATCTCCCTGTTCTCACCTCGGTGTCCCCTTAATTGTCAGGGAAAGCAAATGGTGGCCGCTGTTTCAGGCGTGTTCACTTGGCAGCTGCAGCACCCCCACAGACAGGACAGCCTGCAGGCAGTGAAAGGCCGCGGCCCCAACAGCAGCGGGTCAGCCGCCCCGGGCTGCGAGAGGGGCCCCATTCTCCAAGTGATGCTGGAAGGAAGCACGGCGGGTCCTCTTGGTTCTCCCACGCTGCCCAGACCCCGGAGTTGCTCTGTGGGGCGTCTCTCTGTCATTTCTCCACAACATCACGGCACGCTTTTGTGAGGGCAGTGGGCCTGGGCTGTGCCGTGCCAGGGATGTGGAACCAACCCACCACCCAATGAAGATTTGAGGGACACTGGAAACCAGGTCTGAATACCTTCAGCAATTGTGTCGATTGTCATCCAAAAAGCCAGAGCTGTAGATTGCCGTCAGCAATGCCATTCTACTGCCCAGAGTGGTAGTGTTAGCACCTTCTGCGTGCTGGCATTATGAATTTACTACGGACAGATTTTTCATTGTCCAGTGTTAGTAGCATCACTAACACCATTCCTCATTGGTTTGAAAACTGCCTTTGCGCTTTCCTCACTTCTCATCTCAATACACTTGCAAAAATGTTTAAAATCTCTTTAATTCTCCTTGTTTTCAAATTTTGTCTTTTGTTGTTCTTGTTGTTGTTGGTTTTCCTACCTTTGCCATCTCTGCAGCTAAGCAAGAAGCGGCAGAATCCCCCAGATTTCTTTTTCTTCTACTTCTTGAGAACCTTCTCACAAAGCCATAACACTGATCCCTTTTCTTGCAATTCCCTTCACAGTGAAAGTGCTCTGCTTTCATTATCATGACTTCATATTTCCCTACTTTATATTTTCTTTAACTCTGTGAAAGTTTAAGTAACAGTCAAAGTTAGATGCTACTAGATTAAATGATGGCATTTTTTCTACCTGCTTTGCCTTGGTGGTGTCAGAAGATACCAGGCTTTGGAGACTGCGGGTAGCGTAGTACTTCCTTTATCCCCACAGAGCACCATTGTCACCAGTTTCTTCCTGTTGCTGTGCTGGAACAATTCCTTACTCTCTCTTCAATTAGCACACCCTCACTCTTCTAAGCTCCTCAGGCAGTCTCACATTCTTCAATCTGTTCCTTCCTGCACAGATGTCTGTCTTTTTTCTAGAAGAAAAAGATGCCATCCAAAAAGGCTAAGATGCCTTTTTCATGGTGCAAGCATCTGGCTGTCATTGTTCGCATACAGTTCCCTGGCTAGCCCACGCTTCTGAACTCTCCCTCAGTGGTGATCAAGAATTCACACTACCTTTCTGGTTTTGCTTTAGTTTTCTTTCTTTGGTTTCCTTCCCAAAGGTTTAGGATTCCTGTCCAACCCATAAATCTTTTACATTTGCTAGTCAGACAGTAATGCCTTAGCACAGTCAATATTACAGACAGCACTGCCTTCCTGATGATTCTTATGGTCTTGCCTTTTTTGTCTGGTGTGCCTGTGTGTGTCCTGGCATACCACTCAAGGAACAAAACTGAGTTTCAGTTTGGCCCACCTAAGCACACCACTGGTGAGTCTCAGCATGTACCTTCCAATTCTCCAAAAACTCCTTTCTTACCTTAAGCAGGATTTAATTGATGACTTCTAGAATTCAGCACAGAATGCATGAATTGAGGAAGAGTGGCATAAAGCTTCTCACCTTTTTCCTTTCAGAACTTTCTCGGCCTCTGGCAGACCTGAACCACTTCCAGATTAGTCAGAGGGGGACACTGCAGGACAGCAGGCAGCATTGGCTCCCACTCCACACAAGCCCGGCAGAGCTTTATGCTTTTTCCAACCCTGCTGCTAGTTCTGAAGTGAAGCAGTCAAGCCCTAGGCACAAATCCATAGTGTATTTATGTGCAACAGTGCCACTGGAAGGCAAGGCTGGCCTGGCAGCATTAGGTTATTTGTTTCATCTTTAGAGGTTCTGGTATATGAGATCAACATGAAGGCTTCAGCTGTAAAAAAAGCAATTTTACATTCCATCTCTTTGATTGCATTGTCACGTGTTGGAGTTTGCTTAGAAACTTGAGAAGCAAATCAGTCAGCAAGTCCTCTTCCTTTCAGCTCTTTAGATCTGGTTCTTCTCTTTCCTCCATAATTGTAACATGACCTTCTGTTACCTTCTGCTCTTCCATCACTAACACATGCTTGTACCCTTCTGGTTTTAATCTCTACTGGTTTTACATTTCAGCTTTATCTTGTTGTAAACTATGATCTAAAGTCAGGGTATCTTGGGTGCATGTTCCAACATGTACTTCAGCTACAGAGCATGATACGGATCCAGTTTTGGAAAATAAGTCCTTTTTTCTCTTTACTGTTTCTCCAGTCATGTGATCGTGTGACAGGTGTCTTCCACCAAACAATAAATCCTCCTTCACACAACTCCTTAAGAATGGTGAAAATCACGATTTAAATCTGCTTCCGTATGGAAAAAACGCTGTTATACCAGAAGATGCTAATGATGGTTAACAAACATGCCTGTGATGTTGGGAACCCAAGATCTTGATAAAGCTAGTGGAAGACGTGGCTACCTGTCATCCTGATAAATGGAAGACATCGCTACGCACCTTTCTGTAACAACAGTATAAACAAATTAAATGCTGCTTTGCAAGTGCTAAACAAGAACGAACTGTGGTGAAACACGATGTTTTCCTCGGAAACTGTCTACCAGTGCTTGTGGGCATTGCAGCTTTGTCTGGCTTTGTGTTCAAGGCAGAAGGCAATTGGAAAGCCTGAGAACTCATTGGGACTTTGATGCAAGGGGAGAACAAAAAACAGCACTTCAGGGCACAGAACTGGCTAGAAAAGTGTGTTTGGAGACTGCTAGCAAGGAAATTTCTAGCTGTTGCTGACCTTTACTGTGTTTACAGAAAGAACTTTTGACACCTGTAAATAGGAAGGAATGAACTGAGAAAAGATCTGACTCACATCATCATTTTCACCTCATAACAGAAACAATTCTGAAAGGTTTCAAGTACTAACTATGTGGACCAAGAGGCAACATGCCTTGAAAACAAGCTGTCTTTTGAGCACTGCCACCTAATTTCTTTACTGGTATTCATTCCACATCCCTTTTCAACTCTCCCAACAGCTTCCTGGCATCTTCTGTTGCAGAGTCCACCCACATTGTCTAATCCATTTCTGCTAGTCCATCCCCTTGACTCCCTCCCATTCTCCTAACTGCCACCCTGGCAGCAGCGCACGAATAGCAGAATAGGTCGCACCTGAGCTCATGCTGTAGCTTTTCCTTTCATGAGAGTCTTACTTGGGATGTCTCATCTACCACCAACACCACAGATTGCACAAAACTGGTAGCGAATTGGTTTCTGTAAGAGCTTTGCTGTTGAGCCACATCTGAGTGAAGCTAGCAGTGGCTTCAAAAGGTAACGAGGAGGCTATTAACAAATAGCTATAAGGACAGAAAGGCAAAATAGTTAGATAAGCCTTACTCACGTAGGAAACCAGGTTAAAAAGAGACATTGTTGGCAGACAGTGCTGCTGATATATTCTTTCAGGGAAAGTAAACAGTAATGCTGTTCTCCAGTTTATCAGAATCACAGGTGAGACTCTAAAATAGCGGGAGATAGTGCTTCAAAATCATTCATTATTCATATTTCTGAAAAGAGCACTGTGGAGAAAAAAAAGATTGTTTCTGAACTTTCAGACTATTTTTTTGGTTATCCAGTGCTACTGGGAGAGCTTTGCTTTAAAAGCCTGCTTTCAAAACAACAAAACAATGAGACCAATGTTTGAATGCAGTCATCTGGCACTAGGAGCTAAAGCTATAAGATTTGAACATTGCATGGTTAACGATGGAGTGTTGGCAACACTGAGTGAGTGACAATCCAACTGAAATCCAAGTTTCACACAGTTATCTCAATGTGCTTCCCCCGTTTCTTGAAGAAACTCAGTATTTCCTCTCTGCAAAACATCAGACTGATTCCTTTCTCTGTACAAAACAATTTGTGATACTGGGTAAGAAAGAATTTCATTGTGAATAACCTTTTGGGATTTTTATTAACATCTCATATGGGTTTGGGTTTTTTCCCTGTCTTTAAATTTAATTTTATACTAAGTTTATAACTGTGACTCTATAGGTTTTTCTCTACCTATATAATATCAAGAAAACAGAACTAAAATCTGTGGAATGGTAATAATGTTCTTTTCTGTTTTTTTAATCTGAGATAAGATTATTTATCTACATTAATGCTAGACAGGGATGTTTTAGATATTAATGGCTGAATCAGCGTTAATCCATGCACAGCAGGGAGAAATATGGGTACAATATTTTTTGTTTGTTCAATTTCAATGAGCAATTGGAAACAAGCACATCATTTTTATGCTCTACACCTGTAAGAGCAATTCTCATTATTGATTATTACTAGAAATAACTGTTAAATATTGAAATAACTGTTTGAAGTACAGGATGCACAATTTTCATACTGACAGAACTTCTTTTTTTCAAAGTGTTACTGACACTCACAGGTCACAATTAAACCATTGCCTTTGATAGGATGAGATTTAATTATGAGACTCAGTTATTTCTGTATTCAAGACATTGATTTCTGGAGAAAGAAGTGATAAAGAAGAGTGACACAGAAGAGTGATGCAGAACTAATCTCGGTTATACACACATCCCCAGGCCAAGAAGCCAAGACATTCCTGGTTTACCATTCAAATAAAAAATTAATCTTGGTGAGGTGAAAGTTATTTATTTTTTCCCTAGGTATTTAAAAGATGTAAACAATCTTCAGCTCATTATCCAGCTCCTCAGTGTCCTCATGTAGGGCTTAAATCCTGATCTACTTCAAGTGTCCAGATTAGGTTCCCAGTTCCCTTAAATACCCTAGACAGTCAGTGTAGAGGGAGAGGGGCAGACCTGAAGGCTGTAGAGGTGCCAAAGCTAGAAGAGGAATCTCTCTTTTTCTCTCTCTGCTTTACAGCATGCCCAGACAAGCTCTCTTAAGTTAAATGCATATAGATAGGTGTGTGAAATCTCCCCACACACATTTTTTTATGTTTTTTCTTCACGATGTAGTGCTTGGATTAACCCTTAGGTACGTAGTAGTTGTCCTTAAGAAAGAGGCATTTTCTCAACAAGACTTTCTAGACAAGTGACTGGCTCAGTGGTGTTTTGTGGAACAAGACTGAGGGAGTCTTGCTCAAGGTGGAGGAGAAGGAAATGAGGAGGGGGGCCTCCGGTCTTGCAGACATGCTAACATGCTGGTTTCCCCCATCCCTGGAATGTGACCTCTCCCTCTCAAAGTCTGCTCAGCACTGACTTTCAGATCAAGTCATTTCTTTTGTGACCACTGAAAGCTTTGAGTACTCAGTGCCTCTGAACGGACAAGGCTGAAATCTTAGCTCCGCAGGAATCACTGGGTCAAAGGTAAAAGTACAACTTCAGTCTTTTTGATCAGTGAAACAGTCTGGCTGGCATGAGCCCTGGCACAAGGCGTGAAATGGCATCCAGTGTTCAGTTTATTGTTAGCTGTCAATGTAGCATTCCCTGAACACCTACAAGTTACCCTCCGGCTTTGATCATCTCTCTTTATTGAAAAACACGATTATCTGATACAGCTCTGCTGAACTTCTTGGAACCACTGATATCCAGCACTTCAGTGAAGGATCAGCAATGTTAATGCACAAGGTTTGGCCAACGGAAAGTATCTTCTGTAGGAAAATCTCCCAAGTGCCCAAAAGCAGCTCCTCTCATACTGCTTCTTTGACCTCCTCTGTTCTGGAATATATTCACTGCTGTATGCTACAGCAAGCAGTAAAGCTTTCAATATGCTATGCTGTCTTTCGAGAATATTGTACAAGGACGGAGATGCATGCTGAAAAATACAGAAATGATTTCGTAACTGAGACCTGATTTACTGCATGTGTATTTAACTGGGTCAATTGCCAGGATGCATGTCTAATGCAACAGGCTTTGGCAGTGTTTGGTAATAAATAATGGCAGTCACATGCCCAGTCTACTCCAGGAATATTCCCGGTGATTTTGGAAGCACACACATAATAATTAACACATTGAACTGGTGCTATCTGTAAAAGGCTTCATGCTGTGTGGACCTTTTGTTCACAACAGACAGTTCTGTGGCAGTCTCAGCCTCTTAAATTAATCATTTCTTCACTGAGACAGCTATTAGAATGTTGTCTAACCCTTTACACAGGAAAAAAACCTCAAGTCTTCTTGCTGCACTGGTACAATACTGTCCTAAACGTTCTTCCTGACCCTCATGTGGCAATAGCATATGCCCCAAAGCACGTTGGCTGGGAGGTCTATGTAACTTGTTTTACTATGTTAGTGCATATGCAGGGGCAAATGTTTAGAGGTAGTCAGTTCTGCTTTTTTTTAATGGCAGCAAGTATCTCCCTGTGTTACGGATTTTGCTTAGCAGTTTTGTACCCTTCCCATATTACCGTCTTTATCAGTGACTGCTGTAAGAACAATTAGTGTAGGTGTTAATTCATCCTATGATGGGATGAACAAAAAACTCTGCTTCATGTACCTTCACTGGGTACCTTTCATTACACGCACTTCTGTTAGGCTCATTTTGACACATCTCCCTCCAATAAGGGAACTCCAGGAATCCCTCTGTTACCAGAGGGGAGGAGGCCTCTCACTTCCAGCCGCGCAACATTTCCTTGGCTTCAGTTGCACAACTCGCTGACTGGCTGCGAGAGGTTCCTTTGACTCAGAGGGAAACACATCTCTGGATGCCTCTTCTTTGGCTTGCCCAGCTCGTGACCACTTGGAGAGACGTGTTTTAAATCTTCCAGTGTGTGAAATGAGAAGTTTGTGGAAGGCAATATCTATACTTCTCTTTCATCGGAGAATTCCCAACACTTTTCTGCTACTATCATATTGCTCTCAGTTGCCAGCACCTCTCTGCAAGGTAACCCATCTGCTTCCAGTCCTCTCTTAGAGGATGCCATCTCACGTTCAACTGAGATGGAAAAACAGGTCATTAATGTCAAGCGTAACACAATCTCCCAGTTTGGACTGTCTAGATGTGCCATGTGTGGCATATGGAGGTGTGGAAAATCAGGCAGAGGTCAAGGGTGAAGCCAAAACCCGAGGTCAGGATGAAGCAGAGTCAGAAACTGGGGAAATCCATGGATGCACCTGACCAGCAGGCAAGGCATGGCCAACGACCAGGAGAGCAGGACTACAGCAGGAGCTGGAGCGTGGAGCACTGATAAAATGAAGAGAGACGCAACTGACAAAGAGCTGCTCACGGTGCTTCCTTACGTAAGGAACTGGTGGGGAAGCCTGCCAGCATGGACCATACCTGTTTTCAGCTGGTCAAGCTTATCAGGCCCTATGCCATCATGGAGCCTGGCTGCTAATGGCTACAGGTCGCTAATTATCAGCTGGCTGGGTGCAGGTCAGGACACGGTTCTTAGACGTGCTCACCACTCTCCTGAAATGGATGGAATGTATTAGGTTAGCTCCTGTGTAGGACACAGTGGTCCCTGCTTGCTGACTGAGCTGAGATGAGGTGGTCCTACTAGTTCTCTTCAGAAACAGCAAAATTTTGAAGCCTACAATCTTAGGTTGGCCATAAGCTACTTGAATCCTTCAAGTTTCTATGTATATGTCCAAAATCATTAATTCACTGGGGATAAAAGGGAATGATGAGAGCTCTTGATGGATCATCTTCCCAAATGTTGTTTTTTTAAGAGGATCATAGGCATTTCCAAGTAATTTTGGTGTCGCACAATGTATGTGGGAAGTTGTGTGAAAATAATTTCTTGCTGTGTTTTAGCATTTCCTGCTTCACGCTGGGTCACAGATACATGCAGACGGGCTTCCTTGCAATGTTCTGGCACTTGTATTTCTCGCTTGGGCCAGACATACTGAGAAAAACAGTATTTAACTATTACAATTTGGCAAGGATCCAGTTCAGTTTGACTTTAAGTGAAAAATAAAACAGAAAGCAAGGGGAGGAATAGATTTTATTTTTTTATTGGTGACTCAAGTTAAAAGATTCAGCAAGAGGTACCATGTGAAGTGCCAAACTGATCGTGCTTTTTGAAGACATATGTCTCTGTTCTTAAAGGATCTAATATCACATAAAATATATTTTACAAGAAGCAGTGCTTTAGGCATCTCTTGATCAAAGAAGAGATTCTTAATCTATACATTTACGCAAAATGTAAACCACAATATTAACCCTCACTGAAAGCAGTTAAATATATTGTGCATTACTTGGAAGACATTAGAGGTATCATTTCAAGCATCTTCATTTTCTTCTCCCTATTCTTAGTTTTTTTATAATAAAGAGTGAATGGTGTGCAAGATCATTTCAGTCTTTCCTTCACACAAGACCACAGCTTGTACATTCCTGAGCCTGTTATTAATGCACATACCTCCTAGGGTTTGGCCAGGAAATTCATAGTTCTTAAGAAACTTCAGGACACGTCTGAATTCTGCTGCTCTCATCATCCACTCAATACCTGAATTAATGTGGATGTCAGTTTTTTGTGCATAGATTATTGGAGCCTGAACAGTGGATTCACACCACTGTTTATGCAGCGGCTCCACGAGTGGGAAGTAAATGGCAGTTTCATTTCAGGCTACAGTGTTCTTCTGCATCTACTTGCCTCCACAAGTCTGTCAACTGCCTTTCAAGCTAGGTTGGCATCTGTGCTAGGAGGAATGGTACTTGGCAAGCGAGTGCAGTTCTGAAGAAGCTGATGGTATTTTCTGGAAGCCAAGGGATCTATCAATTGCTTCAGTTACTGAGTAAGATACACAGTAACCCAACCTAGTTAGAATTCAAGTGCCATATCCTCTCTTAATGGCTTTTCAGCAAAAGCACAGAAGCATGCTTCAGTGCCTTGGCCAAGAGAGATTATCATTTGCTTTACCCTGGATAATGAGCGCCTTTGTTCTATATGAAGAAGGTGCATGACTGAAGCGGGTGACATTTATTTGATTCTGAGACCTGAGGAGGTTAAACCCCACTCAAACTTTGTGATTCAGTGTCGCTGCCTGTAAAGCAATGATACGTACACTCCTAGGATATCCTGTTACATTTGATTGGGCTGTTTTCTAATTTTGTTATCCTTATATTATCATCTATGGTATTATCAGACCATCTTCACGCTTCATAAGTTTCCCTTTGTTGGCGTCCAGGTTGCACGGTGATCCCTCAGCTGTGGTCTCCACAGAGGAGCTCCACTGAAGCCTGCGTTTGTTTGCATCCACGTAATTTCACAGGTGCAGTCAGTCATGGAGTGCGGTTTCCTCCTCTGAAATGATAAAAAGAATATTTCTGGTGAACCAAGACAGCTGCTGCTGTGAAACATTTTCTGTTTTGAAGAACTAAGAACCACAGTCAGCCACCTCACATACTTCTGCACTGTTGATTGCACATGAAATGCAAAAAGAAGGAAAATAGTTATTTATTATATCAGTAATTATTCTTATTAAATAATAATGACTAAATAATAAGTACTAAATATTAAGTAATAATTATTAAATATAATAGTAATTAATTTCTGCGGCCACTTTCTCCCATTTTGTGAATTTACGTCCTGCAGTGACACCAGGCTGACATTGGGATCTTCAGCAGCTGTGTGAACTGCATGTCTTCTGTACTTCTGCACGACATGGCCACTTGCGCCTTCATCACTGCTTCAAGCTTGCAATAACAAAATGTGGCCATCACAAACTGCATGCATATGTGCCTGCATATACATTAGTAGTAGATGTACTACCAAAGCTGGGATTATGGCTTCCAGCTTTCATGTTGGAGGCTGTTCTGCAAGAGTTACATGGAACGTTAGCATATTAAAAGATACACTAAACCACATGCTAGACCATACGGTAGATGTTGCCATTTACCAGTTTGATTAAAGGCCTGGGATTCTATACTAAAAGTAGAGGAAGGGAAAGGGAAAGAAAGGTTGGAGATGGATGGATTTGTGACGTGCTGTTCAGGGGTGCCCCGTCATCCCATCCCCTGGCACAGAACTTCTACTGTGCCCACTAGTGTTAATAGGATAGGGACAACCACTGTCTCATCCAACCGCTGATTCTGCTCATACTTTGACTGCTACTTACTGCACCTGTGATTATATCCAGCAGTGGAGGATAAAAATGTGAAAGAAGCTGTACAGGAAGCAGATGTGAAATCCAATAATATATAAAAAAATCAGCTTGAAGCAGTGGGTTTTATGTCCTTCTCTAAACTGTCTATTGCCACAGATAATAGTAGTATCTGCCGTTACTTGTCTTTGTACTCAGTTCTGTATTTGACTTGTTTTTTATTGAATCCTCCTTTTGATTCTGTGTGACTGGAGACGAAGTACAGAACAAAAGTGAAGGAGAGCTACTCCTGTTTGAAGTTTGTCTAAATGCTGTGTACTGGCATATATTTGTTTGATGTTTCAGTCTATTTTCATCTAGACAGTGTTTGCAAAACTAACATGGTTTTAAGGACTTATGTGATGGAAGTTGTAGAAATGTGTTACTTTGAGCTAAGTGATATCTGATTAAGCACTAACACTGGTATTTTCAATTGGAAAATGTAAAGAAAAAATTCCCAAGAGCAATCATGCTCATTAAATGCTATAAGGAGGTGAAGAAGAAGAAAAAGGGATAGAAACTTGTACAGAAGTATGATGTTTCAGTCCAAGGAGAGTGCATTCTGTGCTAATCTCTCGCATGGACAGGCTGAGATCTGATTAGCTTTGACTTTTCTGATACTTATCTGCTTAATTTGTTCTATATTTTCACTTTCTCTTCATTAATAGGGAAACATGCCCCTAACTGAATACTTGGGTCAAGTTCTATTTGTCAATTTAATTTATTTTGGCTACAACCTGAAAATTAAAACATGCAAGTGAAACGGTGGATAAAAGGAAAATAGGCTGGATATGAAAGAAGGAGACCTGAATACAGAGTCAGAGACCTGGGCTTACAGCATCTATTGAAAAATCCACCACTTGGATCATTTAAAATATTTCCTTAAAAGGCACACTGACATCATCAGTCTCAAACTTGCCTATTTAGTGGGCTAGATGTGACCAAAAGGGGTCTCTTATTAAATATTTACCACAAGTATCTCAGATCCCCTGTTTTGTTCATTTAACATATTTTGATGTCAGTAGTGCTTCATTCTTTGGTATATTTTCTTAGATGACTGTTGCCAGAAATATCTATATATTGGGTGGGATTTGAGAAAGGAGAAATGCTGAGGTGATTGCCATGTAACAAGGCAAATAAAAGTGTAGCTTAGTCTCCTGTGAAAGGAAACATCGCTTATGCTTAATAGAGAGATTAAGAAAGCTAAAGTTTGGCCCATTCTTTATAAATATAGAATCAGAGTCATTAAATGCAGTTTCTTATTTTCAAAACATTTGCCAAAAGCTTTGGGTGTCTTTTTGTTTGTTTGTTTGTTTGGGGTGTTTTTGTTTGGTTTGTTTTTCTGTTGTTTTTTTTGGTTGAGGTTTTTTTTGTCTATAAAGAAAACGATGGAAGGAAAACTGAGGAGTTTAGCACACAACTAACAGTGCCAAATTAACATGCATATCACTGAGGAATTGGAAGAGACAAATAGGTGGAACTGGAAACACACAGCAACATCTGTCTTCAAAAGGATTATCATAAACAGGTTTGATTTTTTTTTTTAATTGGCTGAGCAAATGCAGTGAGAAATCACTTTTACCTTCCTTCATATAACTGCTACTGTTCTGAAGATGTTATATTGCCAGAGCATTTTGGCAAGAGGATTTAAGGGAGCATGCTTTCTGTCACCGCCTATTGCTCAGCTGAAGAGCAGGAATCAAAAGCAAGAGCGGCAGACCTTCCTCTGCAGGCCTGGCAGCTGCCCTCCCAGGCGGACCGTTTGGTAATGATTCATTTCAGTTTGGTGCACAAGGGCAGCACAATGCCACTGCTCTTTGCCGCATTGCTAGATGGTTACAGGGCTGTATTCATGACACCTTGCTCTTGAGTGGGAGGGACAGAGGGTATCGGTGTAAGGAGGCTTGAGCAGAGCAGGGGGCAGTTCATCCTCCAGGAGGCTGGAGGCTGACCAGCTACGTCACTTCAGCAAAGATGTTTTTCCTACAAGAAAATCAGTAGTGGAACAGGGGGTGGAAGAAAGAGTGACATTTAAAGTGATATTAGAGAGACATTTATTCGTGCCATCTGATGCTGACAGCTGGGGAATCGCAGTCACAAACTCTACAGAGGGATGGAGATCAGTTACTAGTTGTACACAAACACATGATTTGTTTCCTTTTTCCCCTTGATAAAACATACTTCACTTTCCAAACATACTCCCTGGTGTGACAGGCAGGACAGAGCAGGAAGAATGAAGGATACTCGTTCTTAAGGGCTTCTACAAAAGAAATCTTGTTTTGTTGGCTTTCATAATTTGCAGAAGAATCTTATATCGGAATCCAGCCTTCACTGCTGTCAACAGAAGCCAGCTGAAACAGGAAACGAACCATCAAAGAATCTAGGATAAGGTCATGTGTATGATGGAAATCCTAACCAGCTGGGATAATAGCTAGGAGACACCTGAAAGGACTATCTGCTAATAGATCCTATCAGCATCTCCATGTTTCCATTAATAAGCCTGTATAGATCAGTTTGATCTTGCACATATGCATTTTCGCTCTCTATTGAGCAGTCTTTTCATGGTTTGGGTTGGTTGTTCTGGGGTTTTTTTGCTGTGCTTTCCCTGGGCAACATAAATTCAAATGTAGTCAATGTATAATGCAAGATGTACACATTGTCCTTTGCAGATAGTAAAGCTGTCAAGGCCTTAGGGATAGCGTTACATACACCGCTCTGGCTGCCTGTGTCATGTGAAGCTTCAGGCAGCAGGATAATTGCAGTATCCTGGGATTACAGTGTCCAAGCAGTGCTCGCCCGGTAGCGTTGCATACGGTTGGGAGCGTCTCTGTTGTGCAAAGGTGTCGGTTGTGTGGCACAGATCACCATGCCGCGGAGCAGTATAGGTATGAGGTCAGGAGTGTAAGAAGATACCGTCATGGCAACAGAGAAAATCTTCACAGGTGAAATAAGTTTTAGATGTATCCTGTCGCAGGGGAAGATAGATGGCTAGGAGAAATGTCCTCCTTCGCTGCCTTCTCTGCTGATTTTCAATTGTTATATCATGGTAAAAAGGGCCAGTAACAAACTTCTTACGGAAAACAGTTGCTGCTTTTCCACACTTTTTTTGAGTGAAAAATCTTTTTTTAAATGCAAATGTTTTAGATAGCATTTACCTTAGAACAGTTTGCAGTATTTTGCTATAATAGTGTCACAGTATATTTTGCCAAATTTTCTTTGAAAATATTTTCTCTTCAGAATTCATAATCGCATTTATTATTTTGCTAATTTGCAATGAGAAAATTTATTACTCTAAACATGACAGTTTATTTGGGTTTTTTTAAAGACAAAACATCTCATTAAAACTTGGATTCAAGAACATTTCTGGAAAAATAGGGTAAGCAGTTTTGTGAAAAACTGACAAATGGTCAGTTTTTGATGACAGTGTACCCTTAGAAGTGAAATAAATTCCAACACGTATTATCCTCCAAAACTAATTGCCTTATTTGTCATCTGTCTAGCTAGCTCCTCCGACGCTATTTCCCCACGTAGAAAAGAGCTGCAGTTCTCAGGAATGCTGAGAGGGTCCCACTGGGAGGGAAACTGTGCTGGAATCACAAAAGGAAGGAGATATGTCCACAGAAATATTCATGCAATAAAACGCAGTCCAAAGCACAAGTACTTTGGAGATCCCCCCTTCAACAAGCTGAAAATTACAGAAAAAATATTTCACCATCAGAATTGTTTCCTCACAATCTCTTACTTTCTTCTCTGTTTCTTAGGGGCATTTATTCTGTCTCTGCTTCAGATCTTGTTCTTCAACCCCTGACAAGGAGAAGGTGCTCGCACTTCTTCCCTTTGCTGCCGCGCGTGTTGCTCGGGCTGCTGCGAGCTGCTCTCCGGGTGCAGCCTGCCCTGGGCTCTGTTTTTCTTCTTGTAACGTGTGTAGGAAATGTGCAAAGCTAAAACCTGGAATAAATGCAGCATGGACAGCTGCTCTACGTGTGCCTTCTGAGCTACCTTGTCATTGTGCTTTTCCTTGAGTCAAAGGCAGGCTATTGAGACCCAGAAGTTCTTCTCGTTAGACAAGAGCGCTAATCAGGGCTGCCTTTTCTTGCTGGGGATTTTTACACAGAGGGCATCTGTTGGCCAAAGAGGTATATCCATCATCTGAGCAGATGTCACATAGTGACTCCCTGTCATGACTCACTTGTTGCCAAAGGTCAAACCGAGCTGGAAAACCTTGAGCTGAAGCTGAGTCAGAATCAAGGGACAGTCACCAGCTGCCCGAGAGACCCTGCTGGCTCTTTGCTGCAGCCATGGACAGCCTGGCCCCCTGCACCCTGTCTGCTTCTAGCAAGGAAAAATGAGTGATCTCTCCTCAGGCCAGAAGAAAGAGTTACCCATCAGGACAGCAAAGCTGTATGTATTACCTTCTTCTAGGTTCAGCACAGAGCCAAGAGTGTTGCATGTGAGCGAGCAGCTACAAAAGAAGAATTTAATTAAGAGCTGAAGTCATAAATCTGTGGCAGTTTGTTTTCACCATGGCTTTATTTGATATTTGCCTCGAAAAAATCAACAAAGTCAAGGGCAAAACCAGCTGTAATGAACGAAGTGATAGATTCATCTATTGTTTTCTGTTGCGCCAGTGGGGCTCCGAGTCGTGCAAGCAGTTACAAAGGGTCTCCTCCCTCCACGCTGCCAGGCCTGAGGGTCTCAGGTCAGTCTCTTCTGTGGGTGTCAAACTGAGCTCCCCGTTTCTGGGCTCCCCAGACGCACCCTGGACCTGCCTCGTGGCCGTGCAGAGCACCACGTGCCGCCCTGGGAATGCAGCACTGCTGCTGCGCTGCTCTGCGTGACCCACACCGCCGTGCGCGTTGAGCGTGCTTTCCTTCGCACGCCCCGGCTGCCTGGAGAGCACGCCCTGCTCTCCGTGCCTCGGAGTCCCTTCACCTCTCGTTTCGATGCTCTCTCATTTGCACCCCACATGCCTACCCTGGGAGCTCACCTTTTCAGACGCTCCCCTCCCCTCAGGTTTTTATACCCTCTGTGTCTTCCTGCCTGGATCCCCATGCCAGCCCCGGCACGGTGATTCAGGCAGGAAAATGAGCCTAATCAGAAGTGCCTAACTCTTCACACTGCCTGCTGGGCTCTGCTGAGCTGGGTTTCACCAAGTCCTTCTGCTCTGGGGAGTCTCTGAGGTTGTGCCTGTCCACGGGCACATTTCATTGTCTGGGGAAAATAGCAAATTCGGAAAAGCTGAAGTCTGCAGCTAGGTGAGCATAAAAAGAGCTGTGTCAAAAGTGCTCAAATTGAAGTTAGCCAAAGAGGCTGGAGGCAGGAGCAAAAGATGATCATCTAGTCTGCTTCTACCTTCCAAAAGAAAATGAGCCTAGGAAGAAGCAAATTCATCAGTGACATTGCCTGGATTCCTAAGCAACTTTCCTGGGAGCTCCGATAGACTGGGGCAAGAAATATTTGAAGCTCTGAGTGCGCTAGGTCCTGCTGCAAATGTCTCCACCTGACCTTCGAGAAGATTCACACTCTGACCACTTCCTCCATGAAGCCTATGAAGAGAAATTATGGCCCAGGCCCAACTTTAAGCAGATTTCTCTTTTTGCAGACCCACATACAAGCGTGCGAGGTGGTGCTGGAGCTGCCTGCCCCGCAGCAGGCTGGTGGAGATGTCCTGGCAGGTGGCCTGCCCAGTGTTTGTGACCACTGTACTGTGAAAATGACCTGGAATATGCTCATGGACACAGCTTCCTGTTTATATGGCAGCAGAAAAGTCATTGCCACTGCCAAAAAAAGACAAAAGGCCACCAAACAATAACACAGCCATAAACAAAGGCTATAAATACGGAGACGGATAGCAGATAACTACAGGCTTTCTCTCATACATGTGGTATCCAGCTTGGAAAGTGTCCTGTAGGTCAAGCTGTTGCTTGTTCGATGGGACGTAGGAGTTGGGCCCAGTAAATAAGAGGCTGTCCTTGCTTACAAACTGTGGGCATTTTGAAGTTCTTTGTCTCATTTCTGGAAATCCTTTACTCAGCTGTGGCTCCCCAGCACATCAGCTCTAGCAGAGCCGCTGTGTCCCAGCAGCTGAAGGTGCAGGACAGCAGAGCAGAAACGCTGTCGGGGCCGAAAACCCTCCTGTGTTTATGCACGTTGGTATAGCTGTATAAGAAGCATAACACAGAGAATGGCAGAAAAAGGCTTTGTTCTTGCATTCCAGCTGGCCTTGAAGTGAACTGCTAAATCCAGTTCTACTGTACGTTAGTTTTGGTTGTCCTCCTGCGAAGCAGTTGCATGGTGTAAGGGGAAGGGGCTGGAGTCAGGACATGTGGTTACAAATCTCAGGTTTGCTGCTGTTATATTTTTTTTCCATAAGTTAAGTCTAATTTTTCACTGGGAGAGGATGAATGCTGTTGTTCAGTGGGAGCTGAATGAACCTACCAGAGGGCATTGCTGGAACCTGCAATACGTGTAGGTTACAGAGACCCTTCAGTGAGCAACCGAGACCGCTTACCTCTGTAACTAGCTCTTGTATTCAGAAGCCTTGATGCTTTATGTGCGTTTTCCCTTTCTTTGGGAAATGTGGACTTCGTAGGGCCCTTGCTTTGGTGCTTCCTCACTTAAATGTTGTATTTTAAAGAAAGCACGGCAAAGCACCTCTGCCTTCAGAAAAAGGTGAAGAAAGAGACCTTTACTATGAGCTGTGGGTGTCTGGTGGCACCAGCACTGATACCTGAGTTGGAGTGACTCAGAGCTGACTGTAGAAAGGCTTGTAGGTGGCTTTCTGTTTATTCATAAGGACTCTATTTGTTACTTTTGTATTAAACCAGCTTGACTAATGCCTCCCAGCTGGAGTGTCTCCTACCCCTTCGTGCCGTCACAAGAGCAGTCCAGCCATACCCGTGCTTGTTGCAGCACTTTGTCTATGTGCAAAATTCTATAGATCAGTATAAAAGGCGTGATTTTGCTGGGATATGCATTTTTAAATGAGAAAGAAGAACCAGAAATTAGATAAAATGTGATCTTTTTGAATGATTTTACAGAGGTACACATTTGCACAGAACCTGCCATGGGGGTTCAGGAGGTTTTGAGGAATGACTCTACAGATACCTTATGTTTACTGGAATGGCAGCAGCCAAGACATAATGTACTGAGTGGGAAAAAAAACAAACAAACAAACGGAAATGCCAAGTAGGTATTTCACAACAGGGAAAGCTGAATATTCACTGCATTATTTCATTACAAATTAATGCAAAATCATATTGCATGTGATGCAGAAGGGTTTGATCCCAAGCTTTGGAATGATGGCATAAGCTGCCTTCCAGGGAGAAAAAATCCATTCTGAATCTGCAACTAAAATCTCTCCAGTATTTTTGTGTCATGATATTGTGCTGAAATACCACTTCTAGAAAGAAAAGCAAAAAGCCAGTGTTTTGATTTGAATCTGTCCTTCACTGAAAGAGCACATCTCAGAAAGCTGATAAAAACTCCTTCTAAATCAGTATGATTCCTGCAGTATTTTGATGTTAATAAAACAATACTTTTCAACAAAAATATTACTTACTGAGTACCCTCACCTGACAGTGGGTTTCAAAGGAGCTGGCAGCGCTCAGTTCTGTCTAAAAGACAGTCCGCTCCTGCATTCAGCTGCTCTGGGGGTCCCACGACTATGGAACACTCCGTGACTTCATCTGCAGTGTAATCCACACTCCCGAAGTAGGGCCAGCACCAGTTCACTGACATTTTACAAACAAGTCTGAATTTATCCTTAGAAGTAAGGTATATTAGCTAGTGCTAATATCACTTTTTTATTCAGCAAAAGAACTTGCCTTTTCTGACCAGAAATTTTTTCAGTGATTGAAAAAAATGAACCTGCTCTTCTTAGCTTTCATGGGTGAACATTAAGATGCAAGGTCAATTTTTAGTGGAAAACAGGAATAAGTAATGCCTGCAGCCCCTGAACACTGCCAAGTCTCTTGTAGAAAGGAAACGGTCTCATGGATTTGAAAGTAAGTTTGAAGAATCAATTCAAATAGTGTAATCAATTGACATAGAATGAGGCTGTGGGTACAAGTGAGAGCAAAAGGTTCACCAAAGATCCTGGTACGTTAAAGAATCGCACTGATTTAAGCCGACTTCGTGCTGTGACTGCCCTTCTGAAACAGTTCTTTGCAATATTTATTTGTCAAAGGCTGAAATGTTATTTAGTTGTACGATAACATTGCAGCTGTGTAACAGCCATAGTTATTGCCAGGTGGTTAAGAACAGTCAATTTGCATTAATGCCTACAAACATACTTTAGGCAGCAGGTTGCTACTGCCATGGCTGATTTTCTGCTTAATTATTTATTCTGGACTGCCAGCTTTGGCACCTGAGGTATAGACATTTAAGGTTGACTTCTGTTCAGCTGCAAATGCACTGCATGCTGTTGAAATCAGAGGAGTTACACATGTCTGCAAAATCAGATGGACTCAGTGGCCACAAGTGAAATCCTTCCTTGCAGAAAGCTTAAGTTCTTCTCTTTACTGTGAGCAGACTGGAAGTTGTTTATAAAAAGCAGCGTTGTTTTTGCAGCTGCACTCTAGTAGCACCAGTCATACAAGCAAGAACAAATGGTAAACAAGTAGGGCTAGGCTGCAGTGTACCTGAAAAAGTAATCTCTTCTTTCCTGCTCCTTGGCTTGGTCAGGATGCCCAGGGATGGATTGCTCACTTCCCCTTGTAATGCAAAAACTGGAGGTTATCAAACAAGCTCTGGGTTTTCAGTTCAGAACAAATAAAAGGAGGTGCTTCCTTATGCGACAGGTAGTCGAGCCATGAAACTCCTCACCGAAATATTCTGTGGATGCTACATTTGTCCACGGGTTTGGGAGCAAACTAGAGAGTTCAAGGAAGAGAAGTCCATCAAGTTTTACTAAATAAATGTTTGTTCTCTGTTTTCATTCTCTTTCCCCTGTCCCAACATCTGGCTATTGTCAGAATCAGGGTACCGGGCTGGAGGGTCCTTTGGCATGGCCCCAGAAGCTCATTCTGTTCTTTGGCAATTACCTTTCAGAGTCTTTCCCTCCATTAAATTAAGTCCTTGTCTTTACCTGCAAAGCTTTACTTAGCTCTGGTCATCTGCATATGGACCTTATTGTCAGGTTCATGTCACCTTGTCCTTGAGCCAACGGTCTGTGCCGATGCTCTCAGCCTCATGCCACTGTTGTCCGATTTTCAATCAACAGCTTTATGCAATTCAGCTCCAGTGCCTGGCTCAGGCTCCCTGTGCTCTTTGCTGTTTTTACTCCTCCATTGGAATTTGGCCTGAGAGATCTTCAAGGCAGGGTCTGTCCCTGGGGTTTGGAAGAACATCTCTCCTCCTGGGTGCTGTGCAAAAGACCAACAATACAGTATAATCATTAATCAGGGTTAAGAGGGTTTGTGTCGCCAGTGGAAGAGGCAGCACCACGAAGGAAGGGTTGAGCACTGAGGAAGTGCCCAGAGATGGCTGACCCTGGGTTCATGACAGCAGAAACAGTGAACAAAGAAAGCCCTGTCTGATGAGCTAAAAGCGGTACGTGAGGGAGTTAGAATAGTGGTAGGAACGCGCCAGGTTTGTTCAAAGTGTGGGGGGCAGTTTGTAGCTTTTATTATCTGCTTGATTCTTCCTGTAAAACTGACTTGGGCAAGAAGGAAACAGCAGTATCTCCGTGGTGCCTTCTTCCAGAAGGGAAAGGCACAGGAGCACTTGGCCCACTCGTAGGAACCCCAAAACGTGCCCTCAGGCGCCCTGCATCCTACAGCTGCCCAGGCTGTGCTGTCAGGGCTGCTTCAAGCAGTTATGCCATCTTTACTCTTTCTGGGATTGACACCAGCTTGCCATTAGCTAAGATGGTGAGTCAGTAAAGGACAAACAATACAATATCCAAATATGTTTTTTTTTTTAACTAGGGAGCAACAACTAATGAGTTTTAAGAACATGATTCCTGCTTTTCTCAAATATGCAATTATTAGGAGCACATAACAACAACACACTTGCTTGTTCTCTGACAGCACCTTGGGACTGCCAGAAATATTGTAACTTTCTACCAGTCCTGCCAAGGAAAGCTCCTGAAATACGCTGTAATGTCCTCTAAGCGCTGCAGGGGAAAGATGTGTGCCAACAGTTTCTCTGTTCTGTTTTTACTTTTAATCATGCTGAAAGAACAGTTTGCCAAAAATGGATGTCATGAAAAGCACTGGGGATTATGCAGAACTGTTTGCACCCTGCAAGTAAAACCGCCTCTTTTCTGCTAAATGCCCAAGGCTCTGATTCCCATCAGATTTTCCTTAAAGTGTTGGAAGGATGTGTAACTGAGGAACGAAAAATAGTGGGTATATTTCCTCAGGTGTCCAGTGAAGGACCAGCCTTCTTCTGGCTGGTAAACCTCCTTCATGGGCAGGATCTTCCTTCCTGGGGCTTTTGCCTCCCTGCACATCTTCGGTCGGGGAAGAAGACAGCTGGAACACGTTAAGCAGCTGACAGCCAGCTTTCTGGAACTATTTCCTTCTGCAAAAGACAGCAAAGCATCCAGCCAGTTGTTCCATCCATTGGTCATCATTTTCCCTTCTGAAAGGCAGATAAATGAAAACCACTAGTGAGTTACTCAAGACAAGTGAGAGATGCAGCAGGGAGAAGCAGAATGCCTCGGTGTGGAAAACCGAAGTGAAGCAGGAAGCTGGAGGATGCCGAGGAAAGAGTCAATAGCAGGATGAATGGGGTGGGAGCCCGCGTCTGATCCCGGCTCTGGATCGGGGCGAGTCTGAGCAGCAGGCATAAAGGACGTCTGCTCTCTTCTTTTTTCGTGGTGGGGTGGTCCCGTACCGGCCCTGTACACGAATCCCAGTGGCCCGGGCAGCGACGGCTCCTGTTCAGCA
Source organism: Sula dactylatra (assembly GCA_013389905.1). Classification (NCBI taxonomy): domain Eukaryota; kingdom Metazoa; phylum Chordata; class Aves; order Suliformes; family Sulidae; genus Sula; species Sula dactylatra. Next base: position 422,121 of record WEKW01013546.1, on the reverse strand, counting down.
GGAGAGGGGTGCCACTGCCGAACCGCAGGCGCCGCAGAGGAGACCAGCGCCATTAGGAGCCAGCTCTGCTGCGCGACCGCGATGTTGGTGGTCGTAGCGTGGCGGCCCAGCCCCGGCCCTCTGGCTCCACATGCCTTTGTGATAATCTTCTCCCTGCAAAGCTGAGGCGGTCCTCTCTGTTCAAGCAGTGGAAAAGGAGATGGTCTGTGTCCTCCAGCACCATTTCTGGTCGTCGTTCTCAGGAAGGGTGTCCAGTGTCCCCTGCCAGCGGGGTGGGGGGCGTAGCAGTACCAGAGATTATTATCCACTGCAGCTTCTCTGGCAGAATAGTGTCCCCCAAGATGGATCCCAAGCTCTCTTCTCTTGGGTTGCTTGGAAAGCAGTGAGTTAAGGAGGAGTTGGGGAGAGATCCACAGCACCCCTGATTCACCTGGAGCCTCCAAAGGCTCCCTGGCCCCTTCTCCAGGAGATGTAGCAGTCTCCTCACCATACCTGCTGTTTTGGAAAAGGTCGGTTGGTGTGTCCCATCTCTGACGCGATGATGCCCCAAGGCCATAATATACCATCTGCTTACAAGTAAAACCAAGCACAGACAGCATGGTTTGAGTCCCCCTTCTTGGCTCATCTGCTGATTTTAAGTAAGGCTATTTGAGTTGTCTCTAGCTGTCTGAAGGGTGCAAGTCCTGGTGGGAAAAAAGGGGCTTTTAGCAATAGTATAGGGAGGAGTGAACAATGGAGCGAGGCAAAGCACAAGTTATTTGGGGCTTGCTGTTGAGAAGAATAGCATGAAAGCAAGGACCAGTTGCCTGTACAATGCTGAGTTTGAACACATCGTCTCTGTCATCGGGGTACTGCCTGCTTCCATTCTTACAGTTAAAACTGCAGGTTGTTGCACATAATTGTATGAAACAGAGAGGTCCAAAGCATCCTGTCACACATGAGCAAGCTGTGAAGACTGAAAGGGCTGAAGAGCATGGTCAACAAGATCGCGGGGAGCTACTCAGAAAGCCTTGCATTTTAAGTCTGGGAAGGGACACAGCAGAGGAGTGGTGAGGAAAAACTGGAGACGATGAGTGAAACTGGGTGGGACAGTAGAAGGAAAGAAAAGGAAAATTTAAGGCAAAGTAAAATGCAATCTGTGCCGCTGGTTGCGTGACCTTCATAAACTGAGCTTGGGAATGAGAGGGCCATTTGCTGATGTAGCTTGCCCTGGGCTGAGGCGAGCATCCAGTGCCCTCTGCTGAGTCCAGGCTGAGCAGCAGCTTCTGCAGGGAGCCTGCACGTTTTCAGCTGCAGGCAGCTTAGAAAACGTATGGCAAGTTTCTGAGCTCTTAATTCCCCTGGCAGCAAGAAAAACCAAGCATCCTCCCCTGGGGAAATGCTGAAATCAATGCCGGCCTGGCCCTCCCCAAAGCCCATGCAGGTGATCACCTGTGTCCTGCCCATGTCTGCCTGCCGACATGCATCCTCGCACCTTCCAGCGCTCAGAATTACCCGTGGTTCAGCCTCATGGATGCCATGGAAAAACAGTCCTGTGCAAGTGGTACAAAGGCCAGGCTTACAGTGAGAGACAGGCTGTGATAGCTGGGGAAACAAAAAAAAAAAATGAGCTTTCAGACACAGAAATTATAACCTTTATTTTGGAGGCTGTTTTTTTCAAATGTGAAGATGAGCAGATTTGGAACATTTTTAACCATTAATGCCCTGGAAAGATTTGTGACAGGTACTATAGGTCCAAGTAAGGACTTCAGGCATTGGCAAACGAGATGCCATGGCATTAACATTTACAGAGCTGTACCCAAGAGCAAATGTGCAGGTTTGAAAGGAGAGATGACTGCGTCCCGCAGAGGCGAGTTTGGATACTGTGCCTGGGAAGGTTGAGAGTGTAAAAGCCCACCTGGCTTTTATGGGCTGGACAAATTCACTGGAAAAATAAGCTGTCTGCATTATTTAATGCAAAGGCATCACTTGCCCCTGAACGACAGTTTGCTGGGAGGCTGGGAGACTTCTGGAGAAGTGTCCCATTAGCGTTGTCCTTATGTCTGCCAGAGAAAGGCTGTCAGCCGGGTAACTTCTGGCCAGCGATACTTGTTCTTAGGTGAGCTTGCGACCTTTCCCGCTGAGAGAACTGCATTTACCTCCTCCGCTTCCCAGGAAAGTGACCTAGCCAACGGGTGCTGATGTAGAAGCAGATACCGCCGTCCATCCCCTTTCCCTCAGGCTGTGTCCAGAAAGCAAGTACTGCTGCCTCTGAGAGTGGTATGAAGATGTTAAATCATTGTCAAGACAGGGAAGCCTGGATGGGCTTGGAGGCACAGGTCTCCCTTTAGGAGGGTTATAGTCTCTTGGTCAGCTGAACCGGGATTTGAGTGAAATCTTAAAACCTCTCTGCGGGCTGTACCTCCCAGGCAGCGTCCAGCTCACATTTAGACTTGCAGCCCATAGTGGCCCAGGCTTACACCAGGAGCAACATGCCATGAGCACTGCAAAGCACGTTCCTGTCTTGGGAAAGGCTTGACTAGCTTCCTGACTCAAGCCCTGGAGCACCACAAGACAGTATTTTAGAGAAGCCAAATGTCTTCTAAATACGTTTACAAAAAAGACAGCAACAAATCGTAACTGACATGTACAGAAGAGTCATAGCATGCATGGGGCGATCATGTGAAAAACCCAGTTTATGTAATGGCCCTGCAGACAAACCGTGCTTGCTGAATAAGACGTATAGGTGCAGTAAGTGCCATATGGGCAGGCATGATGATAAGTTCCTCTGAACACATGCCCTATTATTTTGAGTGGAAAGGGCACTGAACCAAAGAAGAAAGAAGTCACAAATCACCTCAAAACTCTACTGCTCAGCTATATCTTAGGCAATCACAGGAAACTTCTCATAGGGAAAATTCAGTAGATCACAGCCCAAAGCAGCCTCTCTCACAAGGTAAGCAACAAAGATGGCTCACGGCCTTGACCGCGAAGCAAGAACTGGAGAAAAGTCAGCCTGGCAGAGATGAGACTTCAGCGGAACGTCATGTCTGGCTGAGCACCAGTTGCTTCCACAGAGCACCTCCAACGGGTCACAGCTGGAGGGGAATTCTGCACTGCTCCCGTTGCCTTTTATAACCTCCCCACCTGGGTAAAATATGATCTTGTGATGCCTTAGGCAGGGATGGGCAGAGCGCTGAAACGGAGGGGAAGGTGGAAGGTGTCCAGCTGACTGTACGAGTGTGACTTCTTCACCACATCATGTGTTAAGCGGATGATCCACCTGTGTCAGCAGAGGGTATTTGCGTGTGTGCGCGCACGCGTGCCGGTGGGGTGTTTACAGCCTGCTTGGCCCCCACGAGAGAGTCGTGCCTGGACTTGGTGCCCTCTAGTGTTGTGAATACTCCAGTATGCAAGAAAAAACATTCCCTGCTTCAGGATTCACGGTTTTGCTAACTCATAATACAGTAATTTCATTAATTATGCTATGCAGTTGCAACTTAATGGAGATAACGTGACCCTGCACATATCAGGTAATTACAGTTACAACACCAGATACCTCAGGACTTGTTTCTGTAGGCTGAAGCTAACATCTCAAAGGCCTTAGCCCGCAAAATACACCCAAATCTGCTGGAGGTACAGCACTTCACCCAACCCAGCGATCCCTGCATCTGGAATATCAGAAATGTAGCAAATATTGCACAACCAGTCACTCCTTGGTGCAGTTTGGCAAGCCACTAAAGCCAGTCTAAGTCTGCACTGCTACCAAAAGGGCAGCCGTGCCACCTCCCCAGGTCGCTGTGGGCTTTCACAGCTGTCCTCGGGGCAACGCTGGTGCTCACGCAGGTGGCTGAGAGGTGCTGATCCGACCGGGAGAAAACACCACCACAGTAACAGCATTCCCAGCTCTACTGGCAGGTTGCTCTGGCTCCCGTGAGGCCACAAAGCAGGGTGCAGAACCCCAGAGACAGGAACTGGGGCAAGAGCAGGGTTGCCTGCTCCAGTCTCGGCCCCAGCACCGGCGGGCTCAGGCTGGCCACTGCAGCGCAGCTTCCCCGCGCCTCAGCAGCGCTGTGCATCAGCCACCAGCGGGACCACCACAAACCGCAGGGGCTCGGGGAAGCTCTGCGGACACCACCTGGCAGCCAGCCGGCGTGGTGTGCCGGACGCTCTATTGCAAAGCTTTCACCTTGATTCAATCAGCTCCTCAGCGGAAAACAATCCTGCGGATGACCTCTGCTGGTGTAATTTTGCTCAGCTGAACAACTCTTACATCAGCCTTCCAAAGTGCAAAAGCTGGCGTTCATGTCCTCGACTGTCCTGCCTGCCTTAGTGCCCAGGTGCGAGGCAGCCCCTCCGTCAGCGCGGGCCGCTTGCACGCTGCCGTCTGCATGATGCAAGAGGGGCAGCGGCGTTGCAGTGCAGGCCAGTTGCATCAGACACGGGCCCGCGTGAGGAAAACTGCCCCATGTGAAAGATGAGGTCATCTTTATCCCCCTGCAGAACAGCTCCTGTTGAGCTTTTTTTCCTGTGGAGATTGCATCATTAACCTGGCTGAAGCACTGAGCTGTGAAAAATCAGATTTAGTGAGAGAACAGTGAGGAAGCTGACGGCTTAACTGAATTCCGTATAAAATCCTTCCAGTTATGCCACTCTTGACAGTCTGGCCTCTCCAGAAGCTGTTATGCCACGATGGTGGGGAACTTGCAGGACTTCTCAACATCTCTTCAGGGCATTTGCTGGAGAGAGATTGCTTGAATTTTGGAAAAAGAGAGAGAAGTGGGGAGAATGTCCCAGAATAAGGGGTTTAAAACCAAACACCACGGTTCAGGTACACATCCTTGTGCAACAACCGTTACTGAGAGCTACTGCCCAAGCCAGCCACCAAAATAAGCAGCACTAACTCTGCCGACCCTCCACGTCCCAAAGCTTGGGAAGACAGCAAGATTTTGCAATGGGTCTGGCAGATCAAAACTTAAGAGCTAACTAGTTTGGAGGCACAATAAACTGAAGAGGGAGTGCCAAGATCAGTACTACTGGGAAATAAACTCCCTCCTCCACAGGAAAGTTAGATTCCACATGGCAATTTGGTAAACACTGTGGTGGACTAAGTCTTTTGCACAATAATCCTGGGATACTTCCAGGATAACACCCCTGAACCGCCCCAACGGTTCAAGCGATGAGTCACACCAAATGTGCTGTCAGAAGTTTAATTCTGAGCATGAGAGAAGCCCCTGGCCGTGGTCATCTCGTGCTGCCCCGGTGCTTGCCTGCCCACACACGCTGTACGTGCGCACGGCACGGCGGGGCCGCAGTCGAAAATTTTGTGAGATTTTGCCGAAGTGGGTGAATTTACCCATTTATCGCGTGTATTCGCTCCCGCTGATGGAGAGGGGTAGTTGGGCAGGGGCTCTCCCGACATCCGCAAGCCTGTAGCCGAGATGCCGAACGAATCCAGGT